>JANBPO010009113.1:0-301776 GCA_024336825.1 Amorphophallus titanum
TGTAGAAGAATGCCACAGTGTATAAAATAGTTTAAACATGGCTCACATGAAACATGGATTGAATAGAAATTACACATACAAGCTTTTGAAATCTCCAGGTATATAACGGACTAGCACTGCCCCGTTACACACCATAACAGAGCGGCACGGGACCGCTATGCTTCACAGAACTCAGGAAATCCACAGAAAACTCAGACGATAATGCACCAAGGAAGGGGCACTATAGGACTATAACGCACTTGCATGAAGGCGTTAAAGTCAACACGCATGCAACGCACGGCTCAGGGAGTATAATGGACTGACAAGGGGGCGTTATATTGGACATAACACATCTCTCGTAAACCGCTATGCCTTCCAGAACATCTAAACTCGCAGGAAACTACGTCATATAACGCACCATAACAGGGGCGTCATACAATGCATGGCGCACGGGGATAGGGCAGTTAAAGGAAACAGACCTATAACTCAAAACAAAGGACTATAACGCGCCGGGGTAGGAGCGTTAAAGCCACCCGAACATGAAAATCCACGGGAAAACTCAGACACTATTCACATAACGCATCACCAGGAGTGCGTTAAAGAGACATAACGCACCGGGGAAGGCACGCTATATCACCTGGGCTTCGTGACTCCGGAATCCAGAATCAGAAACCCCGCCTGGTCGATAGAAATCGACGGGGGACACGACGGATTATAAAATCTATCAAACTAATCAACCCATACCAATCACACAAGCCTAAGCATGCCAGTAGAAATTAAGTGCGATGTCCATGAAATTGATTTGACAATTAAATGCTAATTTAACACATTAAATGAACTAAAATGCATCAAACAGAAAGATACACGAAATACGATGGAGAGGGCGTCGGACCATGGTGTAAGTGATACCAGCGGTGTCCTAGCACGATAGAGAATCCATCCCCCTACCTAGACGATGGTGAAAGTAATGATACGACCACGAACCGGCGTGAGGGAGAAACGGCACCTCGCGACCCGGCTTGACTCCACTCCCACACCTTGGATCGCCCCCTCCCAGACCCCCTCACAGCCAGGGGTTGCCCCCACACACATCCACCCCATTTCCCCTCCCATCTACCCCATTCCCCATCAACTATCTCCACCTTGTTCGCAGATAGCAGTAAGGGTCTGAGTTGAAGACACTGCCAAATCTTCACCGAGCATCTTCTGGTGGAGCATCCTATATTTTTGGAAAGCTCTTCAAAGCAGCTTCACAGGTGAGGTGGTCTTGCCATCATCCGAGGTCCCTTCCGCCCAGAGGAGCCAATGTTCCCCGACTGCGTAGAACTGCTCTGGCGAGGAACCTGAGGCCAAGAGAAGGAGTGACCACGGCTGATCCAGGATGGATTTGGACGTGATTTTTGTTTGAGGTATTCTCCTCCAAGCCCTCTATCAGAACCAACAAGATGGGAATCATTTGGATCTTGGAGTACAGATTTTCAAATTTTCTCCTCGGAGTGCGCAGGTTAGCTTCCCCTAAGTCAGATCTGACCCTTCCCACCACTCTGGTTCTCGCGGTCTACTCTGACCACCTCCGGTGACTCCGTTGGTCTCTGGTCCTGCACTCATCAGCCCCCGGGAGTGTTCATGGCTGCCACTTCTTCTAGCAGCAGCAGTTCTGGGACTGCTAGAGCCAGGTCCGACCACTCTGATCCCGACACTGCCTCGACCTCCGTCGACATCAAAAAATTCTCCAGAAATTTGAACGTCTTCCTTGGCCAACCAATGATATTTTGGCGCTAGTCCCTTCCTCATCTGAGATCGGTGGAGTCTATGGTTGCGTCGTCATCGACTCCCTGTCATGCTGTTCCAGAAGTGGGCAGAACCAGCAACGTTCGCCAATTCGGCTTATCTTAAGTTCCCCCACCATGCCTGGCCAGCTTAAAGCCCCTCCCTATGGGAGGTAGTGTGATGTGAGATGGACTACGGATGCAAAGGTACCGATCGAGCGAGCCTCAGACCTAGACTTGCAAGCACACTTTCAAGTTGGCGGACTCGGCTCAAAGGAGGATGCTCCCTATTTATACCCAAAATAGGGGCTCCGGAGATGCTTTTTGGATAAAGGGATTTTTGATTCCTTTTCTTCTATTGGCCTATGTGGCAGGGACGAGAAAGGTCCTTTAATGATAAGCCTTGGATCACGTGCCTATCATATGCTCCCTGGGTCCACGTGCTAGCTTCTTGCCATTATTGGGATCACGTGCCCATCATGAGTTGACTTGGGATCATGTGCCTATCTTAATATTGTCAATTAGAAGAAGGTATTTCGTCAAACACCTTATATGTCAGAGTTCATACATTGTCAAGAATAAGATAGAACATATGCTCAGACTAATGATATGAATGTGCATGAGAATGCCTTAGAGTGTGAACAATGATGCACAGACTTGATGCCTTGAGTTCAGATGTGCATCAACTTTGGTCTACACATGTGCATTGACCTTGATGCAACATGTGCACAGACTCTAGACATGCTTAGGCATGTATGTGCATGGACTTCTATACATGCACAGACCTTGAATTCCAAATGTGCACCAGTCTCTAACAGTAACATAGGTAGACCTCGACATGTGCACCGACCTCTAACAGTAACACAGGTAGACCTCAACATGTGCACCGACCTCTAATAGTAACACAGGTAGACCTTGACATGCACCGGTGATCATGTGCATCGGCCTTAAGTTGTGAAGATTGAGGTAGCATCGACCTTGTGGCAGTTGCTAGTCAACTAGCATCGACCTTATATGCGTGTCAACGCCATGTTCATCGACCTTATTATGCCTAGCGACATATGTGCACCGACCTCCTTAGTCAGAAACACATATGTGAATCGACATGATTATGCTGCTAGTGTGAACATGAACTGACCTAATGCATTGCTAGAGTACGTATGCTTCGACCTAAGTGTGTATGACAGAACATGTGCATTGACCTTTATGCAATGAAATGAACATGTGCATTGACCCTGGTATGAAAATGCTTGAACCTTATGAAGGTGCTCAGACCGGGGCTGCTGGAACTCGGGTTGATGGGCAGCACTCGAGGGAGCCAAGGGAGGCGAGTCGGGGCCGATCCAGGTGATCCGAATGGAAGCCGATTGGTTCTGTCCACGCAGGTCACCCGACGCAGCAAACTTGCAGAGGCCGGTATGGTTAGATCCGGCATCTGATCAGGTGCCATTTGTTGGAGAACGTCGGTGGCTGGAAGTAGAACACCTCAGCCAAACGGTGCTGTCAGATCTAGGCATGATAGCTTTTGCACTAAGCCTCTGGTTCTGCGCATATAGAACTACACAGGTAAACAAACAATTATGGGAAAAATGGTTCCCAATGTTGAAACGAGTCACTGTTTAGGGCAGAACGTTGGCATCATCTGGGGGAAGGACCTGACCAAGGGGTTTGGTCAGATATGCAAATAAGAGGGCGGGGCAGCTTCTGGAAGTCGCCTATACTTCTGGGTCAGATCTGCACAGGGTGGTCTGTGCAGTCCCATGAGAATCTCCGCCACGGCCAGCACCGACCTCAGAACGATGCGAACTAGGCAGAAACGCGAAGAGGACAGAAAATAATACAACCACTCAAAATATCAGATCCATAGGATTTGAGAGTAGGGCTGTAGAAATTTGTTCTAAGGAAACTAAGGATTTGGGATAGCAGGCTCGGACAGAAATGCGCGACTTCACCGTCAGAATTGTTGCTGGCGATCCCAACCTCCGATTGTCACAAAACCAGCGCTGGATTCTTCCTGGCTAGTAGGAGCACCTCTGAGAATGTTTTTAGAATGAGATAAGAGCAGGAAGGGGACAATAGTGGGGGCGAGTCACACGCCAAGAAAATCTCGTCACAGGATTGGCGGGCTAGGGCATCACACCAAAGAGGGGGAAAGAGAATCACTCTCTTACACAAATTTCTCTCAAAATTTCTTCATTAACTTTTGGAATATGCTTACAAGAGAGTTTATATAGGGGAAGGGAAACCCTAGGGGGAGGATGGGAGGTGGAGGAGGGAGGAGAGAATTTCTTCACTCTTTTTACATATATTCCAGTCATTTACACTTGGTTTATGAGCATGTATTGAACATATCCTTTATTTCCAAACTTTGACTCTGTGTGTGGAGAACCGTCTGCGTACGGTTGTGGTTATATCGTGCTGCGGTTGTTGCGGTGAGTGTGTGTGTGGATTGATCCCATCGTTGGATCGTTGTGGAGACAATGTCGCCATGTGTGTTGGAGTTTTTACTCCATGCGCTCCTTTGTGAGCGAGTGAAGCCTCACCGGTTTGGTGATGGGTGCACGTAGGGAGCCCGTCGTGGTCCTGGACCATCTTAAAAATCCCCTTTGTACTGTGTGATTATGCGGTTTGCTTGTTATATCCGTTCGTGTGATCGTGTGTGAACGGAGAGATTGAGAGAATTTAGTTAACTTGTTTAGTTAATTTTTTTAATTTCATTAATATTGTTAATTCCGCTGAGTAGTGTTTTAATTTACCATCTAGTTTGGGGGATAATTCAACCCCCCTTCTTGTTCGCTCGCCTACCCCGGGACCCAACACTTATGAATCTTAAGAACATCAATAAATTGATCCTCTTGAGTGGGTGTGAGATCAGAGGCAATGATTATTGTCAAGGTTTGATCGGGGCCTAAGAAGACATACTTAAGGGAATATGGAAGAGATTTAAGCTCAAGCCGAGGAGGGTTTTCCAAAGAGGGAAGGGCAGGTTTAGATTGCAGAGCCGACAGAGGTTCGACTCTGGACCATGATGTAGGCAGACCTAAATCATGCAACACACTCACTCCCTCTAAATAGTGTTGGATACCCAGGCCATCTTCCACCAATTTGTCAATAATATCAATGGCATGACATTCTTCATCTTGGTCCGGGTATTGTGAAGCCTTAAAAATATTAAGAGAAACCTTTTGACCTCTGAATGAAATATCCATCATCTCTGTTGCACAGTTGATGTTGGCCTTTGCTGTGGCCAAGAAGGGAGGTCCCAAAATGATAGGAGTGTGGCTGAGTTCTTGATGCTGTGGGATTTTGTCTCCCACTTCCGTGCGGAGGCACTACGGATCCCACATCTCGACATCGGCATCGCCACTATAGCCCTCACCCAGGGGACGTGGGACTACATCCTCCGGCGTGCCCTTGGAGTCAAGGCCCCGGTGACCCTTCCTGACCTCCTCACCCTAGCACAGAAGCACGCGCACTGCGAGGCCAATATAGCAGCCGTAGGTCGTGTGGTCAGGGCCGATCGGTCCTACCGCAAGAGATCTGTCGACCCACTATGAAAGGGTCGGAGCAAGCGGAACCGACGTGACGGAGATCGCCGCGACCGCTCCGAGAAGGAGAGGGGCAACTATCACCACTACACACCCTTGACGGCTCCACCTGACCAGATCCTGATGGAGATCCGCGAGGAGCCATTTCTCAAGTGGCCTCCTCGGATGAAGTCAGATCCGAGCACGAGGAGCAAGAAGAAGTATTACCTTTACCACCGCGACCACGGCCATGACACCACCGACTGCATCAACTTGAGGGATGCCATCGAGGACCTCATCCGGAGGGGACTCCTCGACAAGTTCCTTGCCAAAGCCATGGAACGACGGTAGAAGACGCCCCCGCCGATCGACAACTGGCCTTACGAAAAGGAGATCATGATGATCTCTGGGGGGGGCGGCCGCAGGGGAGATAGCGCAAGCAGGAGGTGACGATACGCGATGACCGTCTGCACTACGGGCCGAAGCGATGACACTCAACGTGGGATTTCCACCCCGGGCTGTCTAGGAGATCCCATTGTCTTCTTCGAGGACGACCTAGACGGTGTGACCACACCCCACTCTGATGCTTTGGTGGTCTCGGCCACCATCAACCAATGTATTAGGCATCGCATTTTAGTGGATAATGGGAGCGGACCCGACGTTATTGCCTATGACTGCCTCGTACTTATGGGTGTGGATATGTCTCGACTCGCACCGTTGCACACACCGCTATACGGATTTTCTGGCACGACCATCCACCCGGAAGGATGCATCTCACTCCCAATCACGTTCGGGACCGCACCAAAAGAGGTAACCTTCCTTGTTGACTTTATCGTAGTTCGCACGATGACAAGATATAACGCCATCATTGGCTGAGGGATCCTCGGTACGCTCCGAGGTGTTCCTTCCTCCTATCATCAAAAGCTTAAATTTCCCAACCCCCAGGGGGTAGGGGAGGTCCGAGGAGACCAAAAGGAGTCCAAGAGATGCTACCTCATCTCCACGCGTGATCGACATCTTGAAGAAGTACCGCCTGAGAAGAAGGTGAAGACCCAAGATCCGGGCCCAAGCACGAGCGCTCCGGTGGAAGACTTGTACCTCATCCAGGTGGGAGAAGATCCGGGTAGAACACTAACGATCGGAGCAAACCTATCCGAGCTCGATAAGCAAGCCTATACGAGTTTTCTCACTGCCAACCAGGGTGTGTTCGCATGGTCCGAGAACGAGCTTCCTGGAATCCCACAAGAGGTTATCACGCACCAACTTAGGTTGGATCCTGCTTGCCGCCCAATATAGCAGTGCCGAAGGCATTGCAACCCCGAGTGACAGGCCATTATCAGGGAGTAGGTGAGCAAAAAACTACGCTCAAGGCTACTCAGGCCTACTCAATACCCTGACTGGATAGCCAATGTGGTCCTGATCCCCAAGAGCAATGAAAAGTGGCGGATGTGCGTGGACTAGACTGATCTCAACAAAGATACACCCAAGGATAGCTTTCCCATGCTACGGATCGACCAACTAGTCGATGCAATGGCCGGGCATGAAATGCTGAGCTTCTTAGATGCCTACTCCGATTATCACCAGATCAGCATGCATAAAACTGACCAGGACAAGACTGCGTTTGTCACCGATCACGGCCTATACTACTACACTCTAATGCCATTTGGGTTAAAGAACGCGGGGGTGACCTACCAACGTCTTGTCAACCATATGTTCGACCAAACCAAAAGTAATGAAGTTCAAAAACACCCGACTCTGAACTATTTCTCTCTCCTTCGTCTCGTTTCCCTCCCCCGTTCTGGTTTGAGCTGTGCGTTCCCGCCCATGGCCTCTGGCCATGGCTGGTGGCAGGAGAGGCAAAGGTCCTCCCCGCCGGCCAGTTCCTTCCCGTCGTGCGCCTCCACAGCCCCCTGCTGGTGGCATCTCACCTTCTCCTGTGGTCTCCATCAACCGCTCAGAGCCTCTCACTGCAAGCCATGTTCGTACGGCCACTGGCTTGGCCCGCTCGTCAACGCTTGCGGATGGTACTTCGGTAGTAGATGGTCCTCGCCCCGATGACTTCCCTCCCCTCTCCGGCGAGGGTTGCTCCCCCCCACCGGTTGTTGAAGGCCTGGTTGATGAGTCTCTTCTCCGCTCGACCGTCCCCCCCTCGCAAATCGGTGTTGTAGTCCTCCCCTGCCAAGGCTCCTCGGACCCTGGCGGAGGCTTGACAGATCCCATAGGGCTCATCCCTTCTCCCGTTGACCACGCAGGGCCGGCGTCCGCCTTCCCTACTGGTGATGCCTTACCAGCGACTGCGCCTGCTATCGATCTCCAAGGTTCCTCCTTGACCCCCGCTGCCGTCGAAGGCTCCACTCTAGACCCTAGCCTCCCAAGCTCGAACATAGCACCGTCGTCTTCCCCAGCTAGCCCCCGAGCCATTCTAGGCTTGCCCTCCGCCAATATTTCATCCGCCTCTGACCCCTGCTTCCCCTTGGCAAGGCCCTGTCACCCAGCCGCTCCGATCACGGGTTCCGACACCCCTGTTGCGAACGCCGTGCCTGTCAAGCCTCTTGCTGTTGCCCCGACAGTCGCTCCCTTCAACAAAGCTGGTCCTTCTCCGTCACCTTGGGCTCGTGTACCTGGTAACACACTGGCTGGCTCCTCCTCTGCGACGGTGGCCCCATCGTTCGCACAGGTGGTTCTGCAGTCGATAGCCTTACCTTCGCTCCCCATCAACGTGCATGCCCCTGCTTCTACAGACTCAGGGGAGCTTGCAGCTTTCTTCACTGCGGAGGAGGTGAAGCTCTCTTGCGATTCTCTCCAGTATGCCATCATCGCCAGAACTGCAAGAGGGAGACCACCGTTCTAAGACATCCGGTACCACATGGCCCAATGCTTCAAGCTCCTCTAAGACTTTGTGATAAGCTCAATTGGTTCCTACACCAATGAGGGTGTTTTTAACATGCTTTAGAAGGGGTAGATTGGTCTTTTGCCATCTCTTAGCTATATATATACTTGTTCTCTGAATTTTAGGAGAATAACCCCTAATGTGCTTATGTTTTCTATCTTGCAGGAGAAGAAATGGAAGAAGAAGAGAAGGAGAAGAAGAGGATGGGTTTTCATCTTCTTCAAGGCATTTTAGGAGCTCGTGGAAGAAGAAAAAGAGGAGCGGATTGAAGAGAGGAAGAAGATGATGCTGAAATCATGATCAACCATCTACAACACGGAGGAGAACTGGATCATCCAAAGAATGGAGAGCCTTACAATTGATAGAATATCTTTGTCTCAGTCATTAGAGTATATTTTGAGTTCATCATACCAATCTGTGCACTTCATAATCATTTTTGAAAGAATATATTGTATTCGTGTGTGGAGTTCAGATTTTCGCGTGTTCTGACAGTGTTGGGTAGTTATTCCCAATGTGTGTAGGAGTTAGCCTACGTCTTTGGTTGGTGTTGTACCCTGTGTGTGCAGGTGTTGCCTGCATTTCTATTTTGGGGTTCGTCCCCATAGTCTAGTCTGGTCTGGACCGTGTGTGTGTGCATTGGAGCATCGGCTCCATGTGTGAGTGTGCTACGTCTTAACAGCGTGTGTGTTGGAGCGTCATCTCCGTGTGTGTGTTGTCTTGTAAGGGTCTTTGCAAGATAGTGGAAGCCTCACCGGTTTGATGAGGGGTGGTCGTAGGGAACCCGTCGTGGTCCCGAACCGCCTAAAAAATTCCTTGTCTTTTGTGGTTTACTTTTTCTCAATCTGAATGATATTCCAATACGTGTGTGATCGGTGAGTGTGAGAGAAATTTCAAATTCTTGATATTCAACTTGCTGTATTAATTACAATATTAATCTAACCTTGAGCAGCATTTACTCTTAATTGATTGTAAAGTTTCAACTCCATACACCAATCTCTATTCTCATTCTATCATGTTAAGTCTAATTCGGGGTGCTACACTCTCCCCCACTTAGAAGAATTTGGTCCCCAAATTTAATTTCAGATAATCATGGAGGGTACAGGGTACGTACCATTTTGGAATAAGTCCAGGAATCTCTTTTTCACGGATTCTTCGGTCTCCCATGTGGCTTCCTATTCTGAGCATTTGTTCCATTAAACCTTGACCAAGGGAATTATCTTACTCCTTAGTGTACGAACCTTGCGATCAAGGATCTTCAATGGCCTTTGTTCATAAGTGTGATCTTTTTGTATTACCAGGTCGCCATGATCTATGACATGTGATAGATCATGAACATACTTCTTTAACATTGATATGTGGAACGCATTGTGAACCTCAGACAGTTGAGGAGGCAAGGCGATGCGGTAGGCAACTTCGTCAACTCTTTCTATCACTTCGAAAGGACCGATATATCTTGATGTAAGCTTACCTTTAACACCAAATCTTCAGATTCTTCGGCCTGGGGAAACCTTAAGAAAAACGTGATCTCCGACTTGGAATTCGAGATCTCTCCTTCTAGTATCGGCATAAGTCGTTTGCCTAGACTGATCCGTCTTGAGTCTCTCTCTTATGAGTTGAATCTTCTTGGTGGTATCCCTTACCATGTCTGGGCCTAGTAGTTATTTTTCACCAACTTCGTCCAAGCATAAGGGAGATTGGCAACTCCTTCCGTATAAGGCTTCGAAAGGTGCCATCTGAATACTCGTCTGGTAGCTGTTGTTGTAATCAAACTCGACCAGGGGCAAGTGATCATGCCAGCTTCTACCGAAATCAATGATACAAGCTCTGGGCATGTCTTCTACAACTTGATTCGTTCTCTCGGTCTGACCATCCGTTTGAGGATGAAAGGTTGTACTGAAGTTGAGTCTTGTCCCCAACGAATGTTGTAGACCCTTCCAGAAGTGTGAAGTGAAGTGCGGGTCTTTGTCAGACATGATTGAAACAGGCACTCCATTTAGTCGGATGACTTCTTTGATGTATAAAGCGGAAAGAACATGATATGTACTCGCAATGATGTTAATTTTGGCGTGTCTATAGCCAGCACGCCGAGGGCGTGGGATGTAGGGCCACTCTCACAACTCGCTCCGCGGTGGCACACGATTTGGTGGATTTCGGACCGGACACTCGACCACCATCCGACGGGCAATTGAAAGCAATAATAAGCCAGCAAAGGTAATGCTACTAGAAGATGATAGTGATCAGGTGCTCTCCTAATCGCCGTGAAGACACCGACCCCGGCCGGAGATGAGGGCGAGTGAGGAAGCGTGGGCTTACCCGCACGCCGCGCTGATGAAGCATCAACCTGAATTATAAAGTTACAGTCACTACGCCCCTTGCAAGGGGGTTGGACTAGGGGTGGGGATTAGTTTTACAACCAAAATATACCTCCACACGGGGAGGGGCAATCAGCCAGCCAGGCAGGGTGGGGAAAACTACGCTAGAAGCTGAAGTGGACGAAGACCGTCGGTTCTACCAGCCCTCTGGAACAGAGGATAGACTATCACTATCGGTGCCACTACAGACTTCCCCGAACTCCGATTGCGACGAAACCAGTGGTAAAACCTTCATAGTTGACCCGGGAGGATGTCTAATTTTTGGGAGGACTTCTAGTTGCCGGCGTTGGTCGGGGCAGGGCCATGAGCAGGGTCTCTGTTCAATGGTTCTGTCTGCTTCAGCACCGCTACAGCAAGAAGATGAGGTCACCATGGGCGCTCCTGGGCTCTGATTCGGGCATGGTCAGAGTCGCTGGATTCATTGTCGAGCCCTCTTCGAGATGAGACCTGCGGGGATGCCGGAGGAAGTCGGAGTAGACAGAGACAGCCCAATCAGTGATTGGGTGTCTGTTCAGTCCTAGAGTTGACAGAACAACACACTCGAGGGAGAAAATTTAGAATTCACTCATCCGGGGTCCAATCAGGGTGACACTTTGATGCGGGACGGACACGAGGAGACGACACTACATGAAATGGACCCGACTCGACCAGCAACAACACGGCCACTAGAGAACTTTCGCATCATAATAACTTGGTTGACTTGGGTGAAATTTCTCACACTCATATTGTTTGTTGGGCTTATTCAAGCCTGTTTGTGGTGTTGTTTGCTGCATTTTCCCTTCATATAGTCATTTGTGGTTAGGTTCATAGTCCGGTCCCATCGTTCTAGGTCACATTTTCATTGGTCTTTGTCCATTAGTCTGTTCGTCTCTGAGTCAGGCCGCAGTCATCCCTGAGTCGCTTCTTGCTGGACGCAGTCGTCCCAAGGCCACCTTCTTCCCTGTGGCCCTTCATGCCCTCATTTCCCTGGCTATATTCTCATTGATCTAGTTGTATTAAGTCTCCATTTACCCTCATGGAGCACCACTTTCATCCTTTATATCCATCTCTTTCATCTCAATCCTCCTATTCCCATGTGGATTCTTCTTCCCACGTGGCCCCATCTTTCCATGGTCTCTCTGACCCGTCTGAAGAATGGGCTAATCTCATGGCCCATCTTTCATGTCTTGTTCATCAAATGGACCCAGGCCAGGCCCATAAATTGATTGCAAACCATCTTAATCGGCCTTCTTCCCTTGATGGGTCTTCTCCTCTTAATGGGCCATCTTCCCTTAATGGGCCTCATTCTTCTAATGGGCCCTTCTCGCTTCATGGGCTATTTCCTTTTAATGGGCCTCTTCCTTGTCCTTCCTACGCTGCTGGCCCAGTTCCAATGGCCAATTCCATGTTAATGGGCCTCTACTTTCTACCTATGTTGCTGCTGACCCAATGGGCCCATATCCTAACTTTCCTTCCAAGCCCATGTATCCTTCCACTCCTGACATCGGCTATCATTATTCTTCTCTGCCCGGATCCCCTTATCTGGCCCATTATCATCATCCTGGTCCACATTCACAACCTCTTGCTCAAGTTGGTCCACATTACTCTCAATCTCTCGCGACCGAGGAGATGATTGCTCAAACCCAACATCAACTTGATGAGCTTCAACGCCGAGTTGATCCCAAATCCTCCTTAAGTGTCTTTTATTTTATTATCTTGGCCTAAAAATGCTTGATTATCCCAATTTCGAGCTAAGACTCCGAGTGCCATATAAATAGACCCTGCAGGCTCAGCTTGAAAGGGGGGAGATCAAGGATCAACAGTGAAGCTCTGTCGAATTGTCAAGCGATCCTAGCACAGGGGGAGGCCTTCTACGTCCCTATAGGCCTCCGATTTGACGGAGTAGTCCACTTGTCGCATCGTCAGTTGTCAATCTTGTTAGTCTGTTCTGTCATTGCATGCACGGTTTCCCTATCACTGTCATTTGCTTATTGTCATTCTCATTGTCATTTTCACACACCCACCCACATTTTGGTGCCCCTAGGGGTTTAAAAACCTCCAGGTGAACCCCCCATCCATGTTAGTCAGTTTATGTTCTGCCATTTTTAGCATATGCTACACCGCGTAAAGCTAATCTGGGTTTTCTTTTGTTGGTCGTACATTGTTTTGTAGGTCAGTAGCTGTCCAGCACGAGGCCCATTCTTTCTGGCCAGCTGGAAAGAGTGGAGGTTGAAGTCCTATGGCTTGGAGGAAGGTGGAGTGGAGCGGTCGATCGTCGCCCGTCCAAGACGTTGGGCGGCTACCTCCTGGCCGTTCATCCTCATCCTACGACTGACCCGGAACCGTACCACCACCGGTGTGCTTTGTCCCGCGATTCATTCCAGCGCTGGTAGGCGGCCTACAGAGAGCCGCACAACTTACAAGCGGTCCTTCATCGGCCGCTTATCCTCCTAGTGCTAGGCAAAGGCGAGTGTCTCTCCTCATTTCTCAAGACACGGTGTGTCCATCGCGTCCGGGGTCTTGGGTGGTGATCACTCAAGTTCTGTCTTCACCTCGCCCTTTCGGTTTCATTAATTCTTTCGTGTTTCCCTAGCCCAGAGGAGTAAAAGGGTGACCTCATTTCCATTGCTGGCATTTTGAAAAGGAAAAGCCACTTTTCCGATCAACACCTACCATCAACTAAACAAGCAAGCAGGTAATTAAAAATGGGTATTTCAATAACTAAATCTATCCACTCTGGTTCATTAGGCAGTGGATCGGTAAACTTCTTGGAAATGAAAGAATATGATGCACCAGTATCAAATAGGACATAAGCAGACTTGGAACAAATTGTTAGAGTGCCTTCTACCAGTCCACCTTCATTGTCTGGTTCCGCTTCCATGACAGCATGGAGACGCGCATTCCTTGTTACTGGGTGCTTCCCATCTCTAGATGATTCCTTCATCATCGGATAATCCGGGATCCAGTGATCTCAGCTCCCACAACAGAGACAGGCTCCTAGTTTTCTCCAACATTCTTCGGCCTTGTGTCCGACCTTATCACAATGTTTACACACCATGTTGGATGGGGTGGCGATGATGGAGAACGGCTTGGATGACTTCTTTAGCTTTTTATCTTGTGATGAGTCGCCTCCATTACTGGGTCTCTTCTTGTTGTTGAAGCTTGGCTTATAATAGCTATAACCATCAACATTCCTTTCTCGTCCATGGATTTTGTCAAACAGTTCCGTGGCATCTTCCAACAACTGTGCTCGACGTACTATCTTCGAATAGACTTGTATGTCCATCGGTGCCAATTGGGTGATATATTGGGGCCTGAGCCCATTAAGGAATCTTGTAGCCTTCATTTTCTGGGTGCTAACTAGATGTTTCACATACCGAGACAACCGTGAGAACTGCGCCTCGTATTCTACCACCGAGAGGGATCATTGTTTGAGAGCGACAAATTCGGAGGCTTTTCTTTCCTAAACCCGATCAGAAAAATACTTATCATTGAAATTTTCAACAAATTCTTCCCATGTGACCTGAGCCTGGCCTAGGGTAGCTTTCACTGACTCCCACCAGTATCGGGCGTCTCTCTCCAATTGAAATGTCACTAAGAAGACCTTCTCTTGGTTC
Organism: Amorphophallus titanum; assembly: GCA_024336825.1. Lineage (NCBI taxonomy): Eukaryota > Viridiplantae > Streptophyta > Magnoliopsida > Alismatales > Araceae > Amorphophallus > Amorphophallus titanum. The sequence goes on from JANBPO010009113.1 coordinate 14,134, forward strand.
ATGTATTACATTACTCTAAATATGCGTTCTGTTTCCTTAAGCCAGTGCTCGGAATCGTCTGGATCTGTGGATCCTGTGAACTTAGGAGGGTTCATGTTATAAGACCAATATAAGTGCCAATACCAAGTGCATTTCATTCATTGAAGTTCATATTACAAATTACATTGACATTGACATGAATATATGGACATCGACACGATGCAAGACATGAAGTGACTTGACCGACTGGATATAAGACTCACATATGGAATGCAAATGTCAATGGCAAGCACATAGATAATCAAACATCATGCATAACATATATAAGCCTAACTAGCTACTTCTCCCCCTTTGTCATCATCAAAAGAGAGAGGGGGATACAATAGTAGTGGACTAAACAAAAACTAGTGGATGTAAGACAGCTATAGAGCAGGGTGATCCAGAGTGCTGTCATCAGCATCAGCATCAAAGACATCATCCTCATCCTCGGAGGCATCATCAACAACATTAACTGGAGGAGGAGGTGGAGGTGGAGATTGAGGAATATGAGTTTTAATGGAGTGCAGAAGATGATCAATGTGAAGAAGGCAGCGATTGGTAATACGAAAAGCTTGTTGGGTATCCTCGTAGCCTATAGTGAGAGAGGCTACGTGGGTAGAAAGGGTGTCTAGGGCGTGGGAGAAGGTATCCATCCGACCAGTCATTGTTTCCATGAAGATGTCAAGCCAGTCAAGGGATGTGTCGATCCGGCCAAGGGATGTGTCAAAGCGACTCCCAAGTTCAGAAACCTGCCCCCCAAGGGTATCCATGTGTATTTCTAAGCCTGAAAGATGCTTATGAAAAACCTCATAGTCTCCCCAGGTGGGCTGTCCAGCACCCTGAGCAGAGGATTCCCCATGATAGAACTATGGAGGAAGTGGCATATCTAGATCTATATGTGGAGGAGAAGGTGGCTGCTCCTCAAGCTAAGCTAGGGGTGGAGGTGGTGCTTGAGCTTCTTATTGTTGTTACTCAGCTTCTTCATTTTCAGAATCTTCACCATACATTCTGCCCTCTCTGGCCCATGAGCAGGCACACGGAGAGCTCGATTTTCCTTCCGGGCAGTATTATGACTCGGACGAAGATACCAAGTTGTGTAGTATCCTGCGAGAATTTTAGATTTGAATGGAAGCATGTCGTAGTTAGGGTTAACCTTGTTCTTCCCCATTCTAAGTAGGGATTTCAGGCACTAAATATTTAATTGATCATGCTAGTTTGTAGAACTTTCCGTGCTCTTTCCATTGATTGCAAAAGACCCAATTTTTCTGTTGTATATTGTGTGTATTTAATTGTTAAAGTTAACCCTAGACAACTCGCCGGAGGCGGGCAGGGTGAAAGGGGGTAGCAACTTGTTTTGACTTGTGCGGCCTCACGATAGACCGCCCAACCTAGATGGGCGACAGATCCTTAACCGTACATGTGTTTAATCTTTGATACATTTTCTAGGAAGAGCGACAGAACCCCAACCTCCCTTCTGACAGGCGGCCAGAATCAGACCGCACATCTCCCCCAGTGGCACATTACCGACCGCTCATCTCCAGTAGGCCTTCAGACCTGAGGGGCATGAACGGCCTGTATTGCGACCGCCGAGGAAGATGAAAGGTCCTGACTAGACCGTCCATCTGTACATGATTGATTTACTGTCATTTTAGCATGATTTATCTTAGTAGATTGATGATTAATGGTAGGTTAGCAACACACATGATAAACTAGAATTCATAATAGTAAATATCTAACTCTTGCTGATTTATTCACTTTGAACTAGATTCATCCTTTCCAATGAATGTTAATCTTAATCACGATTCATTATAAATTAGAATTTGTTACTAGGATTGTTTGACAGTCGTTCTACTCCGGTAGAATGGACTGACCACTATATTGGTTTTCACTGTTTTATTAGCCTCATTTTCTTGTAATGGTTGAGACTCTCCACCGGATATTCCTTTTGTCAGACTAGGACCTCCATTACGAGACCTCCGTAAGTCCCCGCAAGCCTGGGATTCTCACTAGGACGTTGGGCAGGTTGTACCACCAAGACCTGAACCTGTTCACATGATTGAACCGCTTGATTCGTCGTGTTGTGAGTCACGGACCACTGATCGCATACCAGGCTGAGATCCTTGGGCTGGCTAGGTTTTCTCTCTCCACCCGTGGTTAAGTTGGGTGATTGTCCCACCTTTTTCTCTGTGGATTCTGAGTCACATGCGATCCCATTTGATCCTGGTGAAAGTTGGGAGTATTATCCTTATTTTATCCTACAGTATCTCAGCCTAATAAGTGTTGGAAAACCCTAATTCGGGGTTGGACTTTCAGGGGTCTATAAATAGAACCCTTAGTCCAAGCTTGCGGGGGGAGATCCAGAGCTCGCGACGAAGTGCTACCGAATTTTCGAGCGAATCTTAGCCAGGGAGGGAGGCTTCTATGTCCATTTGAGCCTCCGGTTCAGGGAGTAGTGATTTTTATTAGTGTTTGGTCTAGGTGTTTAGTCGTTGATCTTATCGTTGCATGTTCATTTCCTGCACATTTTTATCTACGTTTGTCACCATCCTCTTCTCATTTTTCATCTCCCCTATTGTTTTCATGCCCTATAGGGGTTAAAAACCCAACCCCCAGGTATCCCCCATTCTAGTTGTGATGTTGGTCTTTCATTCCATTTCATAGATTTTACACTTCCAGGAACTAATTTGGATTTTACTATCTTGTTATTCGCTTTGTTTTGCGGGTCAACAAGAGCTTAGCATTAGGCCCATACCCTCTGACCGGCCAGAAGGGGTGAAGGAATATGCTCCACATCTTGGGGCCTGGGCATTATATACAATCTACATCCATCTGTTTGCAGACGTGAGCGGTCCTATATAGACCGTTCCAACTCTGTCAGTGGCCTACTAAGAACCATGTGAGCACCAGCCCAATCTTCATACCGCGTCCCTTCTCAGTGCTGTGAGCGGCCTATCGAGCGATCGTGTACCTCCTGGAACGATCTTTAAAGGATCGTGTTCATCCCTGTTCCAGCACTGCTTCATCAGCGAGTGCTTCATCCTCTCCCTTTTTCAAGGTACGTAGTGCTTCCCATTTAGGCAGCGGGCGAGGTGCTCCCGAAGTGTAATAACGGATCAGCTCTGTCCCGTCATATAGCATAACGGATCAGGTGAGGTGCGTTAACGTAATATAGCGTGCCTCTGATTGTCCGTCATATTCATCTGATCTACTTCCAGATACAGTGGTCATAACGGATCAGGCATAGTGCGTTATGTAGCACAACGCGCCACTACTGGTCCGCTATGGCCACCTAAGTTATTTTTATTAGACTAAAAAGACCCAGAGAACATAACGGATCAAGGTCGGTCCATTAAGGTCTCCAGAACGTGAAAAATTCACAGTTTTTCACAACTATAACGGTCATACAAAGGGGGGTTATACTAACGACTTATCTAATGTATGTATGAGCATAACGGACCGGGTGTGGTCCGTTAAATAAGTATGACGCGCTAGGTGTGGTGCGTTAAATACATAACGGTCACTGGTATGACCGCCATGTGAGCTGGGCAGCGAACGGGTTCGGTTTGAAACCGAGCCACCCCCCGGTCGACCAAAATCGATGGGGTTCACTACAAAAACCTGTAACCTGCCTTTCCCAGCATCCATACCACTCGATAACAGCCAGAAAACATAAATACAATGCCCATGGATAATTAAAAACACTAATTATCACATTTTTAGGAAAAACCAAAAATGGATATTAACAAGGCTAAACGGCCACGGATCGGTACGCATGTGGCGTCAAAACACTCCTAGCGAGGAGACGGTCCCATCCCCCTACCTCGTTCGCACTGAAATAGCCGTTCCAGCCACATGCACGTGAAGTGGAGGCCACACCCCTCTCGACCCGTCTCGTCCAACCGTCACACGAACTGCGGAATGGAGGGCATCAACACGATCCCCTCGCCGCACTGGTTCTAATGGTGTCCCCTGTGTCTCGATCGGGCCCTAAAAATGGCGAAACTGAGAAGGAGAGAGAAAGAGAGAGACGTTGGGAGAGAGAGAGAGGGTGAGAGAGAGTGAAATCGGGAGAGAGAGAGAGAGAGAGATAACGAGAGAGTGAGAGAGATTAGTTCCCCCACACATATCCACCCCCATCCCCATCCCATTTACCTCATTCCCCACCTCCTCTTCAACCTGCAGTTCTGGGTCGCAGGTAGCAGTGAACCAGCAACTTGGAGAGACAACTGTGACTTCATCCGGGCATTTCTGAAGGCTCAAGAAGTACCAGTGGAAGCATCTCCGAGTTTTCTTCGCAACGGCGGTCATCTCATCTCATTCTGAGTTCATAGTTGTCCGGGGAAAGCAATCTACTCCGACTGCGCAGAAGGGTTCTGATCAACATCCAGAGGCGGCTTTCAGAAGCTGCCACGCCTGCTCACCTAAAGATCTGAAGGTGGGGTTTGACCGGGACCTTATACTGCAAGTCTACCTCCTCCTCCAAGAAGTGGCACTCCATTTGGCAACCCGAGCGAATTCTTCTCCATTTTCTCCCCAGGGTGTGCAGTTCTATCTTCCCTGGGACTAAACTGACACCCTATCACTCTTTGGGCTGCTGCGACCTACTGTGACATCGACTGGAACCGCCGTGGGTCGCGTTTTGAAGGCAACTCGTCAACGGTTCCAACGCCATCAACCACGCTCAATTTGAAGTTCAGGACAGCTCGTGGCGGCTTCATCTTCTTGATGTTGCGGTGCTAAGACAGTTAGAATTAGAGAACAGATCCTCTGCTTCTAGTCCCACCCTGACCAGTGCCAGCTTCCAAAGCTCCTACCAAAATTTTAGCCCTTCCTAGGTCAACCTACAAAATTTTGGCACTAGTCCTGCTGACAAAGGAGTTCAGGAGCGGCCATAACAATTCCAGTAGCAACTGTCTATCCTCTGTTCCTGAGAGGGGATAGAATCAACTCTGATATTCTTTGAAGCTTCTTGTCTATTTCTTCCCCTCCCCGCTTGGCTGGCTAAAGGCCCCTCCCTGCATAGAGGTAGTTTTGGTTGTAAATAACTTAACCCCCACCCCAAGACCCCCCTCCTACGTGAGGTGTAGTGCTGTAAAAAATTCTATTTCAGGTTAAAGCTACCCCCTCCCTGGCTAATAAACATGGAACCACAACATGACTCATTTTTTCGCAGTCCCTGCAGGCGGCTACTGGACTGTCGCAATATTTCAGTGGACATGGTACACGTAACCGCGCTTTGCTGAAGAGAACAAAGACGACCGGCAAAACGCCACCACCGTTCAAAGATAGAAGGAAACTGGCAAAACAAGGAAAGCTTCTCTCCCTCGTCTATATGCAAATATGAAACGATTGCCAAAAGTGCAGTGATTCCCATCGAGGCCACCACTAATGGGTGTCAGATATAATGCCTCCTCACCTCTTGGATCGCTGCGCGAAAAAAACACTAGGGAAACTACACACGAGCAAAAATGTGAGACGTGCAACTCGTTTAAAAGACGAACTCTTCCTCTTCGTTTCCAAGGGGTAGGCCTCCCCGCTCTGCCGCCGTGTCTCGGAGGGCGCTGGCTGTTGCGTCGCTGATGCCCAGCAGATACTGCAAACGCGAGAGCTTCTCCGCCGTTGGAATGCTCTTCAGATAAAGACAGTAGAGGTCGGCAAGCTCTTCAGGGGAAGACCAGGACAGGGGCTCAGCTGGGACGGCCTTGTCGCAGGCCAGCATGTCGTTCAGGGAGGAAACCTGCAAAAAGAAGCATATTACCAGTTGTGCCCGAAACAAACCGAGCAGCATGTAATGCACCATACACATTTAGATCAAACATACTTCATCGCTTGAAGGTGGCGCAAGACAAGCCTTGACACAAGACGTGTAACCACTAACCAGAATCATTTTCTGTTGGAACGAATTATAAAATGGCAATAATCTCAACATCCCATATCCCTCTCCTGAAAAAAGAAAAAAAAAATCCATCTCCCTGGACCTTAACACCGGAGCTCTTGCTCAAAAGCCAAGAACTAACAAAAAATCTATATAAATGTCTTCCGAGTCCTGTGCTCAAACATGTGGAAGCACAAAATGTTTCCAATGGAAAGTTGCACAAAACACCTTTCAAGTCCCAAGCAGTTTGGAGACTCATCATCAAAAATTTCCATAAAGACCCTTCCAAAAAGGGTAAATAAATAAAGAAACATCAAATAGAACTAAAGACAACTTCTTAACAAATAAATGGCAGAGCTGTCCCTACTCGCTATAAAGATGATGGAGCCAAACGATCTTAGTAGATGTGTCAACCATAGAACAATAGTCAACCTTGGTGTTGAAGCAAGAGATGACAACCTATTTCTTGCTTCACAAGGAGATGAAAGAGGAACCGAGGAAGATGCAAAAACCCATGGTGGAGAAACGATTAGTAGGATCACCAGCCCAATCAGCATCAGTATATGCATGAAGCTTCAAAGTGGCACTGGACAATAAAAACAAGGAATCTCGAATGTTGCCATATAGATACCAAAGCACATGCATATGTGCATCAAAATAGATTAGAGTAGGGTCATTGACAAATTGACTAAAAATAGCACGGCGTGAACAATGTCAGGATGAGAAATAGTCAAATACATGAGCTCCAACAAGCTAACAATAGCCTTTAAGATCCTCTAAGGAAACACCATCAAATGGACAAAGCTTGAGATAAAACTCCACAAGAGTGCAAACTGTGTGAGAGTCAAAGAGAGTAACATGTGCAAGAAGGTTGCCGATATACTTCTGTTGAGACAAGTAGTACCACAAGAGGCAAAGGCAACCTCGAGGCCAAGGGAGTAACACAGACCCAAGGTCCATCACCTCAAACTACTGATGGAGGCATTGCCTAAGAGAGGCAATGGCAAGAACGTCGTCTCCAGTGATGATCATGCTGTCAATGTAAAGGAGGATGGCACGACTATGAGGAGTCATAAACAAAAAGAGTATAATCCTCTACACTTTCACAAAAACCAACATCAAGAATAACATGATGGAACTGCTCAAATTGCGCTCTGGAAGCTTGTTTGAGTCCCTAGAGAAACCTACAAAGGCGGCAGATATGGTGTGGTGGTATAGAAAGATCAAGAGAAGGCTATATCTAGACTTCCTCAAAGAGGCCATTGCATAGATATGAAGGATTACGATGTAATCCTTGGAGCTGATTGGTTGGCCAAGTATGGGGCCAATGTTCACTGCATTTCTAACTCAGTGACTTTTACTGGGGCCAAACCCCAGAGCTGCGAGGTCCCACCCCGGACCCTCACCACCATCATTGTGTTGCCTACGGGCATGAGTGTGCACTTAGCAGGTGAGTTCGCTCGAGTGAAGCTATCAGTCCGTGAGTTGCTTGCTTGCTAGGTCCGATGGTCATTTGATCAGTTCCAACTCATGCAATTTAGGTCCAAGGAGTGGTGTCATATCACTGAGGGCACCTCAGACTTGGTGGGCTCAGTTCCTGTGATGAGGGCATCTCACAGTGCTCTCTTTGGCTCGGATTGCCTGTATCACTTTGAGGAAGACCGGCTACGATGATCGCATGTTATCTTCATTTCATGGAAGTCTTATTTATGTATTTTCTTTTTTGAGTCATGTGGTCATAAGTTTAATTTTCCTTGTTTTATATTAATTGGACTTTTGTATCATAGTTTTGGCCTATGTTGGTTGTTTAGGATAGCTTTGGTCTTTTGTGTAAATGCTAAGGTCATTTCAGTCTTGTAAAGAGTTGGGTGCCTATAAATAGGACCCAATACCCTCCCATTTCTAACACTTGATGCTTGAGAAATTGAAATCCACTTTGAGTGAATCCTCCATCCCCTCTAGGAGTGTGACTCTTCTTCCCTCTCTCTCCCTCTCTCTCTCTTTCTCTCTCTCTCTCTCTACTCCCCTCTCCCAAGACTAATTCGAATTCGTATCGCCCTCCATTTTCACTTCCCAAGACACCTTTCTCTCTTCCCAAGACATCCCTCACCCTTCCCTAGGCCCGTCTTTACTCCCCATCACCTCCCCCAAGACTAATTCAAATTCGTATCTCCCTCCACTCCCACTCCCCAAGACACCTTTCCCTCTTCCCAAGACATCCCTCACCCTTCCCTAGCCCCATCTTTACTCCCCATCACCTCCCCCAAGACCCCATATTGGGCGCATTAATATTTAATTAATATTGCCGTTATTTGAATCAATATTCTTAATTACACAAATTTTGCCAGCGCGTCTGTCGCTGGAGTTGCGGGGACCTGATTCACATGCCGGCACTGGATGATGCGCTCTTCGAGCGGCTGGATTTCATACAGTTGGACGAGGCTGTCCGCCAAAGGCTGCGCGACGCCAAACCGATCATCATGCAGCATCTTCCTGAAGCGCTGGAGGCGTTCTACGCCCGCATACTGGCCGCCCCGGCGACGCGCCGATACTTTCCTGACGCGCGCACGGCCGACGGCGCCAAGCAGCGACAACTGCAGCATTGGGATTCGATCTCCGATGGCCGGTTCGACGAAGGGTATGCGGCGGCCGTCACCGCGGTCGGCCAGGTCCACGCGCGAATTGGTCTGGAGCCGCGCTGGTATATCGGCGGCTATTCCATGTTGCTCGAGGCCCTGGTTTCGGCCCTGATCGACGCCCGCTGGCCGAAGCGCAGGTCGCCTTTGAGCAAGCCGAAAGACGCCGACCAGACCGCGGCTGAGGTCAGGGCCATCATCAAGGCGACCCTGCTGGACATGGACCTGGCGATTTCGGTCTACGTGCGAGAAGCGGAAGCGGCCCGGCTGCGGGCGGAGGCGGAGGTGCTGGCGACGGAGCGAGCGTCGGTGGCGGGGTCTCTTGGCCGCGGCATCGAGGCATTGGCGGCCGGCCATCTGGCCTATCGCCTGCCCCAGGACATGCCGCAGGAATACACCGCCCTGCGCGACCATTTCAACAGCGCCTTGGCCGAGCTTGACCGGGTCATTTCCGGGATCAACGCCGCCGTCGGCGCTCTGCACGGTGGGGCGGACGAGATCGCAGGCGCCGCCGGCGATCTGCTCCACCAGCGCCTCGGGCAGGCTGGCGGCCAATGCGTCGGCGCGGCCAAGCACGGGAACGACGATCGTGCGCCGCACCGCGCCCAGCCGCGGGCCATCGCGAAGTGCAGCCGATGCGGGGAAAATCTGAAAGATACTAAAAATTTAGAAAAATATGAAAAATTACCTCTGCGATCCTCGGAAGATGCACAATGTAGTGGTACTGTTCCGGAGTCGGAGAACGCACCGATTCACCTTGCACAGCGTTCCGAAGGTCTGACTGGTAAAAACACACAGAAATTACTAAACTCAATCTGGAACGCCCGAACGAGATTCGAAACCCACGGATCCTGGTCCGAAGAATATCCGAATAACATGGGGCATCACATAATGACCGTCGGAAGACCCTCCGTCGACCGACCGTTGCCCCCCGAGATGCTGATTTCGACCCCATAACAGGCGAGCATGCCCTACGAGCGCCGTAAGACTTGCCTAGAGATCGGCCGGCTCCGGGGTGATCGTCCCTCAACAGAAAACTCCCGCCATGATCGCGGGAGATGTTACTCCACTACCTAAACCCTTCCCTGCTAAGGGATTGGCCTTCGACACCAGGACAACCTCCTATAGAAGGGACCTTGACAGAGAAGAGAAGGACAGAATGGATTTTCTGCCAAAAGCTACACACAGAGAATAGAGCAACGCATCCCGCTACTGCGAAAGAGAGATCATGACGGTCTACTTCCTTAGAGAAAAACACCTCCTACACGATCTTATCACCCAGCGAGCACTCTCTGAGTGACCTCTGGGAGCGGCGAACACTCGTCTAGAGGCCCTACGCTTCTCTCAAATCTCCTACTACGACCTCCATTCCTCTTTCTTCTATTACTCTTCTCTGTCTATTATTTAAATCGGTGCTGACTTAAGTATCGGACGGTTGTCCCCTAGGATAGTGCCCAGGACTCCTCCTGACGCTTTGTTCTTCTGACAAGTGCAGGTTTCCACGAGTGCCAAGCGATCTTTCCCAACAAACAAATAGAGAATGGAGTACGTGACATAGAAACTAGATTTCTGCCTCTACAATATGTTTTCTTGTTCTAGCGTGATAAAAAACTTGAATTTATATTCTTTCAATTTGCTAGAGTGTGGATTGACGTAACAGTCTTCAATAGGGTGACCCAATATTTGGTGATAGGGGTAGAATAAGGGGTCACCACTTCTTCGGGCATCTTGCGGCCTTTTGGACTTTTGGAGGGAGACCTTACCGTAGTGGTAGGCCCAGTCAAAGATCCCTCGAGTCTTATTCTTTCAGAAAGAGTAAGGCTTTTACATCCTCTCTTGTAGTGTAGGGCTTCGTTCAGTCGACCGTCTAGCTGAAGAACTGGCTACTCCCTTCACCTCCCTCTTCAAGTGCACGGAGGTGCTGGGGGGTGCTTGGAAACCGGTGCGTGCATCTATCTCACTGGCGAAGGACGCCCTCGATCAAATCAGACACAAGTGTGATTACATCGGCCAGTCGGGGCTTTAACATCTGAATCTCCCGTTATTGCTGATATATAGAGCAAGCATGGCGAGGTCATTTCGAGGGGATCCGGGGGCGCGGCTCACACCACTATTCTTTGTTTCAGTGCTAGGCGGGGGCGAGGGCACTCCGTTACTGTGGCCATGCGGGATCAGCCCCTCAGAGGAGGGTAGGACCTTCCCCTCACCTCTACAATGAGGCGGGTTCCAAAGGAACACTTCTTCATCTCGCACTTCCTCAGCCGGAGGCATATGGTACTTATTGCGGCGGGCTTCCTGCAGGTCTGTAGCTTTCGCAGGGTCATCGCCAGACGAAGCCAAAATTGATATCACGTCGGCTTCGTAAGGGTCTTCTATTGAGAAACCCAAGCCCGGATGCTTGGTGATTTGCAACAGTCTCCGATCCAGGTTTGGTGGGTTCCACATTCTTTTAAACATTTCTCTCCGACTAGAGGGTTGATAAAAGGGAATCCCTTGTTTCCTAGCCAATCCGACCACACAGCCAGTTATGTCGGGAAGACCCATGATCGGGACATATGGGTCGTGCAGCTCGTCGGGGAGTCAACAATCATCATCTTCTCTGACTGACTTTTCCTCTGCCACATAGAAGGTGGTGGATGGCCCTTCAGAATTAGGCACAGACTTGGTATGCAAATATGCACAGACCTTACTGAGCCTAAGGTCACTTGTGCATCGACCTCCACTAGGGAAGTTCAAATGTGCACTGACCTCAGATGAAGAAGCTTCAAATATGCGACGACCTTTACTGAAGGAATTTCTATGTGCACCGACCTTGTCTCTCAATGTGCACCGACCTTGTCTCTCAATGTGCATCGACCTCCACTAAAGAAGTTCAAATATGCACCGACCTCAAGTGAAGAAGCATCTAATGTGCACCGACCTTACCAAAGGCCAAGCATCTCTGATGTGCACCGACCCTGCCAAAGGCCAAGCACCTTATGTGCATCGACCTTGAAGACCAATCTTCAAGGAAACCTTAGCAGCTGCACTGACCTTGCAGAAGACAGGTCGACCTCCTAAGTCATGCCAAGCCAGCTGCACCGACCTTAATGATGAAGAACTTCAAATGTGCATCGATGCATCTGGGCTCCCAAGGCCAATTTTAGTAGTATTGTACCTTTTTCAGAAAAGCATCTAGAGACCAAAAATAGGAACTGCAAATGCCAAATTTTACATCTTTTGAGGTCTGGAAAGGTATCTTTGCTCAGTCAACTTTCATGTCATCATTGGCTTACTATATCAGTCTTTTTGGTCCATGAAAAAGTAAGCTACCATTTCTGGGAATAGTCACCTATCCTGGCACCCATCTTTTTGCCTCCACCCAATCACATGATCTGTCAGTGAGATCCCTCAGGACAAAAGGATGTCCTTAACAGTCCTGCCTGCAGAAGAAGAAGATGCTACAGATCCTTCTTGGGAAGCTCTTCTCACATACTTTTCTGGTCAACCCAAGTAACAAAATAGTGGAAATTTCTCTGCTGCCTCCCTGGCCTATCAGAAGCTGCCAAGACAAAAGGCCCTTGAAGACAAATGATCGTTTATGAAGAACCAATCATATTCAGCCTGAAATCGTCTTCTGGGAGGGCTGATTGTGCCTATAAAAAGGAAGGACCCCATGCAAGAAAGTCCTTAAACATGCAACTTCGTTCAGGTAAAATCGTTAACATGGCCAACTATGGGTATTCTTATGATGGTTATGAGGAGGGTCAATTTGACCAATCTTACGAGATTCCCCCTCAAGATTCCACGCATTATGAGGGAAACTATCCTCCCTCTCATCCTTATTACTCTCAAGTTCCTGTGGTTGATACCACATCTCAAGAGGTCGAGCATTCCTCCCAGGCTCAACTTACAACATAAAACACATCCGGGGACGCCTCCCCATCTTCTGACATTAACACTTTGATCCAGGCTTTGTCTCAGCTGAATGATTCCCAACGACAAGCAGTTCAGGCTGCTTTAAAAGGGAAATCTGTCCCTTCCTCTTCAAACCCCCCTCAGGTCGTGGGAAGCCATCCATCTTTTAATGATCAGGCAGTCTCACAAAAAATTCTTTCGTGTCCACCAACTCCTATGGCTATGCCACACCAACCGGCAAGCCACTCTGTGGTTAGGCCTCAATATCCTCCACCTCCCCAAATCTTAAGAAGGCCTATGCCAAATATGCTCCCTTTTAATGCGGCCCCAGTCGAATCCGACACCAATACCATACTCCTCCAGAAGCTGGCTAGTATGGAGGAGTAGCTTAAGAAGGTTACTGTGGCAAAAATACCCTAGAGATCGCTCTTCCCACTTTGCCGGTTTTCCATTTGCCTCCTTCTGAGATGCCAAATTTTCAACGATATCATGGAACGGGTAATCTGTTCATTCATTTGAAAGATTTCATGTATGAGACTTCATTCTGGCAAGATAACAAGGTCTCTCTGGCTTATTATTTAGAAGGTCTCTAGATGGCCCTGCACTTGAATGGTTCTATTCCTTACAGCCAGCCGAAGCCAGTGATTTTGACATTATTCAGCAAAAATTTCTACAGAAGTATAGGGACTATGTGGGTCCATCTTTGTCAGTTACAGACTTAGTTGCTGAGAAAATGAAGCCCAAGGAGGACTTCATCTTATTTGCCGACCGATGGAGTGATCAATCTTCAGACACCGGTAAGGCTGCATGATATAGCTTCAGATATTTCCCATTGAGAGGGAAAAACTGAACTGCACCCTTGTTATCTACAAGGACATAAGCACCTCCTTCGTAGACCCGATGAGCAACATACGGGCCTACCCAATTTTCAGTTAGCTTTCCTTTGGGGTTGGCTGCCATCACTTCCCTTCTTTTGACCATCACCAGGTCGCCTTTCTTGAATTCTCACTCTTTGACCAGCCTGTCAATAGCACGGGCCATGCGAACTTGGTACAGTTGGATATTTTGTTATGACCGGAGTCATTTCCCTTTGAGTTCAGTGAGCTCCTCCATTCTTATTTCTATATTTATTTGTTCGCCGCTAGCCAAGCCGTGCTAAGTAGTAACCTGCAAGGATGGCACCTCCAGCTCTATTGGCACCACCGCCTCTGATCCATACACCAGGGAGAATGGTGAACAGTCAGTTGGGGTCTTGTAGACTGTACGATACGCCCACAGCGCTTCGTACATTTTCTCTTCCCAGTCCTTCTTACTGGAGTTGACGGTCTTTGCTAGCAGGGTGCAGAGGGTTTTGTTGAATTCCTCTGCAAGCACGTTGGCCTGAGGATTGTAGGGGGATGATGTCCTCCAATCAATTTTGTACTTGTCAGCTAACCTGTACACCTTCTGATTTTCGAAATGGCTGCCGTTATCAAAGATAATCCGGCTGGGGACCCTAAATCGGAATATTATATTCTGACAGAAGAATCTGGCGACCAGCTCCCCTCTTACTTCTCCTAGTTCCATAGCCTTTGCCCATCTGGAAAAGTAATTTGTGGTTGCCAAAATATATTTACATCTTGATGATGATGCTAGCAAAGGGCCCACCACATCCGTGCCCCATTGGGCGAACAACCAGCTTGGGATGGTGGGGTGCAATGCCGCCGGTGGCCTTCTAGGCACGGTGGCTTATTCTTGACATTTCTGACATGACTTGACAATTTTGTAACAATCATCAAATATAGTGGGCCAATAATAGCCTAATTTATTTATTTTAATTTTCATTTTCAGACCCGCCAGATGTGCCCCAGCTGACCCAGCATGAACTTCTTTCATCACCTGCCAAGCTTCCTCTGTAGATAAGCAGTGGAGTAGCATTTTCTTTTGGGCGCCCACCATTATTCAGAACAGGGTTCCGTTCCTCATGTCATAGGAGTCTTTGATTCTGATCAATTTTATCATTTGTTCTTTCTCCTTTGGCAACTGCTGATGCTAGAACCATCGTAAGAGATGCTCTCACCAATCAAGCGGTTGAATTTTATTCATGGTCATTATTTCATTTTCCTCTTCATCTGTCAGGACCTCTATCATGCTGGGGACTTGGCGCTTATTGATGACGGTTATATTCAGGCTCCCATCTGGCGGGATCGCCAAGGAACTGGCCAACTTTACAAGGGCGTCTACCTGAGCATTTTGTCCTTGATTGATGTGCTTTACTTCAATGAAGTAGAACTTCGCCATCAGGCGCAGCACCAACTGGTGGCAAGGAAGAAGTTCTAACTTTTATACATCAAATTGTCCTTCCACTTGCTTTACGACTAGCATGGAGTCTCTGAACACCTCGAGCATCTGGATTTCCATGGATAAGGCAATTTGTAAACCAATAATCAAGACTTCATATTCAGACTCGTTGTTTGTGCAGGGCTTGTTTATTGAGCAAGAAGTGTATATGACCTCCCCGTTAGGAGACCTCAGGACTATGCCCACACCAGCTCTGACTCTAACCGACCCAGTAGCTGGGGTGTCAGTTCTGGATGCACCATCAAAGTACAATTGCCATAGGGTAGGCTGAACCTGGCCCGCCTCCAGGGTCTTATCTTTGGGGAGTTCTGTTGCCAGTGGAGAATCTTTGGGCACAGGATGTATGGCGAAGAAGTCTGTGATAGCCTTGCCTTTGACAGCTTTCTGCAACACATAGGAGATATCAAACTCCATGAGTAGCACCGCCCACTTGCCCAGGCGACCTTTGAGAGCTGGCTGGGAGAGAATGCACTTTAGTGGATCCGCTTTGGATATCAACTTTATCTCATGCGACAGCATATAGTGCCGAAGTTTCTTAATGGTGAATACCAAGACTAAGTAGACTTTCTTGATAAAGGTGTATCTTTTCTCAGTTCTCACCAGCCTTCGGCTGAGATAGTAGAGTGCTTGTTCTTTTCCTTCTTCATTATTTTGGGCCAACATTACCCCCAAGGAGTGATGCATGGCCACTATGTACAGAATTAGCGGCCACCCTTTCACCAGTGCGCCTGTTGACACCCGTCTTATGACCAATGAGTTGGGTCATCTTCTTATCTATTTTTATGATGACCCAGGTTATTTGCCAATTATTGGGTCATTTCTTGTCATTTTTGGTCTTACTTTATGGGTCGCTCTCCCTGGTTGGGCCTAAGCTCCTTCTTTTCTTGTCATTTTGGCTTATTGGGCCTAGATGAGGGCTAATAAGGATTATTTTGTGGATTTAATCAAAGACTTATTTTCCTTTTGCCATGTCTATTAGCCTAGCGATCTATCGCGCGACCGCTAATGGGTGTTGGCCGTCCTTTGCTAGACCGCTACGGAGCAGAGACTCCTATTAGGTTTCTTTGGTCTTATCTCTTTGTGATCGACCGAGCCTAGCGGTCTATCGGTCAACCATTTTTCATGCCTTGCGGTCTATTACAAGACCGTTAGGGGAGACAGAGAGTCCTACTTTGTCTGTTCTTCCTCTCTCTGACCGTGGGTGAACTAGAGTCCTTAGTTTGATGATTTCTCTATGAGTATTGATCCTCAGAAGCTTTTGTTTTTTTTTATGAACTCTTGAGAGTATTATCTTTGAGATTTATCAAGGTTTAGCCCTATTTTTGTGCTATTATCCCTCCAACTCGACCTAGGGTTATGGGAGTCTATAAATAGAGCCCTTGACTTTATGACTTGAGGAGGAGATTTGTGGAGCTTGTAACGAGGTGCTGTCACGTTCTGGAGTGAGTACCAACCAGGGAGAGCTTGTGTTTGCGTCCTTGAGTCTTCTGGTCTAGGGAGTAGCCAATTCTTTAGTTATTTTTTTTTGTGTTCTCCTTCCTTTACTTTTTGTCCTTCTTTACATCATCATAGCATACTTCTCACGGGCTCTTGCTATCGCTGCTGCGGGAAGACACGATGGAATATCCACCCACTATGGAGCACCATAGTCTGAGATCCCTACACCTTCGTCGGGTTGGTGGTGGTTGGAGGGTTAGTAGAGGATGATAGTGTGTCAAGATTGACAAACTGAGCAGGAACAGTCGATTGGAAAACCTGGATAAGGGGCCTTTCCGGGTGGGGATTGGTAGGAACTGGAACTGTTAATGTAGTGGGAGATGCGTTGGAAGGAATGGTGACAAAAGGAGCCGGTGAAGGGTGAACAGAACGGGGCACTGGAGGTGCAAGGTAGGTGGTAGGAGGTGTGTGAAGATTTGGTGAGGATTGGAGCAACAAAGGCCTGGGAGGTGCAGCGTTTTGAGTGGATGGTGGCGAGGGTGAAGAGCAGAGAAGGAGTGGCCTAGACGAAAAAGGGGTAGTGGGAGTAGGCGAAGCCTGTGGTGCGGGTGAAGAAGGGGAAGGACAAATAAGAAAAGACCTTTGTGGCGAAGAATTGGTGTTGGAGTGGGTTTGGTTAACTATGCGTATCAGTGGTCGGGAAGGTTGTGGATGGTTCTTAGAAGACGAGGAAACTGATTAAGATTTTGGTTAATTGAGGCGACGGAGGCACTTTCTATGTGCCACCCCTGTCCTCTCTCCACCTCCTGGTAAGTGGTGATGGGGTTTACCTGCTGGTTTTGGTGCTCAGGCAGAGGGTTTTGGACAATTCCCATCTCTGGCTGTGGTGCTTGGACTTGCTGCGGCTGAACTGGCTGGACCGACTGCTGACCCTGCTGCGGCGCTTACTGACGCAGTGGCGTTCTTGCCTTCATGGCAGTGACAAACTTCCTCATCTCGTCCCAGTCAATGCCTCCCTAATCATTGAAATCATATATGTAATCCTTAAAATGAAAACAATGATCTATGTTGTGCTCTGGTCGTCGATGGAAGACACAGTACCGAGAGGTATCCACATTCGGGGGCCAGGCCATTCTTTCTTTTGGCAGGACGTTCATATGCATGGTTCAATAGTTATTCTACGTTTATTAAACATATCAATTATTTCAAGAATTGGCAACCAATGACTTGGTCGTAGATTGGAAATAGCGCGACCACTCTGTTGGTCGCTGATTCAAGAAATACCTGATCGCATATTTCAGGAAATAGCGACCACTCTCTTGGTCGCAGATTTCAAGAAATAGCGACCACTCTCTTGGTCACAGATTCAAATAGCGATAACTTGCTTGGTCGCTAATTCTTGTTACAGCAGCAAAAAATAATGAGATACAGAGACTAGCAGGATATGGTCTATGCATGCATGTAATAGTATTTTTGGTTTTTAACAAGGTTGGGTCTTGGATTAGAGAAAACCTACCTTCTGGGATGAAAATCAAAGATCAGAGATGCTCGTCCCTTCTTCACACTGTAGGTTCTCGCAGGAGGAAGAAGGGGGACAACGAACAGTAGGCTACTACAACAGCAGCAGCAGCAAGAGGAGGACGACATCACCGTCGAAAATAGAAGAGAGCAACAACGACTGCAGGAGGAAGAGGATGAAGAGGAAGAAGACTGTGATCCTCTTCACATGGTAGGATGAAGAAAGGATACACCCGACGACGAACGCCCAAGTAGCAGTAGGAGGTGAGTGGAGGAAGACACAGAAATAGAGTTTGCTCATCTGATGGCAAGATATTTTATAGGGGAGAGAGTCCTAGTGGGGTTAAAGGTTTAATGGAAGCAAGGCTCCCACGATTCAATCTGTAATTTTCTCTCCCTGCCAAATCAACAGTCACCTCCTAAATCCTCATGCAAAACCCTAACGCTAACCCATGCAACATCGTTCCTGTATATGGGTTGGGTAACTATTATATTCGAATGGGCATTTAGGTTGGATTGCGTATGTGCATGGGTTTTGGCCTTCTCCATGTACGCGAGGCCTGTAAAATGTTAAGATGGGTTTTGTATACTGATGGGTGTGTGAGGGTTGCTGTTGGTTTTAAAACCTTATATATTTTGAATAGTTCGGTCGGGGTCATCTTCCCCACGCCGAGAGCGTGGAGGTATCGTGTTCGCTCCTTTGACTCAGCATTTTACTTTATTAGTATATATTTCATATGCCACTGCTAGAGAGCATGCTAGGATCGTAGCCCGCTTACTTTTTATATCACCGCTACTGTGAGAGAGAGCGAGACCGTCCCGTGACCTGATCCGGGCACAAGAGAGAGCCGACCACCCTAGCTCACTGTCGGTTTCTCAATCGTGCACGTTCGTAAGTTTCCCTCGATAGGGACGACTGCGAGCTTGCTTAGAGTTTAGGTCGAGTCATTGTCCGTCCCGCATCAGGTCGAGCTTGACGTCACCAAGCTCGATCCTGACATCACCACAGTCAAGCTCGTTCAGGCTTTACAAAGTTGAGCCTGATGTCACCAAGCTCGAGACTGAGGTCACCATATTTAACTTTACAAAGTCAATCCTGACGTCACCACGTTCAGGCTTTACCAAGGTCGAGCCTAACGTCAAGTTCAGATATTCAAACTTACAAGGTCGAGCCTGACGTCAAGTTCGGATATTCAAGCTATATAAGGTCGAGCCTGACGTCACAAAGCTCGGACATTCAAACTTTACAAGGTCGAGCCTGACGTCGGCCTGCTCTCACAAGCTCGGACCAAACTCAAGTACGGACATGCTCGGTCAAGCTCGGACTTCTCAACGCCAAAGCTCGGACTTAGCTTGAAATAAGCTCAGATTTCATGAAGCAAAGTCGACACCCATGATAACTAAGCTCGGAAGTTGACACCTATGAAAACTAAGCTCGGAATTGGCCTTATAGCAATCATGCTCGGGAGTCGTCTCCACAAGCTCCCCCAGCAAGTTGAGGTCAGGAAAATGCTCCTGGGATAATCAACTGTCATTGTCATCATTGGCTTACCATAACAACCTTTCTGGTTAACAGTTCTGTCAGTTTACAAAAATGAGAAAGGTCACCTTTTAGAGTAACCTTCCTTTTGCATCCGACCAATCAGAAGTTATTTCTATCATATAAACTATTAATTATATAGTTGTTTCCTACTTTATTCATATTTCTATGTACCTCCACACACTTTTTAGCACTTCTGAGCCCTCCGACTCGTGGACGACAGGCCAGGATTCGAATGATATCGGGTTATTCCCGGTATCCAGATCTTGAGTCGTTACAGACAGCATTCAGCTTTCTGTTTGAGAAGGCGGTGGACGACTAGACCGCGTTCTCCTTTGACTTTTCCCAGTTGACCTTGATCACAGCACGCATGATGGTCGCGTTCAGATCACGGTCATGGGTTAGACTGCGTTCAGCCTAGTTTTTCTCATACTCATGTTTCTTGCATTTGTAATGTGGATATCCTAGTTTAGTCTAGATTCTAATCTTTCCGGGCTATTTTCCCTGACATTCTTGACCTTTTTGAGGTTAGATTCCAGAACCTCATTATTGGAATAAACTTCCTAAGTCATTTCCCTAATGACTAACCCATTGACATAATGAGCTTGAATTATTGAAATCCTTTTAAGGACTTCTTATCTCTACTCTTGATATCCTTGATTACATAAGCTAGTCCTTGGAATTCTTAGCCATTAAACAATGAATGTCTAGATTTTACATGGGATCTTAGAACCACCCCTCAATGTCAGCGCACCATTAAAGGGCCTGGTCTGGTCCTGAGAGGAGCACCTAAAAGTTCTTGTGCCCATGGGAGTTGTCATGACCAGGTGTGACATTGCAGCAAAGTACTTACTTGCGTGATAAGTCTATGACATTCAAATATCTCTTAAATTACATGACTTTGCATGACTTGAATACATGAATGAACATGCGTGCTTGATATGGCCAATTACTTGATAGATCTTGTTGTCTACACTTGTTCTAGTTTCTATTATTGTTTCTGCGATTGAGATTACTAATTCTAATCTAATTGTTCATATCATCTTGAATTTTTACTCAGAACTTGCCTCTCTATTGCTTCAGTTGTTATTTTTACTTGGGATTTCCTGTTAAGCATTCACTCAGATTATTACCCACAAACTTTTCCATTTTGAGAAATCTACTTAGCTGAGCAGCTTTATTAAATGACAACATTGGTTCACAAATAGCAACCATATTGACCTTATTAGATTGAATAAGATGACGAAGACTTCTTCGGGAACCATAATTCCCTACACCTCTTATATTCTAAATCAGAATTGGGAGCATCATAAGGTTTGACTGGCCTTGGCTTCCTCCGACCTGGCTCGGGATCTTGTGATAACCCCCCCAGCTTCATGTCGTCCCCTACCAACTTTACAGTCATGCAAAGGAAGTTGCATAAGAGCATTATTCTACCCTACCATTCTACTAGATATTTCACTACGTCGACCCTTTCTTTCTTTGGCATCGACTCCATCAATTAGTGGTTTGGACTTGACTACTATATTCAAGAAATAGTCCTGATCAGACCGCCTTCTTCTGTCTTGTTGTGAAACCCGAGGTTTGACCTACGGGTTGATTTTCGTATGTTCCTAGATGGTCTATGAATTATCTAGAACCTAACACCTTGTTCAATAAGTCATTAATAAATTATGAAAGTTAAGGAATGTACCGTTATGCTACCGGATTCTTCCCGTAGCATGACCTTGTCCTTAATTCATTGTTTGAACTCTCATGATCGATTTGCTACGTTCTTACCTTGACCTTACTATCATGAACCTATTATTTAAACTTGTTACATTACTGGCTGAACTATATTGTTATACTCGTGGAAGTAGCTTGATTTATAACATGAAGATGTAGAGCGGGCACAGACGGTGTCCAAGGGCTCAACGCTAGCCCCCTCCACTGATTGTCAGAAATATACTATAAACTATGGGGAATGATGAACACTGACGTCACATTAGGCCAGGAGTACTTTTTTTTTATGAACGGGTGAAATCCACAAGGCTATCTCATGAAATTTACATGCTTGTTAGTACATTCATGTTACATGACTTTCTCCTACATAACCTTTATGGTTATGAGAAGTACATTCCCATTACATCCCTCAGCTAGCTTCTCCATCTGATAATGACAGATTGTGCGCCAGTCCCTCGGAGACTGAAATTCAGGAAGCTATCTTCCAACTATCCCCAGACAGTGCTCTAGGCCCGGATGAATTTTCAGGGGCTTTCTTCCAAAAAACTTGGAATATTACTGCAGGTGTGGTGGTTTCTACCATTCAGGAATTCTTCATGTCTCGGGATATGTTGCCCAGGTTTTTGACTGCTACTCTTATTGCTCGTATTACCAAAGTGAGCAATGCCATTGACATTTCAGAATATCATCCTATTAGTCTGTGTAATTTTGTTTACAAGGTCATATCCAAAATCATCTGCAACAGACTTGCCACCATTCTTCCTGAAATAATCTCTCTGGAGCAAACAACATTTGTAAATGGGAGACTCATAGTGGAGGACATTGTTCTTGCTCAGGAAATGGTCCATGAGCTTGGCAGGAAAACTAGAGGTGGAAATGTTATTTTCAAACTTGATATTGTAGATCAGAAAAATGGCTTTTCCTTTTCAAAAGCGCCGGCAATGAAATGAGACGACCTTTCACTCCTCACGACTAGGGAAGCATGAAAGAATCGATGAAACCAAGAGAGTAAGGTGAAGACAGAACCTGTGTGATCGCCACTCAAGGCCCCAGACGCGATGGATGCGCCATGTCTTGAGAAAGGAGGAGGGACACTCACCTTTGCTTAGCGCTGAAAGGATGAGCGGCCGACGACGAACCGCCTAAAAGTTGTGTGGCTCCCCGTAGGCCGCCTACCAGCGTTGGAATGGAACGTGGGACGAAGCACGCTAGCACTGGTACGGTTCTGGATCAGCCGCAGGACTAGGATGGGCGGCCCCTAAGAAGCCGTTCAATGTCTTGGGCAGACGACAATCAACCGCTCCACTCTGCCTACCTCCAAAATCATGGGACTTCAACCTCCACTCTTTTCGGCTGGTCAGAAAGAGTGGGCCTCGTGCTAGATGGCTGCTGACCTGCAAGACAATGTGCGAGGCATTGGGTTCCAAGTCCTTTTACTTCATCTTTTTATCTTGTTTCGCCAAGCTTCAGCATACTTCTTAATTCAGATCGACTGCTACTTTATGTTTTTTTCTTTTTTTTTGTGTCCAGAACTTCAGTTTCGATCTTGAGAAGTTAAATCTTTGTGTTTGGAATTCAATCTCCATCGGGCTTCTACTCAATCTGATCCTTAACAAATTTAAAAGGTTTATTCTGATCATTATCTTTGCTTCATGTATATCAGTCCAAAACTGGTTATTAGTTCCCGAAACAAGGAGCTTCAAAGTTCATCATTTCTTTTTGTTTCGCTTGTTCTTTTTTCACATTTTCCAGAACTACCATTTGGCCACTGCCTTATCTGAAAATTCGGTGATTATTTCAAGTTTCCCAGGCAAAAATTTGACAGCACCTCCCCTAAACTCAGAGCGTCCGAGGGGACAAATGGGGGCGCACCCTATGGAGTGAACTCTGATGGCCCCGAACAAAAGGGATACGTGCGAAGCAACGTGATCCCCGGGGTATGTGTGAAAGTGACAACACCCCATCACCCATTATAGGGGTGGAGATCCCGAGTGCCAGCCTACGAGGGACCCACCGATCCACGGGCTGCCATGAACTCGTCACCAAGATTTGGACTTCTTTTCCTTCCCCTTTTTTTATCGCCGTAAAAGGCTTTGAATATCCACCCTCAAAAGAGGAGTCACCGGGGAACACGCTATGATGAAGCGGACCCCCGGCGATCCAAGAGTGGTTAAGAATCTGGAATCAGAAAGAGACAAGTATTAGGCTTCCGATGGTTGGTGATCTCGGAGACATATCTATGGGTTAAGATAGACCCCAAGCCAGCGGCCATCGTGATAAAAATCACCGAATGGGTGGCTTAAAGAAATTAAAAGGGGGGATTTAGCCTATCTACTGCAGTGGGGAGGGGGTAAAACGGAGCAAAGGGAAACGCATCATATCCCTTAAAGGGATAAATAAGAATAGCACAGGAACCATACTGCATTTCCATCATGATCCACATATTCTGTTGTTGTTAGGCCCATTTAGGTTAGCCCATTTTGTGTGTCCATTGTCTAGTCCATTATCTCTTGGTCTGTTGTCCATTAGTCTTTACATTATTGGGTCAGCCCCCTCCTTTTCTCAAGCCCATTACTTCCCTCCTTGTATTAAGTCTCCATTTGTCCTCATAGAGCATTATCCCAACCCCTTGTATCATTCCTTTTCCTAATCTTCTTCCTACTCCCGCGTGGAATCCTCTTCCCACGCGGGCTCATCTTCCTGTGGTCCCCCTGACCCATCCGAGGGGCAAGCTAACCTTATGGCCCATGTTTTCGCCCTTGTTCGCCAAATGGACCCTGCCCAGGCCCAAAAACTCATTACAAATCACCTTCATGGGCCTTCTTTTCTTAATGGGCCTTATTCCCATCTTAATGGGCCTTCTCATTCTCATAGCCAATTTTGTCATAACGGGCCTCCTCCTTCTACCCATGTCACTGCTGGCCCGATTGGTCCTTATGCTCATGTTCCTTCCAGGCCCATGTAACCTTTCACTCATGGAATGAGCCCTTCGTCTTCTCAGCCTGGATCCACTCATCCGACCTATTACAATCCTGGTTCAAATTCACAATCTCTTGCTCAAGTTGGCCCATATTCCTCTCGATCTCTCCCTACCCCGGAGATGATCACTCAAGCTCAATGCCAGCTTGATGAACTACAATGCCAAATCGATCCCAAATCCTCCTTGAGTGTTCCATTTGCATTTCAGAATCTTTGACTTTCGCCATCTTCACAAATTCCTGCATATGGTCGCTATGGTGGAGTCAGTGACCCCTTTGTGCACTTGAAGAAATTTATTTATGAGTCGGCCCAGTTTCGACACGACCAGCACCTGATGGCCTATCTATTTGATCTGTCATTAGAAGGCCCGGCTCGAGATTGGTTCTTTTCTCTCCCGCAAGAGCACGTTGTGAATTTCCAAGCTGTCCAAGAGAAATTTCTTCGACAGTGATTGATGATCTGAGAAGAAAAAGAAGAGCCAGTGAGTGAGCAGAATAGAAGATAAGAGAATACAGAAGAGAGTGAGAAGAGGTGGGCTGCCAGAGAGAAGAAGCTGCTGAGAAGAGAGAGCCAGAGTCTGAGAAGAGAAGAAGAATAATAATAAGAAGAAGAAGAAAGGGAAGAAAAGGAGAGCCAGTGTAACGACCCAAGATCTGGATACTGGGAATACCCGATACCATTCGAATCCTGGCCCACCACCCACTGTTGACACCCGTTTTATGACCAATTAGTCAGGTCGTCTCCTTACTCATTTTAATGATGCTCCGAGTTGTTCACCCTTGTCGAGTCTTCTTGGATAGTTAGAAGTCTCTTTCATGGGTCATTGCCTTCCTTGGTTGGGTCTTGTCCTTGTTTTTGTTGCTAAGGCAAGCACTTCCATTCCATTAATTGCCCTCTTGAGCATAACGCATCCTCAATGGCACGTTGTAAGTAACATAACGCACCTCACAAGGTCCGTTATATTCCACTCATCTTCTGTCTCATCCACCGTCTCATGTATCATCTCTATAGATTAATGGTCCTATACCCATCCGTTATGGGTCATATAACGCCCTCATATTGATCTATTATAGTCTTCTCACCCACCGTCTCTTCTTCCGTCTCAGTTAGCGTCTTTGTTATTTAATGGATCCATGTTCAGCCATCATGCCTTCCGCAAAACACATGTATCTAGGTCCGTTATATACCCCCTAAGGTCGAGTCTACCACCACCTCCACTGACTTCCTTATCATCCCAGGCTCCGTCTGCCTCGACGTCTTCATGCACATGATGGACTACTTTCCACCCTTTATAGTCTCACTATAATGCCCTTGTTCACAGTCGTTATTCTCGCTAGAGTCCTAAGCCCGAATGTCTCACCTGTTGTTCTTATCTTCTGTTGGATAAGGTCACATGATGGACTAATGCAGGCACGTTATGTTCACATGGTGGTCTATCGCGGATGTGTTATGTTACATCGGTTTCGGCCGAAACGGGTATCGGTTTCGTCCGAAACCGATACCCGTACCCGACACGTTTTAGCTACAGTGAACTGGGCTAAAACGGTATCCGAAACGTATCGGTTTCAGCCGATACTGACATCCATGTGGTTGGGGGGGTCGGACCCGCGCTGACGAGCGCGACCCCAGCTAGTCGATGTTCTGTGTTCCTGGTTACTGTGTGGTGTCTCAGTCTCCGCCAGGGGCGTCGTAGGGAGACACCTGAGACTGCAGACTAAATCGTCAGTGGACGCATTCGGCCTTTCTTCTAGTGGGCAGATACTCCCGTCACGTGACGTGAGCTTCTCGTGACTCGAGTTTCCGTTTCTCGTCTGCGAGATGTGGTTTTGCATATAGTTTCTGGGTGTTTTCCCGAAGTCGAGGTCTAGGATTTTCGGTGAGCGTCACCTAGGGTTCTCCCTAGACAGTGCAGGGTTCACGACGGTGAGGTCGTGATGGTGTTTCCGGACCGCGTGTCTCGGCGTGGGCCTTCATGTGTCAGCACAGGCCTCCACGACAGAGGTGTCGTGACGTTTTCCTAATAGCGTGACTAGGGTGGTTCGTGGTCTGGTGGTCCCCCGACCGAGAGATCAGGGTGTTGGTTTCCGTTCCGATAGGAGTAGTGGTAGAGCCGTGGTTTCATTTGCTGCCGTGTTTTGGGGACTCGTGTACGGCCACTTTTTCTGTCGTTGTTCTTGTAGCTGCTCCTGCTGTTGCTGTTGTTCTTGTTAGCGCTGCTTGGTACCGCCGTTGTTTTCGGTTGGGGTTCCGCGGGACCCCTACTGAGCCAGTGATAGGAGGCTCACCCCCTGTTTTGCGGTTCTTCCTCGAGGTTCGAGGGTGCTGCGCGGAGGTTCTTAGTTGCCAGCTCGCCGGGCCGAGTGTTCACTCGGCATTTAATACGCTTTCTTGCCTTTGATTGTACTTTTGTTGGATTGGACTCTGTTGTAGTTAGATTGTTTATTTGTTTATTTCTGTTAATTGTTGAATTGTCCTGCTTTATTTTTTATTTCTATGTACATCACACCTACCCTTTAGCCCTTCCGAACCCTCCAGCTCGTGGGCGGCAGTCCAGGATTTGAATGGTATCGGGTTATTCCCGGTATCTGGATCTTGGGTCGTTACAGCTCGGCTTCAGAGGCATTGGAGCTCGAAGCGGTCGCCACCATATAGACCACATTGGCCGACCGGTTCGGCCGACTTTAGACATGGGGCTGTGGCAGATCGACCGCATGCCCCGGCATGTTTATCAAGCCTTTTTGAATAGGCTCTTCTGCTATGTTCTTGAAGACATAATAGTCACCGACAGTGTGACCCAGCTTTCGATGATACACACAATATGTAGGGTCATTTGTCTTGTCCACCTCTGAGGGCTTCCGTGGATCCAGTAGGCTGATGAGTTTTTCTTTCATGCACAAATCAAAGAGCATCTTGGTATGCTCCTTTCTGAAGGAATAAGGCGCCTTTATATGTTCTGTTAGTAGAGACGCATTCGCCTTGGCATCGGGCTTCTTGCCATTGCCTTTTGATTTTCCTTCCCCTCTGTCCCCATTCGTCGGGGAGAAGTCCACAGCATTTACCTCCTTGCCGTTGGCTAGGCGGTCCTTAGAGGATTTGCCTTTAGCAGAAGCATGTGTCGGGTGTTCAGTAAAGAACATCTCAATCTCTGCTACCACCGTGTTTAGCTGGTCGAAGCTTCTGATATTTGAGCCCAGAAGCTTTTCGCTAACTTCCATCGACAGACTCCTGTGGCATATGGTGATCGCGTCTTCGGGCGTCGGAGGATTATCGTAGCGTATGTTGACGTCCCTCCATCCCTTGATGAAGTTTAACGCGGTCTCACCTTTTCTCTGCCTGAGGGCACAGAGTTCCGCCAGAGAGATTTTGCGTTCGGCCGTCTGGAAACGGTCGACGAATTTTTTCTACATATCAGCCCAATCGGTCACGGAATTGGGCTTTAGCCTAGAATACCATCGGAAGGCGGTGCCTGTCAGGGACGTGACTAAGTACCGCAGCAGATATGACTCTTCCAGCGTCAGCTCACCCATGGCCGTCATGTAGTAGGCCGGGTGTTCATGCAGCGAGCCCTGCCCGTTGAACTTCTAGAGTTTCGGGGTCTTCGGGCAATCAGGTAGAAGTTTCTTAAACTGATGGTGAAGGGGATAGGGCACGCTATACAAATCAACGGTAGCCACACCCTCACCATGTTGAGCAAATTTCGTCTCCACAATTCGCTCCATCATCTGCCTTTGCGCCATGAGGCTTTCTGCGACAGGAGTGGCTGAGGACCGCACATTGGTTTCATGTTGCGGCACTTCAAATTCCACCGCCATTGGTAACTTCGTAGCAGTGACAGAGGCGTTGGCCGTGGCTGGGACGAGAGGAGGCTGTTGTTCCATCCCAGTGGGCGCTGCTTGCTGTTGAACATGAATCTCCTTTTCACGCAATAATGCCTGCAAGTGATTCTTAAGCTCTTGATTTTTGTGTCGGAGCTCTTCCAATGCGAGGGTCTACGCCTCTCTTCCAAGATCTTCCTCATGTCTGGGGTTGCTGTCCCCATCAACACTATGGACATCTTCTTGGTGTTCTTCTTGCCGCGTCGGCTCAGGCTGAGATGTTCCGGCCGCCGGCGTCTGCTGCATCTGTGTTAGGACCCGGGAGACGAGCCTTGACCTTCTCAAAGACTGGAGAGGCTGGTTTAGTTCCCCCGAGGTATCCTCCGGCTGCTCATCGACAGAGGTTGTGTAATAGGTGAACACTTTGACGACGTCATTGGCCACCTGAACCACCCGCTTCTTCCTGGACAGTTGTCTGCTAGGCCTAGATGTTGTCCCCAATCTGTCAAAAACAGACGCCCGGGACGTGGAGGCCTGGGCCGAGCATTCCTCATCCGTGTACGCTGAGCTGGCCCACGGAGAGGTCGACTGCACCTTTTTGTCGGCTCCTCGGCGCTTTTGCCTATGTGGGGGTTGAGTTGCAGACCTCGGGGATGTCGAGGTCTCGATACTTACTGGACTCCGCATTTGTTGTAGATCTGACATGCGGAAGGGCCCTTCCGCCCTTGCCCGCTTGATAATTCGGGCCTCCTCCTTGGTGACCCATATTTTCTTTAGGTGGAGCTGGTAAAATGGTTGGAGTGACCAGCCACTATGGGGATCCACCCAAAGGCCATGATAAGGTGACCAGGCTCGTCGAAGGGTTGGCTCCTACTACCAGAAGACATGAGGCTGTAGTTGAGGCGGCACAAACCTACGCTAAAGAAACAAGTGTAGACCTAGTCACGATTACTACAAATGTGATCGCCACTGAAGATGACGATGAAAGACCAGTGCCTTCTCCAAATGTTCTGCTTGAATAGGTAGGTCAGGCTCCCAGCTCTTCTATGTCTGATCCAGCTGTGATGATGATGCTTCAAAAATATCAGCAAGAAGTTGAAATGTTGAAGAGGCAACTCAGCGAGCTGAGCATGCATGCCTCGGCCTCGAAGCAGGTCGAGGCCCCTCCTGAAACTTTGCATCAAGGCACCGATGAGTTCGAGGTTTCACCTCAGATAACGACCTCTCAACCGGCACCCGATTACATTGGGGGCATGACCCCGACACTACACCATGCCCTTCAATATTAGGGGACTACTACTAAACCTCAACCAACGATGCTGACGATGCCACAAATGCAACAAGCTCACTCCTACCTTGGCCTAGTTGACCTGACGATGATGAATAAACTGATGATAGAACAAATGATCAAGAAGAAGCTGACCGATGGAGGCAGTGATGATTATGTCACTTTTGATGTATACAAGGTACCTTACCCTGTCGATCATGCTACCAAAAGATTGGCTTCAAGCATCAATAAACCATCGAAATTTGATAAATTCATTGGGCAAGGCTCGCTGAAAGAATATATAGCCTACTGCATCAATGTGATGGGTGATTTCGTGACTAATGATTCCTACCTGCTAAAATTCTTCGAGTCCTCCCTCACAAGACTCACTTTTGAATGGTATTCGAACTTAGCGACTGGGCCCATCAGTGATTGGCTAGACATGCAATGAAAATTTTGAGAAAGGTTCCATGTTGCTGAGAGAGAAGTGACTGTGGCTGAGTTATATGCTTCCAAGCAGAAAAATGGGGCGCTATGCTCTCGAGTTCTATCTCTTTACGTACACATGCAGACACTCACTCTCTTACACAGTTCTCCGTCACCTCACAAACATACCTTGGCCAATGGAGATGAACTCCTACCATAGTGCATCTCCTAGCGTCCTCGTACTCGACGGACTAACTCGACAGCGTGACGTCCTCCATCCACACGTCATCTCCCTTACCTCGCACACATAGTGCCATCTCTCCTTCACTTCTTACACACATAGTGTTCCCCTTTCATTTTTCTTCCTTCTTTTGTTTAATCACCCCCCCCCCCCTTAAGGGGTATATATAGAGGAAGGAGAGGGAGAGAGGAGGGAGGAGATAAGGGGGAGAGAGGCGGCAGGAAGAGGATAAGGAGGAAGAGGAGGCGGAGCAGATAAGGAGAAGAAGGGAAGGGGGAGGTCACGTGAACCTTCACGTGCCCTCTCCCTGTTAGCATCGCGCGGATGCGCCACTCACCTGCGTGCATGCATCCGGCCCGTCTAGGCCGCGGGACTAATGGGCACTCTCTCATTAACATCTCCCACTTACCCATTAGGGCTTGCCGTGCATGTCCTTCATCTCAAAATGTACAATCTCATAGTCTGTTGTTCTCAATCATATAGGAAATGGAGCGTGTGACCTCTGCAAAATTTATCCAAATAGATTGGGAGTATTCCGTTAAGCCATCACCTAACTAACAGAGTACTTAGAACAACTCGGTGTGTATCTCAGGAATTTAATATTCACCTGATTCGATACTCCGGATCTCTCAAAAGAGGGATTGTCGAACCCAAATGTTAAGTGCCCATGACTCTATCATCACCACACAGGTAATGGAGCCTCCTAGAATAGGAGCAACCAAGCATGGTGAGATATCAAGATTTCTTCCCTATGCCGCTTATGTCAATCCAATTCGTCTTGACCACTTTCCTAGACATGTGCCGCTGGATGGTATCAATCATCGCCCTAAGTAACATGCTAAAGTAGTGACATCAAGTATCCTTTTCATTTCTTGTTCTAGATTTCAATCCGGTAGTTGGATCTATTCACCCCCCTCTAGATCCACGTTCTACAAAGTAGACCGCATCCATCTAACTCCAACACCCACCAATGCCCAGCTACATCGGGGGCATACCCCTGCAACAAGCACATCATGCAGCACCGGCCCCGCCACCGATTTTGCCTTCTCAAGGGTCTCCTATGGCCCCACAGGCGACGGTGCTGACTACGCCGAGGTAACAGCCAGCCCACTTTTACCCGAGCCCGGCCGACCCAGCCACGGTTAGCCGGTTGATGCTCGAACAAATGATTGACATGAAGCTGGCAAAGAGGGGCGATGGTGATCAAACCCCCTTTGATGTCTACCGAGTACCCTACGCGGCTCATTATGCCGCCAAGAAACTACCAGTTGGCATCACCAAGCTGCCGAAGTTTGAAAAGTTCAACGGGCAAGGGTCTCCCAAGGAGCACATTGCCTATTATGTGAATGTCATGGGAGACCTGGCTGCTGATGAATCTTATCTCCTGAAATTCTTCAACTCGACACTCACTGGGCTAGCCTTCGAGTGGTATTCGAGCCTGCCACCTGGGTCTATTGCTGACTGGCCCGATATGTAGAAGAAGTTCAAAGAAAGGTTTTATATTGCTGAATAGGAAGTCACTGTGGCAGAGCTCTATGCCACAAGGCAAAGAAATGATGAGTCGACACTTGACTACATTAAGAGATGGAGGAACCTCAGCGTGAGGTGCAGACATCTGCCACATCAGGAGGACGTAGTGTAAGTTTGCAAGCAAAATTTAAAGAAAGAAATCCTAGAAAGGATGATTGGCGTGGAGGTCAGGACATTTAACCATCTGAACAACATAGTGGCTGAGATCGAGGCATTCCTCGCCCGATACTCTTTCACCTTGGCCGCATCAAGCCAGAGAGCAAGACAGGCAGAGAAGAAGCCGATTCCTCTAGAAGTCCAGACCTTGGACTTCCAAACCTTTGAAAAGCAGAAAGAGAAGGCCAAAACCTCTACCCGGAGAAACCTTGAGGAATACATGGTCTCTTGTCTGGAATTCTAGGTCACGCCTTCGATTATCAGCATAAGACATTTGCCTATCTTGAGCCACCTTGAGTCTTTCCCAAATTAGCTTGATCTTTTCAGTAGTATCCCGAATGAGTTCCGGGCTTAGAAACTACTTTTCCCCAATCTCACTCCAACATATAGGTGAGTGACAACTTCTGTCATATAAAGCTTCAAATGGTGCCATTTTAATGCTAACTTGATAGCTATTATTATAGGAGAATTTTACTAGAGGTAGATGATCATGCCAGCTTCCTCCAAAATCAAGTGCACATGCCCAGAGCATATCTTCCACCACATGATTGGTTCTTTCAGTTTGACCATCAGTTTGCGGGTGGAATGCGGTGCTGAAATTAAATCGGGTCCCTAATGAGTGCTGTAGACCCTTCCAAAATTAAGATGCAAATCGAGGATCTTAGTCAGATATAATGGTAACAGGGACTCCATGTAACTTTACTATTTCCTTTACATATAAGGTAGCCAAGACGTCCACAGACCATCGACTCTTAATTGGTAGAAAATGAGCCGATTTGATCAAGTAGTCAATGATCACCCAGATTCCATCATGTCCTCCTCTTGACTTAGGTAGACCCATGACAAAATCCATCCCTATGCTTTCCCATTTTCACTCAGGGATTGATAAGGGATGTAACTTCCCAACTGATTTTTGATGTTCTGTCTTAACTTATTGACAAGTGAGGCAACGTGACACATGGTTCACTACTTGTCTCTTCATATTGGGCCACCAATAATGTCTTTTAAGGTCTTGGTACATCTTGGTAGTACTAGGGTGAATGACATACCTTGATTTATGTGCTTCATCTATAACTAGCTTCTTACTAATAGCATGATTCGAGACACAAATTCGGCCTTGAAATAGGAATCTTCCATCAGTTGATATAGGAAAATATGGCCGTTGATCAATATCATCTTTGATTTCCATCAATGCAGGTCTATTTCTTCCTACCTCTTATCGTGACTATTATCTCAAGATTGATCCAGAGATCTCGGGATTTGGTAGATTCTATCCTTTGAAATCGTAGGAGAAAGTTTTGGATTCTAGCATTTTCTATATAATGGGCCCTGTGCAACCTGTGCACAGGGGGGCTCTTTTCTGACTCGGGACGCAGCCATGCCGAATTGTCTACTCACAACTTTGACCCCACTTTGAAGAGGGAGGTTCATTTCCATCTCTTTGGGCTCCTTTTTGTCGTTCCAATCTCTTGTTCTCCTCTCTTACTTTCTTAAAATCATCACAAGTTGTACTGTTTCTGCACATTGCTGCATTTTTCTTTATTTTGCATAGCACTTTTCTCTCTACTCTCTCCATCATTTTTCGTGATTTCAAATCCTATGCATGGACAATACTCCAACCTTTTATTTGCACCCATTTACAAGGGTTAAAAACTCTCCCCCGGTGCGTTCTCCCCCTTTCTTTTATGCTACTATACCACTTTGGGGCATATACTACACTTTCATTTTCTAATGGGTTTTACCTCTTGTTGTGGCTTTGCTTTGTAGGAGATTGTTGATAGAACGTGAGGCCCTTGCTTTCTAGCCGGTTAGGAGGTGAGGAGGTGCACCCACGATCGATTCCCCGCATCCCTTTTGAAGCGTGATCACATTGTAGCAGTTCATCTTTGCGCCACATCTTCTTCCTCATTTTCCAAGGTACACGGTGCCGTCTTCGTCCTTCCTTCATCCTTTTGGTGATGTAGAGCCTTGGTGGTGATCACGGTCAGGTTCCTCTTCTTCATCGCCCTTTGCTTTTCATGCAATCTCATGTTTACATGCATGTTTATATGTTCATAGTTTGGGGACGAGGATAGATTAAAAATATCTATATCTACAATGTGCTCGGATCGAGTCACGGGACGGGTCATGCACTCACTCTCACAGCGGTGATTACTTTAATCGAGCTAGGACCCTATCATGCTCACGAGCAGCGGCATCAAGATCACCGCAATCCTCTGTTCTTCTGCATATCCAGCTCTAATGATGCTGCTATATGGGAAGCTGTCTCCAAATCAGTGGCAGTGTTTGCCATCAAGAGATGCCTCAGGTCCTACCTCAAACCCTGGACAAACTGCTCAGTCTTCAGCTGCTCATTCTCCATGATGTGGGGAGCATAACGACCCAACTCAACAAACTGAGCCCTGTACTGCAACACCGATGTGTCACCTTGAACCAACTTCAGAAACTGATGCATCTTCTACGTGCTGACATAGGATGGGCAGTAAGTACGCTCAAAGACCATGACGAAGTCCTTCCACACAATCTACTGAAGTGAACGAGACTGAAAGGATGTCTTCCACTCTGAGGACCACCAAGCTCGAGCGGAGCCCTGCAATTGGTTGCATGACAACATCACCTTGTCCTCCTCGGCGCAGTTCAAAGAACTGAATATCCTGTCCATCTCATTAAGCCAATCCCTTGCCACATCTGAATCTGGCTGGCCGCCATAACAGGGTGGGTGGAACTGCAAAAAGTCTCTCACTGCACGGCTAGGCCCACCCCTGGGCGACGAGCCCTCACCTGCATCTCCACCAAGCAGCTAAGCCATGAACTGATACATGCCCCAAATCAAACCCTCTGCCCCCCGAAACTCTCGCTGCATCCCCTGCTTGAGTGGCGATTGGTGGCACTCTACTCTGCTCCACCTGCTCCTCTGTCGACTGTCCCTGCTGAGAGCGAGTCCTCAGCCTCGACGCCATGCTCGCATTAAGGTGGCGAGAGTGGATACGGCCGTCCTATTCTCCTTGTATGAGAGATGGGACCCAGTCTGTAATGCCCGTGTCTTAATGGATCCGTAGTGGTTCGGATCTGGATCCGCTTCTATCAGATCTGCCGATTTTTACGAATTTTTCAGCTATTTTCTGACTTTTTTCTGAGAGAGTTAAGGTATTTAAATAATTAAATTAGATATTTATACAATTATGAGAAATTGAGAGTTTAATGAATAAAAAATATACCTAGATCTAGGGTTAGGGAGGGGTAAACAAGGGACGGGATAATTAATCCCCATGTGGTCAAATGACCATTAATAAAAAAACACAACATGAATTAAATAGCATAAAAGGGGGGCGCCCCTTTGAAAAAGGGGGGAGAGAAGGTTGAAATTTCCCCTCTCTTGTCTCCTTGGTCCAAGTCCAATCTTGGACCATGGAATAGCCCATAGGGCCCTAGTTGCCACTTGGACCAATGGGAGAGAGGGTAGGGGACCTTGTAGGACCCATTGGCATTTTACATAGAAACCCAATAAAACCTAAGGACTCACATTTTGGCTTATAGTTGCCATACAATTACAAACTCATTTACACAAGGGTATAAATGTAAACAAAAGGATATAAATACAAACTAAAAAATGTTAGCGGTCTTGCTCTGATGTCCCCATCAATTCTCCCCGAGTGAGAGAAACTTGACCCCATCGAATAAGGGGTGCGGCTGCTACGGATCCGGCACACCAGGAGGCGAGGAGTACGCTCCGCTCCAAGTAGTCGTCACTTGCTCATCCCGTATATGATTTATATGCTCACGCTGCTGGGGAATGAGGCTAGTGGTGGACACTCTGGGGTGGGGTCACTCTCAAAGGAGGGAGACGACTCAATGACTCACTAGAAATCACCGTTGGTCCCTATATGTGACTAGATCTGAGACTTGAATGTAGAGCTGATCCCAAATTTTAGCAAGTCCACAACGTACGCATTCGATCCGACTTGCCTCACACTCGAAAGGGACTGACACCGCGAGCTAACTTTAGACTGACTGGACTCGACACATGCAGACTCTCACAGACTATATGAAATAAAGACTCACACATGACCCTAGATAAGCCTACTGTTAGTCTGACCAATACATATGCAATGGTGGATCAGGACATCCAAATGTGTGCCAAGCATACACAAGACGCAACTAAATGTCAGTAGAATCATGGACTCCTAGATATCTTAAAGTGAACCATGCGTGCAATGACATCTTTGTGAGAGAAAATTGCATAGAGAGAGTGATTCTCTTCTTTTTCCCTTGGGTGTGAAGCCCTGCCCAATCCTGTGATGGGATTGAATCTCGGCATGCGACTCGCCCCACTATCCTCCCCATCCCCTTCTCATCTGGTTCCAAGAAATTTATCAGTGATATTTTATCGAGTCAGAAAAATTTCAGAGGTCGTTTTGCATCGATCAGAGCTCTGGATCGCCGGCAAAAAATTTTTTCGTGAAGGCGCGCAGATTAATCCGAGATTACTGCTCAGATCTGGAGATGAATGAGTATTAATTTCTCCAAATCTCCTCGCAAGCCCTCTAGATCTTAGTTTCTGAGTGGACAAAGTATCTCGCGTACTCTTCGCGTTGCCATTGATCTCGCATCGATCGGAGATCTGTGCTGATTGTCGCGGGGATTTTCGTGGGGTCGCGCAAGCTGATCTATGCAGACCCGACTCAGCACCAGAGCCGACTTCCCTAAGCTGCTCTGCCATCTCCTTTCCTGATCTGATAAAACCCCTTGGTCAGATCTTTCCTATGGACGTCGCCGACAATCTGCAACAAGCGGTGCCTCGATCGGACATCGAGAGCCATTTTTCCCTTAATTATTTGTCTTCCTGCGTAGTTCTATGTATGCAGAATCAGAAGCTAAAAGAAGTCACTGCTGCGCCCAGATCTAAAAGGGTCTGAACGCGCCCTTTGGAGTGGGCGAACTTCATCTAGTCGCCAACGTTCTCCAACAAACGACACCACGATCGGACGTCGGATCTTGGTGTACCGGCCTTCGCAAGATCACTGCGCAGAGTGACCAGCGTGGGCAGAACCGGACTGGTACCCAGTCGTCCCCGGGATCGGCCCAGACCCGCCTCCCTCGGCTACTGCGAGTGCGGCCCATCAACCCGAACTTCAACAACCCCAAAATTGATGTTTGTAGCCCGTTACCTCCTTGCGTGGAGTGGACATTAGGTTCTGAAATTGTAAATTTAACAATTGTGTGTATTGGGCAACTCCTCATTCTTTTCTCTCTGTATCTCTCTAAACGTCAAATTTCACCCCAAAAAAAAGTTGATGGGATATTGTTTCATTTGATTGGGCTTTTAAAAAGTGAGGGATTCCAATGATTGGAGAGGAAAAAATCTCTCTCTAACATTGTTTCCAAACGCGCCCTAAGGCGAGACTGGGTGTCATCGATGGTGGGGGGGGGCATCAGTGTGTAGAGTTGGCGGTAGGGTAGGGGAGCGTGTCATCGATGGCCAGGCGTTAGGCCGCTACTCATGTTGCCAGCATGTCGGGGTGTCATCAGGCAAGGGCAGTGTTAGACGCACTAAATTCGCTGATTATTATGGTATCGTTATATCGTGTATCGGTTTATCAT
Source organism: Amorphophallus titanum (assembly GCA_024336825.1). NCBI lineage: Eukaryota > Viridiplantae > Streptophyta > Magnoliopsida > Alismatales > Araceae > Amorphophallus > Amorphophallus titanum. The sequence continues at coordinate 51,132 of JANBPO010009113.1, forward strand.
TTTATCATTTTTTAATCAAGTGCGAGGGCGTGCCAGTCACATATGCGACAATGTGTTCGGGCTTCGAGACTGGAGTGATCCGAAGCTCTGGGTGCGCACCGTCTGACTAACCAGACGATTGTGGGTATCGAGTCAGGACTGGAGACCCGCCATGCTATAAAGGTCATGACGTTAATTACATCTCCTCGGAGAGGGAAAAATATTTGATTAATCACCAAGATAAGGGGTGACCTAAAATTAATATTAATAAAATAATATCATAAAATTCGCTAACTGCACTAAAGTGCCCCCAGATTGGGGTGAATATTTATATCATGTTGGTCGCCTGTTGACCATTTTCCTGTTCAGATGGAAGTCTGTATTGAAAGCGTAATGAAGACGACGATAAAATCACGCAAATGTCTGTCACGTATGCAGCAAGTTTAATGAGAGAGCGGGATTAGACCCCAATGGAAGCGGGTTAGATCCGATGAGCTATTGGCCCGGGCAACGTCGGATCATGGCCATGTCGGAATGGTTCCCGAGATCCAAATTTGACGTAGCGGGGCATCATTGATATCTCTTTCACTCCGGGTCTAGGGAGGTGAGGACTCCAGATAAATCGGCATTAATTAAAAAAATTTTTGGTGGTGTTTAGAGGAAATGAAAATTACAATTATAAAAATCAAACGTACAACTTGAAATTAAAAGAACAAGGGAAGAAATGAGCCGAGGAATCGGAAGAGTGACGCCGTCCACGCCGTGCCGAGCCTTTGATCGCTACCCCGCTTTGATATAGAATGCCGCCGTGAGAGGACCGAGAGAGAGCAACTCCACATTGGGGAGATTTAGATGAAAATAGAGGGGGGAAGAGATAAATAGATGAAGGAAGGGGAGATTGTGCTAAGTAAAACTGAAAATAACAACACCAATAAAATTAAACATGAATTAAAATTAACTTACAAGTGAATGGAAATAACAAAAATAATAAAACACTAACTAGAGAGAGAGCCTAACTAGAGACATGAGAAGTGAAGGGGGAGAAGAGAGTCTACTCCTAACACTAGAAATGTAACGGAAACATGGTGAGGGCTTGCTATCTACGTGACAAGAGAGGAGAGGCATTCCCATGCCCTCCATTTATAGGCTCCAAAACCAACACTATTCCATGTGAACACTTCTTTCATTGTTCTTCCCACTTTTATTGAAAATCAAAACCCACCATCTTCTTTCTCTCTCTTCCTCCCTCTTTCTATCTCTTTCTCTCTCCTTTTCCCGCTTCGGCCGTCACATTCTCTCTCTCATTTTCTCTCTTCCCACGTGAGAAGGCGCCTCCCCTGCGGCTTTGACCGCGTTCACCTGCTGATTGCCGAAGGCTGGCCGCACCCACCTTCTCTTTTCACATCGGCCACATGCGAACGTGTTGAAGCCCGCCATGTAGCCAGCGCGTTCATGCGTGAAGGCCACGCGATCGTCGCCTTTGCGCTACTGTCGCGCCCTGTCGCTTCGCCCGCGAGAGTCGCCGCATCGACCGTGCTTCGTCACCCACCACGTGAAGCATGCGCTGACCTGTGAAACCACCTGGTCCATGCCATCCTCCAAACGCCCGCCTGCGCTGCTGACCTCGCCTTTGGCCGCCCGCGTGGAGCACTCTGTTGGCCACAAGAATGTGATTAAATCCATAGTTGGATACAGCGGTTTGCCATCACAATGTTCGGTCCGGCTCTTCGAGTTTTGCAGGGATCTCTTGTTCTTGGCCGGAGTGTTTTTTTATTGCTTGTTTCATTTGTATGTTGCTTCCTTTTGTCTTTTAACATGTGTATTATTCTTACAAAAATTCGGCAGCATCTCCCCTTGATCCGGATGCTAAGGGGGTGTAAGGGGAACACACCCACAAGGAGTGACGTGACCCAATAATTCGAGGTGCGTGCCAAGGTAGTAACACCTTTAGGAGAGCCTCAGGAAACCCAAGGAGTAGGAAAACACGGGGTTGACAGATTAAGGGTGCATCGGGTATGGGCTGGCTGAGGCGCACCGGGCGAGAAGGGCTAGCAAGTGCGCCAGGTTAGGATGGGCCAAGGTGTGCCAGTTGGATGGGTTAAAGAGTGGGCTGGGTGGACTGGCACAAAGGTGTGCCGGATGGGCGGCCTAAAGAGTGTGCCGGGGGACACTCGGGTGCACACCGCGCTAGGAAAGGAGGAGGTGTATCGGGAGCAGGGGGGCCGGAGTGCGCCGGGCAAGGGGGATGGAGGGCGCACCGAGTTGGATGGGCCAGTGAACGTGCCAGGCAGGAGGGGTTGAGGGAGTGCCGAGCTTGGTTGGGTGTGCCGGTGGGAGGCCTCAAGAGTGTACCGGCCAGAAGGATTTGGCAGGGGCACCGGTGGAGGGTGCTGGATAGCACACCGGTGGAGGGAAGGTGCTAACGCACCAGGTTAAGTCTAGGCAAGGGAGTGCACTAGCTGGCAAGGAGAAAAATCCAGGAGTGTTGAGGGAAAGTAATGGGCTCGAACGATTCAGGAGAAGGGCACACGGTGCTCCAAGGAAAAAAACAAATCTCTACTGGACAAGGTAGCGCACTCGGGAGGCAAAACTCATAGTGGAGACCACAAAAGGGGAGAACTCTACCCATGAAGCCATAGGGAGAAAATCAGCATCTCTGGGAAGCAAATAATGTAGGGAGCCACCAAACCAACAAAAGAAGATGATATGGGCCACGACAAACACTGTAGAGAGGGGAGCTTAATAGAAATGCCAAGAAGCAACAAAAGATGATTCTATTCATAGTGGGGGACAAGGTAATAAAAGATCATGGCCGAGGCCAAATACAACGTAAAACAGTCGACAAAAGAAAGAGGGAGGAGAAACAGAAAGCTGAACAGAGGAGAATAACATCCGAAGAAAAGGATAGGGTCAAGGAGGGGCGACCGCTCCCTCTCTCTCCCATCCCCTCCTTCTACATTGGGCTCTCCCTCTCCCACTCTACCTCTTTTACGTACTCTCTCTCTCTCTCTTTCACCGGCCTCTTCTTCCTCGGAGCTCCCAGAGCTTCGCCATCGTCGGAGCAGCTACTCTCCACCTTTTCTTCTCTTCTCCTCTATGCCCCCGAGAGTCGGCGAGCCTCTGGTTGTTTTTTTCTCGGGGGTGTGTCCCTGGTTGTTGCTCTATGTCACCCATTTTTGTTCATCAAAGCGAGGGGGTTTTATACCTTCGATGGCGTTGATGTCCGCTGATGGGGAGCCTCAGGATGAAGCCTCTGTCCGAGGTTGACCCCAGTCGCATCCTCGTCAGATCGAATCCGGCACACTCGAATCGGAGGATGACACCAAGACAGGTTGAGCTACGCGTCGAGGGTCACCCGTAGTGACCGTGGTATCAGCCACCGGTTGCACCGGTCCAAGGGGTGTAACGTGTCACCGGGTGCAGAGGAAAGAACGTTGCACTGGGTGGAGAGGTTCAACAGATAGGCCACCGGAGGGGCTTGAAGGGTGCGCCGGGTACAACACTGGGATAGTGTATCGCTAAAGGGGCACAAGGAGTTGTGGACGTGTAAAATCGCACGTCCATATGTCCTGCTCAATCTCGGATCAACAACGGCACCGAGTGAAGAAACCCCCGGAGAGATGGGTCACCTAGACTCCCCGAATATGCACACTACCGTGAAGCCATCTTCGGAAGCACGACAGTGAAGAAGAATCAACCCTAGGAAGCTCACAACCCCTGAGTCCTTAAAGAAAAATCAACTGACTGCAAGAGTGGCTGGTAGAAGGTTCAAACACCTCTCTAGCGGCACGCCTTGAAGGGGGCCTCCAACGGCACACATTTTGGTGCCTCCCAGCGGCACACCCATGAGCGACTCCCAGCGGCACGCATGCGAGGCACTTCAGCGGCACGCCCATACTGAAGCCTCCAGCGGCACGCCTTGCTCTGCCTCCAACGGCACAACATTCAGCCCATCCACCCGGTGCACTTTGACTTGTTCTTCACCCGGTGCAACCGGCAAAAGAGACATAAGGCCATTGCCTACGGCCCTTGGCGCACAACAGAATAGCCCGAGACTAGCTTAGGTGTCGCCCCCTAAGGAAGGCACGCAAGCTACCCCCACGATCAAAGATGGGACCGGAGTCAACTCCCATTTAATGCCGCCCATCATCTAACGTCACCGCCTTCGGGTTATAAAAGCCCCTCCTCGCCATGGAGAACAAAGGAGAGGAGAGCAAGACAAAGAGGAAGACACACATAGAGAGAGACTCAGATGAAAGCAAAGAAGAGAACGAGAAGAAGAGAAGAGAAGGGCGACCACTCTGGTGACGGTGAAGCCCAGGAATGCCGGGAAAGAAGGAGAAGCCAGAAAGAGAGAAAGAGAGTAAGAGAAGAAGAGAGAGAGGGAGAGAGAGAGAGAGGTTTCATGTAGCAGGAGGGGGCAGGGGAAGAGCAAGGAGCCGTCACCCTCGCTTGGCCCTAGCTCTCTCCTCACCCCTTCCTTCTTCTTCCATCCTCTTGTTCTCCCCCCCTTTTTTCTGCTCAATTCAGATGTACCTGTAATGTTTGACCCGTGGCCAGCTGTGGATGCACTTTTCGGGACTCTTCGTTCTTTTCGTTTGTTTATTTATCTTTTCGTTCGTTTATTCGGTTTGTTAGTGCGAGGGTGTGCCAGTCACCTAGATGACGATTTATGCGGGCTTGAAGAAGCCCGTGGTGCGCTCATTCTGACTAATCAGACGATTGTGTTTATTGTGTCGGGACTGAGGACCCGCCGTACCATAAAGGCTACGACGTTAATTACATCCCCTCGGAGAGGGGAAAACCCTTGGCTTAACCATAAGCGATCCTACGCATTCATCTAATCAAAGAGTAGAATAGAAATGCAAGCACAAAGGAGACAATAGGTTTTTAGGTTGTTTGATCTCGAGCTTGAGATCTACGTCTACCCCTTACTCAACTAAGTAAGGCTTCCACTGCCAAACAGCTTGAAACGGCTGATCCACAGCTTTGGGAAAAATATCCCCACAACCCACTGAGCTTCACAGCTTGCTATCCGAAGATCACGTACACCTCGCCTGCTAAGCACCATAGATTGCTCTGCTGATGCACAACTTATAAAGAGTTTGAAAGATAAAATGAAGAAACAAGGAAAACAATGACAGAATTGAAAATGTTGCTCTACTAGACTGGTCTAACTTTGGATCTGATCCAAAAGTTAGTACAGAGCTAAATCTCACAATCCCACATCTCTCTCTCAGACCTACTCACGGAGCTCTATTTTTCCTCTTCCTCTCAGCAACTGGCTCATTTACTCTTCAAACCCTTCTCGCTCTCTTGCTCTCTTCTCCCCTTCTTCTTCTCGGCTTTGATCTTCTTCTTTTTCTTCTGATTCTCTTCTTGTCATCTGATTTCGAGCATTGGAGAGCCTTTTATAGAGCGCAAGTCTTGGGGTCCACGAGCTCACGATTTGGGCAAGGGGAGAGCGTGTTCCCACGCATTTCAAGAGTCCACGTGTCATAAGCCGAAGGTACAATGATCCACATGGCAGGACTTCAGAACATCTTCCCGCCTTGGATCACGTGCCACTCATCAGCATTACTTAAGTCCCACGTGCGGTCAGCCTTCATGTAACCCTGGTGTTCGAACGAGGATCTGGGTTATCAAAATAAAAAAGGGTATTAATTATAAAGCACATGTTAAGTTTGAGCACAATTTTAGTCTTAAGTGTTTCAATTAGATTTAGCCATGTCAAGAGAATACACATATTTCTGCAGATGCATCAATGCATAAGTGAGATGCATCAGTCTATAAAATTAACCCATGCAATATGTCTGAAGACCTATACTTATCCCTGACAAACTTTTCCCATTGATTGTTAACACTTTGTTCTACATGGACCATTCTAGCGTCAAGTCCCTATATAGCCATATTTAAATGCATGAAAGAAGCATTCATTATTCTAAACTGATTCATCAAAAAATTTACCAAAGAGGGATGAACATCTGTAGGGTATTGAGAGGAACTTTGTCCAACTGAGTTTGAGGCCTGAAATTCAGGTGGGACTTGAGGTTCTTCAGGGGATAATGGTGGCTGAATACCCATTGCCATCACAGGACCTTGATAAGGTCCCTGATATGTGGTAGGACCTAGAAAGTCCTCTTGTGGCACTTCAACCACAACATGTGGTTCTTCTTCTTGTAGCTCTTCCACCCCCTACTACTTTTGGGGTTGCTCATCATGTGGTTGCTGCTCTTGAATGCCTTCTTCCTCATTTACCTGCTCTTGTTAGATTTCAAGATGCTGCTACTACTGCTCTATCTGTTCAATAAGTTGATCAATGTGTTGATCAAGCTGCTGCATTACTTGCTCATCTGTCAAAAACTAATGTTCTAACTCATGTAGATCTTATTCTTGCTGTACATCTCTTCCCTTTCTTCTTCCAGTTGATCTGGTTGCTGCTCTCCCTATAGCTCTAGATGAGGCTCTACCTGGAGCTCTGGAACAGGTTCTTCCAAGACTGGTGATGCTTCCTATTCAGGCTGCTCTTGCAGGTTTTCATCATGAATCACTTCATCATCAAGATGCTGCTCTATTTGCACTGTCACTTCCTGCTTAGCTACTAGTGGTTGGTCCTCCCCCTGACGTTGTGCATCTTGCTGAATTTGTTCCATATGTTCCACATCTTGTTGCTGCTACTGTTGTTTAGATTCTGATTTTTTTTCAAACTCTACTTCTTGTTGTTGTTGTTGCTGCTGCAATTCAGATTCAGATTTAATTTGTGAATCTTGTTCTTGCTGTTGTAGCTGTTCTTCTTCTTCCACTTTTTGAATTTCTTATTACACAAGAGTCTGGCTAGTTAAAGAAGGTTGATATCTCATGTACTCAGATTATGATTATTGATATAAATGGAAGTGAAGGTTGACTAAATTATTGTGCAAATGCTTATGTGATTGTTCTTGCGCTCTGGTTGTTCTTACTTGCAAGAGGCTTACCATGTCAGTTGTTCATGTTTCTGATTATTTCGGCTGCATAATCTCGGGACGTGACAGTTAAGTTGGTATCAGAGCCTAGGATTAGAAGTCCTAGGGAAAAATATGTCATCGGTTAAGTCTAAGGCTTAAGGACCCATACCTATGAACTTAGGAAGAAAAAGTTTTCCCACCCATGTGAGAATTGGGTAGGGCTTGAGATGAGATAGTAAATAAGCTATAGATGAACCTCTTTAAATTCCATGAGAGTTAATAATTTATTATTTCTCTCAGGTACCTTGTTCTAAATGACTGATCGTGTGGATTGGAATGGTATGCAACAAACTGTTGCCGGTCTCACACAAGCACTACAGACTATGGCCCAAGCTGGTGCTAGGGCAGGCAATGGAGATTTGCATCGTAATTTTCGGAGCTTAAATCCTTCGTGATTCTATGGTTCTTCAAATCCAGACGAAGCTGAGAATTAGATTGATGAAATGAACCGTATATTTGAGGTCATGCAATGTGCTGACCAAGAGAAGGTCTGTTTAGCCACATTCCAACTCAATAAAGATGCCCGTACATGGTGGAAGTTGGTCCCGGCACTGCCAGTAGATGCAGCTTATACCTGGGAAGGTTTCCTTACATTATTCCGTGCCAAGTATTTCTCCGAGCACATCAAGGAGCAGAAGGCTATGGAATTTGCTTCTTTGCGCCAGGGTATGATGACGGTGGCGGAATATGAACTTTAGTTTTCCAGGTTGGCACCATATGCACCTCATTTGGTCATTACAGACTTATTGAAGGCAAATCGATTCATGGATGGGTTAAGACCCAATTTTATTCAGTAGCTCGAGACTCAAAATATTCGTACTTATGCGGAGAATAGCCAGTATAAGAAAAATGGATAGCTCGACATGTGCAAGGAGAGCAACCTTCTGCTAAGCCACTGACTCCATTGGTGTGGAAACTGGCTCGGATGTTGAGACTATGGACCTTGTTGTGTCCCTGCTTACCATCTGGAAAGAGCTTGGTCTAGGCCTCCCAGGCGCCAGATGGTGCCAGCAAGAAGAAATAAGAAAAGACTAAAAAGAAAAAGAGGGGAAAAGGTGGGGTATACCCCACCCGAAGAAAGAAGTGGGAGGGGAGACAGACGACATGGAGACCTCTCCTGCATGACCCAAAGCGACATCTTGTTAGCATTTTGTCCTCCCATCAAATGATGCGATAGATGGCATGACTCTGGGGTCCCCTTCCCTCTCCCTGGAGGGGTGGCGTAACGTCTAGGGGGGAGGATCCATCACCTGTCCTCCCTTTTGTTTTGCCATCAACCCTCCTATCCTCCATTCTGCTATGCCGAGATGATCGGTCTGCTCCAACAAACTCTAGAGTCTTCATCCTCATTGACAGACTCCATAGTCTCGTTGGGGTATAAGAAGATAAGGAAGATTAAGAGGGGGAGGGAGAGAGGCCAACAAGGAGAAAGAGGAATGGGCAAGCCGTAGGCCCTCTTCACAGCCTTTTATAGGCAGAAGATGAGGCGGTGCCCCTCTCACTTGTCGATATCCCTTGTCCTAATTGACTCTCCCCCCAAAGAGACGTGAGTAGATTTCTAAAAGATGCATGCAGATTCATCGCGAGGAGCAGTTCCCTTTACTTGCAGAGGTATTATGGACCTGTCATGGAGAACATGCAAAGAATGCACTCCCCTAATGCCTAGGGATGTGTATATAAGCGCATACATTATGCTTGGGAATATGCACAGGCGAAGCAAGTGATACACGCAAAGCCCCCAATTTTGGTAGGAGAATTGTATGAAGATATGACTTGCCGACATGCAGATAAGGTTTGGTCAAAGATTTTGCATAAAAAACATATTTTTTTCCTTGCAGGCGTGTGCGGACCCACTTGAGAGTGGTGGAGAGCGTGACCCGGAGGGACGGTTTGTAGGCTGGTTACCGTAGGGCCCCTCGCCTTTGCAGCCTACGTCCGGACTGGGGGGAAAACCAGCTAGAGGGCCTGACCTAGAGTTCATAGTCTGTGTGTGCACACGTGGTTGGGGGCGTCGGACCCACGCTGACTAGTGCGACCCCAACTAGTCCTTGTTCATGGCACTTGTTGTGTGTCTCAGTCTCCGCCTGGGACGTGTAGGGAGACACTGGGCACGGTGTAAGACATCAGGGGACGCATCCGATCTTGCGTCTAGTGGGTGGTGCTCCTGTCTTCTGGTAGGTACGGACTTGTGTTTCGTTGGACCGTGGTCGATTCGTTTGTCTTCGTACGGTTAGTCGTAGTGAGATTTTCTGTTTATTTGTTGTTGTTATTGTCGTACTTCCATTGAGTAGCATTACTTTCCGCGCTGTCTCATTTTCTCGTTGCAAGGTGGGAGTTCACAGGATCCCTACTGAGCCTATAAAATGAGGCTTACCCTTGTGTTTTCAGGTGAGGCGGGGTCATCGAGAGGTGTGTCCGAGATTCCGTGTGGTTCGTGCAGTCAGGGTTAGTCGCCAGTTGCTAGAGTCGGGGTATGTCCCGTATACTTATACTTTTCTTTCTGTTGACTGTACTTATTTTGGACATGAGATACTCTGGATCTTGTAATTGTTTAATGAGTATTTATTTATTTTCGTGCATTATTATTTAGGTTATCGTGTTGCTTCTACAGTTATTTTAGCTTCCTGTGTACCCTCACACCATCCTTTAACCCTTTCGAGTCCTCAGACTCGTGGGTGACAGGCCACGCGTCAATTCCTTTCCGGTACTCGGATCTTGGGTCGTTACACTCTCGAAATCAGACAGCATGTCTTGATAGCTAGTACTGTTTGCAGCAGAACTTCCATAGTAGGAATCCCAATATTCAGGTGCCCGCCTCGCCCTTAGCGGTGGAACACCGTGGTCCTTTATCCCGGGTTATCCTTGCTTCCACGTAGTGGAACATGTCGGACTGAGCCAACGCACTGGCTGTGGAGCCTATATACATCTATACCGTACATTTTCGGTTACAACACCCTTTTCCCCCTCTCTCGCCATTTTTGAACCATCTTCCCCGTACATCCGCGACGGGAGTGGTCTGCATGGACACCCTACCTTGGGTCCGCGTTCGGCCAATCCCATGTCCCCATCCCTGCTGACCTCATCGTATCGCCCCCTCCTCCTCCTCTTACTACCATCTTCAAGCAACCTTTCACTCTTTTTTACATATAATACCCCCCCTGCAGCCTTAAATGCCCCTAGTGTGGACCAGAAACCTATTCAACACATCTCCTTCTCATTATCTCTCTCTCACTTCATTCACATCAGAAGACCATCGTGGTCTCACCCTTTTCCTTCAATTATTTTATTCCCCAACATTAAATGCCCCAAAACCTTCCCTCTTTATTTACAGCCTATTCCGGTCACCTTCTACCTTTCCTTATCTTCTCTCGATTCACCGTCCCCTGCCCCAATCTCTCACCCCTCACCTCTGTACGAGGCCCACGCCCTCTTCTAACCGTGGCACCGTGCAGGGCCACTCCCCCCCTCCCATTTCCTCTGCCCTCACCTCCGTACCTTGTTCACCTCTCAACCCACGCCACTCTGGCTCCCTCTCTCCCACTCATGCGAACCCCTCTCCCTGTCCAAGTCCTTCCTTTGCTCAGGAACCCAGAGCTCTCTCTCTCTCTCTCTCTCTCTCCACCAAACCCGGACTGCTGCAGCGACAACACCCCAACCCACTCTCGTGCCAACCGATCATAGCCGACCAAGCCCTCACTCTGCCCACGTTTTCTCTCACTCTCCCTCACCGTACCACAACGCCCGGACTGCTGCAGCAAGAAAGGCTCTCTCTCCCCGTGTCTCCACGCTTAGCCCAGCAGAGCAAGGATGGCAAACTCGGTTTCGGCCGGGACCGAAACCGATACGGGTTGGTAACCTTTCCCTCTTCTGCAGCCATCGCTCTCATTGCTCCTCCGAACCCGAATAAGGCTCTGATACCAATTGTTAGAGATCGGATCACCTGTAGAGATGGACAAACAACAAAGAAGGAAAAAAGAAGGGGGAAGAGAAGATCAAACCACAAGAACACAGAGATTTACATGGTTCAGAGAGGCGATGTGTCTTCCTATATCCACGGCCGCACTGAGATTTCTTATTTCGTGCACTCTAACGATTACAAGAGATGCTGCCTTTATATACAAGGAGCCTAGGGCAAACCCTCTTGGGTGAAATTACAATAATACCCCCCAAAATTTTCGTGAAAGGATAGGAGGAAGCCTACCAACATCCGGATCAGACTCCACACTCCTCCAACACATATGTATAGTCAAGTCTATTCTTATGACTAACAAAATCATAGGTAAGTGTCGTAGGTATAGGTCCCTTTTGGTGTAGTGCTAGCCTTGGCGATAGTGGGAGGAATCTTGATCTCCATGAGTTACATGAGCAATCTAATCTTCTACCATCTTTTAATGAAGGGATGGAATGTGTTCCCAACTCTGTGTCCACCGAAAATAGTAGAAATGATCAACCTAAGGAGAGTGCTTTTAGTGGGAGTGCACCAATAAAACCACTAGAAAGTCAAGACTCTGTATGTCGTAGCCAGTGTGGGCATGTCTCTCATCGTCATTTTCAAATTGAAGGCAAGACGCTCATTTGTGAGCCCATCGACGATGACTAGTCTAGGTCTATCCAGGAGGCTCTTGCATTGTCATCTGGGAAAGAATGGAAAGTTGTTATGTAAGATGAACTAGATTTCATGGCACAGAATGAGGTATGAGACTTAGTGGATCTTCTGCCTAAGTGCAAAGCAAGTGGAAACAAGTGGGTTTTCAATGTTAAATGTAAGGCAGATGGGTCAATTGACAAGTATAAAGTATGACTCATGGCAAAGGGTTATACCTAAAAGAAGGGTATAGATTATGATGAGATATTTTTCTGGTTCATCACTCTCTCTCCCTCGTTTCTCTCCCCCTCTCTCACTCTTTCTCTCTCCTCTGCCCCCCTTCTTGCCCGTTCTAGACCGTGTCAACCCCGGATCGAGGTGCAGGAGGTACCGTTGGAACTGGCTCGTCGCGAGGATCGTGCTAGTGCCTTCCATTCCGTGGTTCGAGGGGCGTGGGAACGGGATGGGTCTAGAGGTGTGCCAGAGCTTCGCCATCCGTATGCGCACTTTTCGAGGGTATCGTCGTGATCGAGGTAGGAGGATGGACTCCTTACTTTGCTAGGATCATTTTGGTACTACATGCATGCCCATGCGTAGGCATTTACATCATTTTCCATGCAAGGTGAAATTTAGGAGTTTTTAGGTTAAAAATGTTTGTAAAATTGATTAGGGCCATTGTATTTGCATTTTGATGCATGACGTAGTTATAGAAAGTTGTTATTTTAGGTTCTTCTACCCCTTTTCTTTTGTTTTGTGTCGATCTAGCTTGACTGGAGGGGAGTTCGATTCCAAACTCGCCCCTCTCATTTCTCAGAGGATATAACGCGCCTGCCAGAGGCCGTTATATGCTTAACAGAGCCTAGGGCGTGCGCTATGCAATGCATGGCAGACAACTCTTGGACCGTTATGTAACAGTGGTTTTTCGTAGGTCTATAGGTTGTGGGGCATGACGGACTAGGCCCAGTCCGCCATGGCCATTAAAACCCCTTATTGTGGTGCATTATATGATGTGGTAAACTGTGGATTTTTTCTGAGTTTCATACGTTCAGGTGACTTTAACAGACCAGTCCTGGTGCGTTATAGTCTCATGGCGCACTAGTCGTGGCGCGTTATGATCTGTGTGGTTTTGGATGGTTTTCTGGTAAGTATAACGCACGGGTTGAGGCACGTCATACATTGTGTAACGCCCAAGAGGTGGCACGTTATGGTCTACATGTCTGGGTTTTGATATGTGCACGGGTGAGTATAACGATCTGGGGGAGGCGCGTTATAGTCGCATAATGCCCCTGGTTAGAGACGAGGCGAGCGAGGAAGCGTGGGAACACGCCCGTACGCTGCGCCGGTGTAGCTCTAACTTGAAAATTAGAAAAATAAAACACTACACCTCTCGTAGGAGGGGGATCTCGGGCCGGGGATTAATTGAAATTACATCCAAAACTACCTCCACACAGAGAAGGGCCTTCAGCCGGCCAGCGAGGGGAGGGGAAAAGATCGACGTAGAAGAGAACCCGTAGTTCTGCCCGAGTCTGGAATGGCCGGATAGATGGTCGCTGTAGATGCTACCACGCACTCTCTTGAGCTTGGAAGTCACCGTGGCTGGTGCCAAAACGTCACTGACAGACCCTGGCATTCCTACGAATTTCTGTGGGTGGCCCAGTTGTCGTCACCGGCTGGGGTGGGCTTAGGTCTTGGACCTCTGCACTCTAGCTCAGACTGGTCCTGGGGTGCAGCAGTAACTGGTTGAAGTCGTCACAGCCACTCCTGAAGTCCGATCGTGGCGGGACCAAGTCGAGGATGACCGTGGTCGAGTCTTCTTCGATCTTCGACCAGGAAGGACACTATATGAGGCCGGGTCCGAGAGATATGTCCAGAAGAGTGGGAGAGGGTCTAGATGGGTCCTGACTGACCTGGCCTGCTATCTTGGGGTAGAAAAATTGGAACGGACTGCTCTGAGCTTCAATTGGCGCCCTGCTTGTTGCGTTGGATAGGTGACTGGTGGAACTCCCCTCCGGCTAAGTGGTGTGCCAACTGGAGCCGAGGTGTGGTCGCTGGAGCTTCTGTAAGTCACCTCAGGTTACAGGCCGGACTGGTTCTACATAGTCTATGGAGATCGACTCTCAAGAAGGCGGTGCCGTCACGATCACTCCCGTCGTCAAAATGGTGTGGGATGAAAACAAACACTTCCATTTATGAGTAGTATTCAATCTCCAACCAGGAGGACCGCCAGGGGAGGTTGGAGTAGGGAGATAGAGGACATAGAGTGGAGGGGTGTCTGCTCTGGTTCTGAGTGGACTGACACGACCTTTGGCACCATGACTTGTGCTTCTGGCTCGGTTCGACTCGTGCTCAGAGCTCCCATGCGGGATGATATTCCGCCTAGACCGGCGGTCATTTGGCCTCTGACGGACCCACCTTCACAAGAAGCTGAACCCATGTCGGGTGTTCAGGTCCTTCTGCAGCTAGGGCTTCCAGCTTCCCGTTGTGGAGGGCCGATGGCACTCTTTTTCCTCAGGAGAATCTTCATTGGGATGGGAAACCGCCGGATAAATCACCGTCCTTGGTCGGGCGGTGACGTGGGGTAGCAGCGTGACAGAGTCGACACCGGATCATTGGGTAGGCTTGGTCGCACTGCTAATTGGTAGTGGAGTAATGTTGGTTCTCCTAAGGCGAGGCTCTCGGCATTCATTCCGGGTGGCTCGAAGCTCTGGTAGCTTGAGAGGCTTCAACGGTCTGCCTTTCTTCAGCTCCCGTGCTCCCGTAAGCCGTGTCATTTGTCTTTGCGGCTTGATCACCGGTCATCATATTTTGAGTGTCAACAAGCATACACTGTAGCAAAGACAGTGTATGTCCTTATAAGGTTCAAGAACATTAAAGCAAGTCCATGCATGATTAGCCAGAGCAACTCCGTGCACCTTTTCCTTCTGTTCATAGAATAGTTCTAACTGTCCAGAACTGATGTCTTTCTTCTATAATGACAGATACTTTTCAAGGAGGATAAGAATGGCACGTTATCTAAAGCTGAGGCTATGCCAGGATCGTGACACGTGTAAAGCGGCATGGTGAGATGCTGTCTCGTGTCAAGACTCCAAGGCGGGAACTCGTGGAAGACACACGCCCCTCTACTGCTGCTATAAGAAGAAGACTTCTCCTTTAGGAGAAGGTGATCATGCATGATTTCCAGAAGAGCAGAAGCAGAGAAAAGTGAGTGCAATCCAGAGAAATGAGAAAGAAGAGAAGAGAAGAGAAGAAGAGAAAAGGAAAGAAGAAGAGGAAGAGAGGAAAGGGAGAGTTGAGAGTGTGGAAAAATAGAGAGAATAAAGGTCTGGAGATTGAGTGCCCCTTCCCACAGGTGCCATTTATCAATAAATGTCACTTGTGAGGGCGCCAATTTTCATATGGTAGGGCCTGTATGAAAAAAAAAGGAACTAGAGATTGGGCACCCCCTGCCTGGGCACCATTTTTGAAATAGAGGCACCCATCTGGGTGCCATTTTTCAAATAATGGCACCCACCTGGGCGCCATTTTCTTGAGTGTTGGTTTTTCCTGGCTTCTGTCCAATCCCACCGTAGGTTTTATTGGCATTTTGTGTCTGTGTTAGAAGATGCAGTCCCACGTTTCTGGCATAATCCCATAACCCCCTTGAATGTCATGTCACTCTATAGAGAGCATGGAAGCCTAGCCTTATGGTGTGACACACTGGCCACCGTGAGGAGTTCCCTGAGTTCTGGAATGGGCTACCCCTTCCAGAAGCCACTTGTTATTGAAAGGACGCCCCCTGTACAGGGCCATTTCTGTAATCTGATTCTATGGCAGCCCTTGAGGCGCCAAATTCCACCTACGTTCTCGACTCGTCTCTTATTTCGTGCTATGTTAATTATAGTTCATCTTTACATGATAAAATGTCCTTAAACTCCATTCATGAAATCTACCTTATGTTCCTACAATGAATAAATTTCTTGAAATTGTATATTGGCTATAAAATGAGAGTAGATGTCAAATAAATACATGACTCAATGCTGTGCATATAGGACCCAGTCTGGTCCTGGGAGGAGCACCCAAAGGTACTTGTGCCCATGGGAGTTGATTAACCACAGTGTTCAAGCATTGCACCGAAGTACTTACTTGCTACACTTTAGACATCCCACTCACTCTCTCGTGGCTTGACTTTTATGGCCTAAAAAAGGGAAATTACTTGACTTGCGTGGCCCGAAAAAGGGCAAAGTACTTACTTGAATGAAATGAATGAAATAGCCCATTCCATTACACGTACTTGATATTGCATATGCTTGATATTACTTGCTTGAACATTGTTGACAGTTGTTCTACTTCGGTAGGATTGACTGACCACTACACTAGTTTCTGATATTTTGTCAGCTTCATTTCCTTGTAATGGTTGGGACTCTCCGCTGGATAGTCCTTCCGTCGAACTAGGACCTTCATTACAGGACCTCCGTAAGTCCCCGCGAGCCTGGAATTCCCACTAGGATGTCGGATAGGTTGTACCATCAAGACCTGAACCTGTCACATGATTGAACTGCTTGGATTGCTATGTTGTAAGTCATGGCTCAATTTGGACCGATTGAGGCTTGAACGGCCAGAAATGTACTGTGTGTCTCAATAGGCGACCCATTATGAACCGTGCATCCCTGGCAAGTTGCCATTTAATATTGGTCAATTAACCTTGTTCTTCCTTCGACCAATTCATGTTTTGATCGACCCAATAGCCCTAGGCTGCCCAGTGGAAAATGGACTGGACCTTGGTTCAGTTCCGCCCCACTTATGGCAGCCCGGAGCTCATTTTGGGTGGATTTCTAGTTTGCTAGTTAGGCCCATTTATCCTATTCTTGGGCTTCAAGGCATTCCAGCCATGTGCGGCCTACTCTTGACCGTCCATACTGGTTTGAAAGGCCCATTGCTGACCGTTCTTGCTTAAGAGTGGCCCAGAATGGTCCGTTTATCCTTGACTTCGATGAGGGCTGTTCCTCAGCCCAATCCTTTCCCGAACGGCCCAGCGTGAGACCGTTCATCCTCTGTGCGGCCCAATATTGACCGTGTACCTTCTAGTTTTTTTAAAAGTAATTATTTCATGATTTTGATTTGTGTGAGCTACTCTAGCCTCTCTAGGCTATGGCACTTCGAGTTGTGACCTAGTGTTAGGTCCATTGACTACATTATCAATTCTAGTCATTCCTTTGTATGACTGTTCCTCTCGATCCAGTGCTTATTGTTGGTATCTCAAGAAAATCAATATTCTTATGTGCTTTACCTTGATTACACGAACTTGATCTTGGGACTCTTGGCCATTCTATTCGTGGATATGGTGATACCCTTGGTGTTAAAAGGACCATGTTGATCCCTCTTCCATGAGAGTTCAAAGCTCCATCAAAATGCAATGTCCACATCTCATCTGAAGGTTGATTAACGGACATCAATTCTTCATCTGGGAACTCTAAATGAATAGGATCAAATTGAGGGATGGGATGATAAGGAAGGTGTTCTGCGATGGCATAGCCTTTGATTGTCTTTTGTTGAATATAAGTGATGTCAAACTAGGAAAGGAAGTTTTACCATCGTGCCAATCGATCCGTAAGTACAGATTTTTCAAGAAGGAACCTGATAGGATTCATGCTTGAGATAAGGTGAACCTCGTGAGCTAAGCAATAATGCTTAACTTTCTAAACTACCCAGACTTGGGCTGTGCAGGTCTTCTCCATGGCTGTATATTTCTACTCACAGGGGTTGAGAAGCTTAGACAAGTAGTAGGTTGCCCTCTCTTTATCTTCTTCATCAACATGCGCTAGGATAGCACCCACCGAGTCATCCAGGATAGAAATGTAGAGAATGAGTGGTTTGTCTGGAACTGGTGGCCTCAGGACAGGAGGACTATCCAGATAGTCCTTTAATTCGTCAAAAGCTACCTGACACTTGTTATCCCAACTAAATTTAACTCATGACTTAGTAAGCTCGTAGAATGGCCTACACCTTTGTAAGTGCTGGGAGATAAACCGGCGTATAAACTACAACCTCCCGATCAATCCTCAAACTTCCTTCAAATTTTTGGGAGAAGGCATATCTCTTATGGCCTTGCCTTGTTGGGATCAATCTCAATACCCCTTTTATTGACAATGAATCTTAACAACGTTCCTGATGAAATGCCAAACACATACTTCTTGGGGTTCATTTTTAACTGATATTCATGCAATCTCTGCAAGACTTTAGCTAGAACCCCAAGATGCTCAATCCTTGTCCTTGATTTCACTACCAGATCATCGACATACACCTCAATAAAGATGTGGATCATGTCGTGAAAAATTACCATCATGGCGCCCACTTGGGGGGTATTAACAAAACCCTCATTGTTCTCATCCCTAAAAAATAAGGAGCTCAAGACTTGTGTGACTTCGGGTCTATCAGTTTGTTGAATGGCACCTACAAGATCATCACCAAGTTGTTGGTAGGGAGGTTATAAAGAGTTATGAATAGGGTGGTGAGTTGTTTCTAGGGAGCCTTCATCAGAGGGCGTCATATTCAGGATAATTTCTTGGTGGCATATGAGTGTTTGTTTGCTATGAAGACTCAAATGAAGAAATGGGTGGTTTTGAAGCTGGATTTTGAGAAGGTTTATGATAGGGTTAATTAGTCATGTTTGTTTGATGTGTTGGTGAAGATAGGTTTTGGGGATAGATGGATTGGCTAGATCTGGGTATGCATCTCTTCTGCTTCATTTGCGTTTCTTGTCAATGGAAAGTCGACCTCTTTCTTTCACAGTGGCAGGGGGCTTCGATTGGGAGATCTTATGTCTCTTCTCTTTGTGCATGTTGCTGATGTTCTTTGCAGTGTGTGACAGAGAGTAGAGTTTGTAGGGCTGATAAGGGGATTTCAGGTTGGGATAGGTGGCCTCTCCGTCGCCCACTTACACTATGATGATGACACTATCTTTTTCTTGGATGAGGATGAGAGGCAGTTGTACGTGGTTAGAGTTTCGCTAGAACCGCTGGAGGTGACTACTAGTTTGAAGGTTAACTTCAACAAGGGCCTGCTTGTTGGGGTTAACATGAAGGACAAACCCCTCCAGAGGACAACTTGCATCCTAGGCTGTCAGAGCTTTCCCTATTTCTGACTTGGGTCTCCCGCTCACCTCGGGTGCTCTTTGGTGTGCTAATTGGCTTTCTATTATCCAGAGATATGAGGCTAGACTGGCTGGTTGGAAGGCGAGGTTGCTATTTTATGGGGGTAGATTAGTTCTTTGCAGATATATTTTGGACAGGTTACCTAGCTACTCTCTACGTGTTGCGTATCCCGAAGACTGTGATGAGGAAGATTGAAGCCATTTCACATGCAAGACTGTCCCCCCTGCACCTGGATCCTGCAAAGAAAGGGAAAGAAAAAGAAACTAGGAGGTCTTAAATGTTCTGCCCCCCTGCGTAGGAATTTTGGGTGAGAGAGAGAGAGAGAGAGAGACAGAAAGACTAGGCAGACTGATAGAGTGGAAATGTCCAGCGCCTAGGATTTGATGGTTCATCGCAGACCAGGAAATCCTCCCATGTCTAAAAGCGGAGATCAAAGAGAACAACTAGCACGAGGGTTAGCTCCGAGGGTTTCCCATGTTCCTTGCACTTGACTTTTCCCCCTCCATCCGGCGCTAAAAAGAAGAAGAAGACGCCTTTGTATCATTCCTTGTGACAAGACTAAAAACATTCCCAACTCGTCCAATTTGGCTGTTTCCAAAGTCTCCCGGTAGCACACGGGGCAGGAGGACATCGAAGTACATAACGCTTCTCTTCGAAATCTCGAGTCTCGACACGGATTTTACGTTGGAAACGCAAGAAGTATACGTGCGGTCATCAAGCACGCAAGAAGATCTCTGGTTCACTTTTGAGAACCCAGCAGGAACCTTCACCGCCTGATGTTTACTTCTGATTCAAACACGTAAATCCAGTTGGTTTTACTGTTGACAGCGTTCAGTAAAACTGCCGTTCAAACACGTAAAATTGGCCGCGTTCAGGAAGATGTGTGTTAACATTAATGACAATTCAACGCGTAAACTTGCTGATCTCCTTCTGCTTTTAATATATTTGGCGGCATTCTCTGCGGATCATGACAGCTCTGCCATGAAATGTCAGATGGTCGGGCGGAAGTTGCAGTTGTGCACGCATCTGAACTCATGCCCATGCATGCGTAGAGCAGGCATGTACATGATAGCCTTACGTACAACTCTGTTCTTGCATGCATCCACGGGCTTCCTCCAATCCAGCTGCAATGGCACTCACATCCTCTTGGCAGTACTGGAATTTCCGGGTCCTCTCAGTAATATGGAGATCGGATCTTTCAATCGAAAATTAAACCAGCCCACTTCCCCTCTCTCCCCTGCGTCCCACCCCACTTCTCCCCTCCTCCACCATTGTTCCAGCTCCTCCAAACCTCCTACACATCCCTCTCTGGGATTCCCTCCCCCTCCCATCACCATTAGCCACCTCTCCCTTTCCCCCACTTAAGCTTTGAAGGCTGCCCCTGCTGACCAGTTCACTACCCAGAGAACCTGAAGACTGTAGAGGAAGCTGCGACATCATCCAGGCATTCTAGGATGTGCAAGAGTTACCTCTGGAAGCGTCTAAGAGTCGTCTCCGCAATGGCAGTCATCTCGTCCCGTTCTGAGCTCGTGGCTATCCGGGGCAGGCAATCTACTCCAACTGTGCAGAAGGGTCCTGATCAGTTTCCAGAGACGGCTTGAAGTAGCTTCCACATCTGCTCATCTGAAGATCTAGAGGCGGGGTTCGACCGAGACCTTCTTCTGCGAGTATCCCTCCTCCTCCAAGAAGCGAAGCTCCATTCGACAACCCGAGCGATTTCTTCTCCCTTTTCTCCCCAGAGTGCGCAGTTCTATCATCCCTGGGACTGAACTGACACCCTGTCTATGTTTGGGCTGCTGCAACCGACTCCGACATCGGTTGGCACCCCTGTGGGTCTCATTTCGAAGGAAACTCGTCAAAGGTTCCAACGCCACTGATTGTGCTCAATTTGGAGTTTGGGACAGCTTGTGGCGGCTTCATCTTCCAGATGCTGCGGTGCTGAGACAGTCCAAACTAGGGAATAGAGCCTCTGCTTCCAGCTCCACCACGACCAACGCTGGCTTCCAAAGCTCCTGCCAAAATTTCAACACCTTCCTGGGCCAACCTACAAGATTTTGGCACCGGTCCCGCTGACAAAGGTGTTCAGGAGCAACCACAATAATTCCTGCATCCACCGTCTGTCCTCTATTCCTGAGAGGGGATAGAATCGACTCCGACATCGTGTGAAGCTCTTTATCTTCATCTTCCCCCTCCCCGCTTGGCCGGCTGAAGGCCCCTCCTTTTGTGGAGAGAAAATAGGAGGAGATTCCCTCCCTATTAGGAAACCCAAGGGGGCGCCCCCTTCCTTACCCATTCTCAACCCATAGGGTGCCCAAAACCCTAGTCTCCTTCTTGTTCTCATCACATCTCAGCCCTGCATCACCTTCTAAGTCGATCTCCACCCTCCGTGTGATTCAATTCTCCTATAAATAGCCAAGTTTCTCTTTCCTGCTGGAAGATTTTCAGGGAGTTCTACCATAGGTCGTAATTTTTCACCTCTGTCTGTCCATCTTTTCATCCTACTCACTTCATGAAAGTTCTTCATTTTTAAATGCTCTCCAACTTGGTCTTCTTCGATAAACTCTAATTCCTCTTCGTTTGCACGTCATCGTCAAGTTTTCAAGGTTCTGTCTTCCACGTGTTACTGTTCATACGAACCTACGTCCCCCTCTTCTTTGGCCGATCTCACCCTCTCCCTCACGTTTTTTCTCTCTGTGCCCTTCATCAAAGTTCTTCCTCTCTTCCACATCTTCAACTTCTTATTATTAATCATCTTCTAATTCTTCTTGTTTTTAGAGATATTTTAATTTTATTCTTACTCTATATTTTTAGTGTTTTTACTTTACTCTCTCATCTTCTCCACTTTTCATCTCCACACAAACCCTTCTACATTCCTCTCTATATTTCTCTCCAAAGTTTATGCTCCACAAATCTCCTTTCACGATGGCATGCACATCAAGACGGGTGATGTTCCAAGGCTCGTGAAGTGGATGACGACGGCTTCTTCAGCCACCTCTTTCCACGGCGATCTCCTTCAAGGCGGGGTGAAATTCTAAGACTCGGCACGGCGGAGACGACGGCTATTCTTCATTCATTTGGCTCCTCTTTTCTTCCCTTTTCTCTTTGATATTCTTAAGTTGTAATTTTTATTTCATAATGTGACTTTTCACATTTCATATCAATGAAATTCATCATTTGAGTAAATTGTGATGTTGTCTCTCTCTCTATCTCTTCTAAATTCTTTTCTTCTAGCCCTTCCTAAGACTAAGGTGGGGCATGAAGACCTAGTGTGTCATACGGTAGAGCCCATAGACCCATCACTCATTCTAGGAGATTTTATCCACAATCCAAAGGATGTGAGGACCATGATTAACTCACGCCATATCCATTTGATACCCATAACTCAATGGATAACCGCTTATTACAAGAACAAGAGCGAAAGATTTGAAGCCATAGCCAAGGCTACCTCGATTTGCTTGTGCGGGGTCTTCCTTTTCTCTACCACCGACCACCTCTTAGACATCCAAAATCTCAGTATTATTAGTGGGCTATGGCGGGGCTTATCCATCTCTCAAGGGGTCCTTTCTTACCTCTACGAATGCCTTAGTTCAGCTTCCCTAGGGGGACCACTCTTCAGATCAATGATCATCCTTGAGTGTTCGATGGGAGTGAGACTTAAATTCCTACCCAAGGAGGACATACCTTCAGCTAGCCACATATTCGGGAGCCACCCTCTATTCTTCATAGGAGGTGCATTTGGGTTCTCTTCACAGGTTGAGTGCCGGACGGCGGATAAGAAGACACAGGATGATTAGCGCCTCTATCTCAACACCTTGCCAGTTGAAAAGTTCATGATGTGACCAAGGGTTCTTCGAAGCACTACCCTTAGACTACCTCGGCGACTGGGCCTGGACCTGCAGCTAGTGGGGGACACTACCTTGGCGATCTACAACCCGCACCGGTGCTATCTACAAGTCGGGCTACCCCGTACCACAGTTCCTGCACTATCACATTTCCCTCCCCTTCAAGCTAGGAAGATCGGGACCAAGGAGGACAAGAGAGCAGTTCGGAGCGCTCTGACCATGTGGGAGGTCAGCCGGGTACGTGCCTTACAGGCAGAAGTGACAGAGGATGAGGAGGAGTACCGTGCTTACGTGAAAGAATTACATAAAATTTAGCCTCGCGTGGATGGAAAATTGAATGTAAATTGAGCTTTTATTCTTGATGTACTTGAAATGATCAATAAAATGACGTTCATGGGGTCTTTAAATGAGTTAAAAATAAATCCCTAATTCTGTTTTATAGTCCTTAAGGTAATTTTTAATTATATTTATCCTTATGAAATTCCTAGAAAATTCTAGGGCATTACACATTTCACTGTCGATCACGTTCGGGACCGCACCAAGTGATGTGACGTTCCTGATAGATTTCACAGTCATCCGCGCTATGACCGAGTATAACGCCATCATAGGGCGAGGAATCCTCGGCACCCTCGGGGCATCCCCTCCTTGTATCACCAGAAACTCAAATTCCCTATGCCCATGGAGTGGGAAAAGTTCGAGGGGATCAGAGGTAGTCTAGGAGGTGTTATCTCATTTCAACGCGCGATCGACAACCCGAGGAGACGTCGCCCTAGAAGAAGGCCAAGACGGAAGACCCCAAGTCTGAGCACAAGCACCCCGGCGGAGGACCTATACCTCATCCTAGTGGGAGAAGACCCAAGCAGACTGCTAAGAATCGGGGCCACACTGTCCGAACAAGACAAGGAGGCTTACATAAGCTTCCTCACCATCAACCAGAACGTGTTCGCTTCGTCTGAGGACAAGCTCCCCAGAATCTCACCAGAGATCATCACACACCAACTAAGGTTGGATTCAAACTACCGCCCAGTTCAGCAGTGCTGAAGATGCTACAACCCCGAGCGACATTCCATCATCAGGGGACAAGTGAGTGAGAAATTACGCTCGGGACTACTCCGGCCAACTCGGTACCCAGACTGGGTAGCAAACATAGTCCTTGTTCCTAAGAGTAACGGGAAGTGAATGTGCGTAGACTACACCGATCTCAATAAAGTTATGCCAAAAGATAGCTTCCCCATGCCACGGATCGATCAACTGGTCGACGCTACGGTCGAGCATGAAATGCTGAGCTTCGTAGATTCCTACTCTGGATATCACCAGATCAGCATGCACAAACCTGACCAGTATAAAGTGACATTCATCACCGACCACAGCTTGTACTGCTATACACGCATGCCGTTTGGATTAAAAAATGTGGGAGCGACCTATCAACGTCTGGTCAACCACATGTTCGACACACAAATCGGATGCAATATGGAGGTTTACATCGACGACATGCTCGTCAAGAGCTTCCGAGCGTCCGATCACCTGGAGGACTTGGCGGGGATGTTTGTGACACTCAGAAAGTACAATATAAAGCTCAACCCCAACAAGTGCGCGTTCGGTGTGAAGTCGGGAATGTTCCTGGGTTTTCTTGTTACCCACAAAGGAATAGAGGCTAACCCCGATCAAATTCAAGCGGTACTGGAGATGAAGCGACCAGCATGAGTAAGGGACGTACAGTGTCTCACCGACCGCGTTACCGCCTTGACTCGATTCTTGTCCCAAGCATCCTAGAGATGTCTTCCCTTATCGAATGGGATGAGGAATGCGAGCAGGCATTCAAGGAATTAAAGCACTATCTGGCGACTCCTCCTGTACTTTCTAAGCCATAAAGGGGAGAACAATTGCTTCTCTACCCGTCGATGACACCGAGCACGATGAGCGTCGTGCTCACCCAGGAGGAAGCTAGTGTCATAAAGCCCATCTACTATGTAAGTCGGGCGCTACAGGGGCTAGAATTTCGGTACTCGTGGGCTAAGAAGTTTGCCTTAGCCCTAATCATGACCGCTCGCAAGTTACGACCATACTTCCTGGCCCACCCAATCGCAGTCCTCACTAATCAACCTCTGTGCCAGATCCTCCAGAATCCAGACGCATCAGGAAGGCTGGTCAAGTGGGAAATTAAGCTGGGTGAGTTTGATATCAAGTTCTGCCCAAGGAGCACGATCAAGGCTCAAGCCCTTGCTGACTTTGTGGCTGAATGCACGACTCCCATGGAAGACTTGCCTGAGCAGTCTTCGGGACCAACATGGGAGCTATATGTTGACGGATCATCCTGCGCAGCCAGTAGCGGAGTGGGATTGGTCCTACTCTCACCAGAGGGGATTGAGCTGCAATACGACCTCCGTTTCAACTTCCAAACCATGAACAACGTGGCTGAGTATGAAGCGCTTCTCTCAGGGCTACGAATGGCGAAACACCTGGGGTGACCAATGTACGAGTGTACATTGACTCCATGTTCGTCGCCAGCCAAGTTAAGGGGGAATTTGAAGCCTGTGAAGCATCCATGATCAAGTATCTGGAAAAGGCCAAGGCCGTTGTAGAAGAATTCTATCACTTCGAGATGGTCCACATTCTTAAGGAGGAGAATGTTCGAGCAGACACTCTCTCTCATCTGGCATCTGCGATTACGATTTCTAACTCCAAATCCATCTTGATCGAAGAGTTATAGGCACCGAGCATAGAAGAGACAGCACCCCAGGTAAATGCCATTGACTATGAACCCTCATGGATGGATCCCCTCCTGGATTTTCTACTGCGACAATAGCTCCCGAGCGACCGCGCTGAGGCTCACCGCACGCAAGCACAAGCGGTGCACTTAATAGTGGTTGATGGCTGTGTGTACCATCGATCCCTCTCAGCTCCACTACTAAAGTGCTTGATCCCCACGGAGGCCAAGAAGGCCATCCAAGAAGTCCATGAAGGACTCTGTGGAAGCCACGTGGGTGGGTGAGCACTTGCGCGGATGCTGATCTGGCAAGGATACTGGTGGCCTGCCCTACAACAAGATTGCCTTGAGTATGTCCTAAGGTGCCCTCAGTGCCAGAAGTTCTCAAACATACACCACCAACTAGCTATGCAGCTACATGCCCTGATGAAGCCTCGCCCATTTGCTCGGTGGGGGATAGACATACTGGGTCCTTTCCCTGAAGCTCAATGGAGGAAGAAGTTTCTCATGGTTGCTATTGACTACTTCACCAAATGGGTCAAGGTAGAACCATTGGAAAAAATCATGAGTGACACAACCTGAAAATTTATACTACGGAGTATCATCTGTCGGTTTGGGATCCCACGAGTCTCACAACCGACAATGGCAGAAAATTCGCAAGCGCTGCCTTCTAGAAAAAGTGCTTGGAATTGGGGATCTGGAACCACTATACTTCGGTGGGACATCCTCAGGCCAATGGGTTGGTGGAAAACACCAACAGGATGCTTCTCCACGGCATCAAGACTCGACTAGAACAGGTAGGAGACTCATGGGTAGATTCCATCCCGAGCGTATCGTCGTTTTCGCCGTCACCCAGGTAGGGGGATGGATACCTTATCTCGCTAGGACACCTCTGGTGCCACTTGCGCCATGCTCCGACGCCCGTTGCCTCGTATTCCGTGCATAATCCTCTTTAGTTTAATTATTAATCTTTTAGGTGTTAAATTAGCTTTTAATTGTTGAAATCAATTCCATGGGTATCGTATTTCATTTCTAGTGATATGCTTAGGCTTGTATGATCGGTTTGGGTTGGTAGGTTCAGCAGGTTTTGTAATCCGCCGCGTCCCCCGTCGATTTCGATCGGTCGGGAGGAGTTTTCGATTCTGAACTTCGGAGTCACAAAATCCAGGTGACATAACGCGCCTGCCCCGGTTCGTTATGCCCCTTTAATGCGTCCCTTTAGGTGTGTTATATCGTCCATGTTTGAGTTTCCTGTGGATTTTCATGTTCGGGTGGCTTTAGCGTGCCTGTCCTGGTGCGTTATAGTCCTTTGTGTTGAGTTAAAGATTCGTTGCCTTTAACGCCCCTGTCCCCATGTGTTATGTTCAGTATGACGCCCCTGTTGAGGTGCGTTATATACCGTGGTTTTCTGTGGAGTTTAGTCATTCTGGTGGGCATAACGGCCAATGAGAGGTGCGTTATGTCCATTATAACGCCCCACCCTTGGTTCGTTATATCCCCTCGTCTGTGCGTTGTGTGCGTGTCAACGTTAACGCCCATATGCCAGTGCGTTATAGTCCTATGGCGCACCTACCTTAGTGCGTTATAGTCTGGGTTATCTGTGGATTTTCTGAGTTCTGTGAAGCATAGCGGTCCTTCCCCGGTTCGTTATGTGTGTAACGGGATAGTGCCAGTCCATTATATACCTGGAATTTTTAAAAATATGCATGTGTAATTTCTAAGCAATTCCTGTTTCATGTGCGCCATGTTTAAAATATTTTTTATACTGTGACATTCTTCTACATCCCATAAGAGTAGCTTTCTCTTTCCTTGTGATGGAACCACTAGTCGTAGCCCGAATGGGTATGGTGCATTTGGCGACGAAGTCGGCAAGAACCTGAGCTTTGATCGCAGTCCTCGGTCGAAATTTGACGTCGAATTCTCCCAACTCGATAGCCCACTTGACCAGCCTTCCGAAAGCGTCGGGGTTCTGAAGGATTTGGCGGAGCGACTGGTCGGTGAGGGACGACGATTGGGTGAGCCAAGAAGTATGGTCGCAGCTTGCGAGCGGCTGTAATGAGTGCTAGGGCGAACTTTTCGGTTCGTGAGTACTGGAATTCCGATCCTTGTAACACTCGACTGACGTAGTAGACGGGCCTCAAGACCCCTGCCTCTTCCCGTGTGAGCACGGCACTCATTGTGCTCGGCGTCACAGATAGGTACAGGAGTAACGGTTCTCCCCTTTGTGGTTTGGCGAGGACAGGAGGGGTTGCTAGATAGTGTTTCAATTCTTCGAACGCCTGCTCGCACTCCTGATCCCAGTCGATCTGCCCCTTCTTCTCCGACGCTTGATTGGCTTGTTTGATCAGCCGGAAAAAGGGGAGGCATCGCTTAGTGGCTCGGGATAGGAACCGAGCCAAGGCGGCGACGCGCCTGGTGAGGCACTGTACGTCCCTTACTCACCCTGGTCGCTGCATTTCCAGCACTGCTCGGATTTGGTCGGGGTTGGCTTCGATCCCTCGGTGGGTGACGAGGAAGCTCAGAAACTTCCCTGACCATACTCCGAACGCACATATAGCTGGGTTGAGCTTCATATTGTATCTTCTGAGTGTGACGAAAGTCTCCACCAGGTCCCCCAAGTGCTCGGCGGCTTGGAGGCTTTTCACGAGCATGTCGTCGATGTATACCTTCATGTTGCGGCCGATCTGCGAGTCGAACATGTGGTTCACGAGGCATTGGTAGGTTGCCCCCGCGTTCTTCAACCCGAACGGCATTCGAGTGTAGTAGTATAGGCCGTGATCGGTGACGAATGCGGTCTTGTCCTGGTCGGGCTTGTGCATGCTGATCTGGTGATAGCCGGAGTAGGCCTCGACTAGTGGGTAGCCAACCCACACGCTTCCGTTGAGCACTCTTAACAATGCACATAGGCATCAGGAAAGACCTCGACAATCGCATCTCAGCACACGCACGGCGACACTGCAACTCATCGAAATCACAATTAAAATGCCACGAATGCTGATCCAGGGAGCAACCGAACACAAGGAACCTAAGTGCAATAAAGGAGAGTACCAGCTTCAGTACAAAGCACAAGGAAAAATGCTAATCTCAGTTTACCTTCACATCCTGAAACGACAAATGAACCTTCTCAACACATCGGCCGCTGGACACGGCACGACGAACATGGTATGCTACAGCTCTCAACACTATGACGGAGTCCAAAGCTAAGCAACCAATAAGCGAGGAGCAGATCAGACTCAAAATAAAGTTGTCCACACTCAAACAGACATAGGATAGAAGCATTACTAAGACAGCAAGTCCAAGGCAAGTCTCGAAAAAGATTCCACCAAAAGGGACGAGAAGCAATAAGCTTAGCAACAAGAGCTTACCAGGAAGGGAAAATCCTAGCTCGCTCGAGTAACTTCTCAAACACGAAATCTAGTTGAGCACTTCAACCGAAGCGAGACACATCAAGATCTAAAACGGACTTAAGCTAGAGTGACCAAAACAACGTAAGGATGTGTACGGTCATCTGACCAAAGCTAAAAGTCAACAGCAACCCGAACAACTTACAAGAAAACTCTTGAACAAGGCACTGCAGATTCAAGCCTTTCGACAAACACTGCCAAGTACAACATTATCGAGACAGACATCACAACAGAAAAGAAACACACCGAACAATCCTGACACAAGCAGGATCACCAGCACACGAAAAATAAATCACAAAACCTAACGCCAGTAAATTCCACTAGCTAAAGGCTGGGTGACTATATAGGACTTTTACGACTCTGGTAACTATGTATCTAAGATTTTCATGTACCTCACATGACAAACGCTCTAATACCATCTGTGACGACCCGGATCCCGGATACCAGATAAAGATCACATCGCCAAGGGGTCACGAGGTCGGAGATGCCTCGTGCCATAAGGAAAGCCGGGAGATGTCCTCATCACTCTCTCTCCATCTCGAATCTCTCTCTCTCCCTCACACATTCTCTCTCCTCCAACCCCCATTCTCTCGGTTCGTGGTCCAAACGGACCCCGATCGATGTGTGGGAGGTACCGACGGGACGGGCTCGACGCGAGGATCGCGCCAGTACCCTTCTTCCCTCGGATCGTGGAGCATAGAGACGCATGCGAGTGAAAAGACAGTGTGGCCCCCGTCGCCCGATCGGCACCGATTCGCGGTCTCCGCCGCGCAAAAGGTAGGACTCCTCATCTCGCCAGAAATCCGTTGATGCCTTCTGTGTCGCCATCCGTCGCCATCTTCCTTATTTTCTATGTATTTTTAGTTTTGGGTGATTTTGGGATTAATTCTCGATTTACGTGCCTCTCATTTTCTGGTCCAGACGGCTACTGATCGAAGCTGGAGAGGTACCATTGGATTGGTCGCGTCACGAGGATCACATTGACGCCCACCATTCCTCGATTCACGGAGCGTAGCATCGAGTCGGGCCGGGAGGCGCCGCGCTGCCCTCTCGCCGGTTCGCCATCATTTCGTCATTTTCGTCGAATTCCAGGTAGGGGGATGGATACCTTATCACGTTAGGACACCGCCAGTACCACTTGCGCCATGGTCTGACGCCCTCT
Organism: Amorphophallus titanum; assembly: GCA_024336825.1. NCBI lineage: Eukaryota > Viridiplantae > Streptophyta > Magnoliopsida > Alismatales > Araceae > Amorphophallus > Amorphophallus titanum. The sequence goes on from JANBPO010009113.1 coordinate 80,945, forward strand.
GCATCGTATTTCGTACATATTCCCTTTTATTACATTTTAATCTTTTTAATGTTGAAATTATTGTTTCAATGTTAAAAATCAATTCCATGGGCATCGTATTTCATTTCTGGTGGCATGCCTAGGCTTTGGAATGTCGGTATGAGTTAACAGGATGGTTTGGTTTTGTATTTCGTCACGTCCCCCATCGATTTCGATCGATCGAGAAGGTGTTTCGAATCTGAACTGCGGAGTCACGAAACCCAGGTGACATAACGCACCTACCCTGGTGCGTTATGGTCATTTAATGCGCCTGCCCTCATGTGAAACAAAAGAGAGCTAGAATGACTATCCATAGAATAAAACTTGACAATGGTGAATGGTGTGAGGAGGAGGCAGTGCTGAAGGACAAAGCTGTGGAGTTTTTCAGAAACTAATTCACTTCTATTGACCACCAAATCAAGCCTAGAATTTTAGAACATATTCCTTGTCTTATTTCTGCTGAGGAGAACTATTCCTTGATTGTCATGCCTGAAGAGGAGGAAATCAATGATGCAGTTCACTCTTTGTCCCCTGACAGTGCCCCTGGCCCTGATGGGTACACAGGGAAATTTTTTACCTCCTGTTGGGACATCATATCTTCTGATGTTGTTAAGGCTGTGCAGGGCTTCTTCAGAGGATTCCCTCTACCTAGAGGTACCACTTCTTCACTAATTGCTATGATTCCTAAAGTGGCATCCCCATGCACATACACTGATATAAGGCCAATAAGTCTCTGTAACTTCACTTACAAGATAGTTTCCAGAATTATAAGCAACAGAATGGTAGATATTCTTTCTCACATCATATCTGAAAATCAAGGGGCCTTTGTTAAAGGGAGGAATATTGTTGATACCATCTCCTTAGCCTCGGAAATGATGAAGGAACTGGGTAGGAAAATTAGAGGCAACAATGTTATTCTTAAGTTAGACATGGCTAAAGCATATGACAGACTAGAATGGGACTTCTTACTAGCAGTTTTGAGAGCGTTTGGGTTCTTAAACAGATTTTGCTCATTGATTTCAATGATGTTAAGCAATTGCTGGTTTTCTGTGCTATTCAATGGTTCACCAACTAGCTACTTCAAGTCTACAAGGGGGGTTAGGCAGGGTGACCCTCTAGCCCCAGCCCTCTTTATCATTGCACAAGAAGTGTTAAGTAGAGGTATAGCTAGCCTTTTCAATAGTGGAAATGTACAACATTTCCATGTGCCTCAAGGATGCCAGCAAATTTCACATTTACTGTATGCAGATGACACCTTGGTATTTTCTAATGGTACATCATAGAATGGAGACCCTGATGACATGGAAGGTTTACAAAAATAATAGGGGAAATCAAGTGGAGGAGTGAGGACTAAAGCCTTAGAAGCAGTGGGAGAATGGGCAGATGCCCAGAGCAGGTGATGTGGAAGAAGTCGGGTCAGACTCGGGATCGGGTCGAATTAGGAGAAGGAATTGATAAATGGAAAGAGGTTGATCTGGAGGGTCCGGAGGCAAAGAAGGAGAATCAGAATAAGAGGAAGAATCTGAAGGTTCCGAAGGAGTAAAGTGTCGAGGGACGCGATGCCCCGGGCAAAGGTAGGGAAAATGGTAATTTAGGAAGAGGAAAATAACAAAGGACGTGATGTCCCGGAGGAGTAGGAGGATAAATCGAAAGAGTGGAAAGAGGTCCAGAGGTTCCGAAGGTAGAAAGTGAGGAAGGATCGGATGCCCTATCAGAAGAGGAAAGTCCAGAGGTTCCGAAGGAATGCAGTAGGAGGGGGCACAATGCCCGAAAAGAATAGTGGAGGGAGCATAATGCCTTGAGAGATGAGATGGTGAATTGAAGGCAATGAGAAGTTCTAGGGGTTCCGGAGGTAGAAAGTAAGGAGGGGTGCGATGCCCTGGGAGATGAGATGGTGAATCGGAGGCAACGAGAAGGTCCGAGAGTTTCGGAGGTAGAAAGTTAGGAGTGGCACGATGCCCTGAGGGAAGAGAAAGAGGATCAAAAGAAGGAGGGGAATCTGGTGGTTCCGGAGGAGGAAGATGCCATGGGACGCAATGCCCAAGGAAAAGATGTGGTGAATGAAGTGAGACATCTGGAGGTTCCAGAGAGATATGGAGAAGGAGATAATGGGAGGGGTCGTGACGCCCCAAAGATTGAGCGTGGAGAAAATAAGAAAAAATGTGAGGCCCCGAGAAAAGGGAGAGTGTCACATCCCGACGTGAAATATCGGGACTGGCAACAGAAACAATTAATAATAATATGTTCATTTTTAGACATGCTATGCTAAAGCCAAAGGATTAACACAATCACCGCCTACTGTACTGGAATAGAACCCAACACCCCGAGTGAGATGATTTTTATGCTGGTTATCGTCAGGCCCCTTGCCTTTGCCGCCAGAGTCTGGTGGGGGGAAAAACCTGCTAGAGGTCCCGACCTAAAGCAGATGGTCTGTGTGTACACGCGTAGTTAGGGGCAGAGGACACACGCTGATGAGCGTGACCGCAACTAGTCCTTATTGTGAGATCCTGGTTACTTCCGTGTCTTTGTCTCTACCTGGGGCGTCGTAGCGAGACACGAGGGCGCGGTGTAAGATGTCAGGGGATGCATCCATTCTGTTCTTCTGGTGGGCGGTACTCCCGTCACATGATGTGAGTTGTTGTGTCCTGGGTTTCTGTTCCTCATTTGCGAGACGGGGCTTCGTGTGTTGTTTCAAGAGCGTTCCCGTAGTCGAGGTCTAGGGTTCTGATGAGCGTCACCGAGTGCTTTTTCCCTAGACATCGTTTGGTTCACGACAACGAGATCGTGTCTGTGTTTCCAGACCGTGTGGTTTCGGCTTGGGCCCTTCTACGAGGGTAGGCCTCCGCGACTGAGGTGTCGTGACGGTTTTCCTAGTAGCGTGGCTAGGGTAGTTTGTGTCTGGTGGTCCCCCGATCGTGGAATCGGGATGTCGGGTGTGTGACCTGGCTATCCCCCGATGGGAGACCGGGTCGTGTTTTTGGGTACAGTAGGAGTAGCTATAGAGCCAAGGTTTTACCGGCCACCGTAGTTACTTTCCTGCTTTCGTAGTTACTACTTTTTGTGCTACCGTTGTTTCTCAGTTGGGGTTCTGTGGGATCCCTACTGAGCCAGTGACAGGAGGCTCACCCCAGGTTTTTAGGTGCGGCGGTTCTTCCTCGGAGTTCAAGGGAGTTGCGTGGAGTTTCTTAGTTGCTAGTCACCGGGCCGTGTGTTCAATTAGCGTGTGGTATGTTTTACTGCTTTAGACTGTACTTTCTGTTGGACTAGACTCTATTGTAGGTTATTTATTTCAGTTATTATATCTCCTTTTTATTATTATTTTTTTGGATCTTTCGTTGTAGTTGTTTATGTTTTGTTGTTGTTTTCCCCTTTTTTTTGTTGAAATGGGGAGTTCGGTTGACCGAAAATTTAGTTTAGTCAACTGATTCTCCCAAGGATGGGAGGCCTGCTAAAGGGGTCAACCTCAGTAGTGTGGAGAGTCCACTCCATTGCTGATCGGTCGACCGATGAACGGTTTCAGTCGATCGAGACCCAGGCCACGCCGACTCCCCTTCGTAGGGAGTCGACCCCAAATGGAGATTAGTCGACCGACGAAGGGCTTCGGTCGACCGAACCCAGCTTCTCCATGGCGAGCAGCCCTTCTCCTGCTCTCCTCTTTGATTTATTTTCATCCTCTTTCTCTCTTCTTTTGTTTGTTTTCATAATTTCTATTCTCCTCTGAATGTATGGGTAGAACATATATGCATATGGGTTTGTGAACCTTTGCATGCAAATGTGTTTCCTTAACTTGTGCATGGAAATGCACTCCTAACTTCATATATGCAATGCCTACGCAAGTGTGCATGAGAGTAAGGGGCACAGAGGAGCCCACTGCTATGGGATATCAACAGAACTTAGAGAGGGTTTTTTACGTAGAAATTATCATACAAGTGCACATGCCTTCTTCCTTTTCTTTTTATATGTAGGGTAGACCAATCCTCAAAGGGGGGAGAACCTGCTGCAGTAAGAGATCGACAGGCTGGGCAAGTCGACTTGGGGCTCGACCAAGTCGACTTGCTCCAAGCTAGTCAGCAAGTCTTTGTTGCTGGAATCATGGGCAAGTCAACTAGGGGCCAGCCAAAGTCGACTTGCTCCAAGCCAGGAGCAAATGCAACTTTAGTATTCTATTTTTTTTTGGTTTAAAAGAGGGGTTCAAAACAATTGCATGATGCTCAAATGTGCATGTACATGAAGACACACCCGAGAGGTTGGGCAACTCCAAAATATGAAATTAAATGCATATGAGGCTTTGTTTATATTGGAAATTCATTATTGTTAATACTTAAAGATTGCCTGGTTCTTAGAGATATAAAATCCTACTGAGCTTTTAGCTCACCCTACGTTTTGGCTAATTGTTACAGAAAATAAAAATGATCAAGGGATTGGACAAGGGTGAGAGTGTGATTTTTCTTTCACCTAAGTTTATGTAGGTCATTAGTGATTTACAAGAATTATATATTTTTGATTTGGAAGTTGTAATTTACCTTTATGGCTGATCAATTAGTGTTATAAACTTCATTTTGATGGAATAAAAGTATCATTTGCCCATTCATTTCTGTCCTTAGAATTAAATTTGTACATGCTCTAATCGACACGTTTGTTTACGACTCGTCGCGCTTCCGATATTCCGCGTCGAGATATGACATATGACTTCCTCACTGTCAAGGCTCTCCGTGCCTATTTGATCTGCCAGCGGTGTAGCCACTTGATCTGTCAGCTTCCACTATTTGAGGCCGTGCAGAAACGCCTACCCCTGTTATTGTCCCGGAGATAGGGGTGATAGAAGTGCCCAAGTCTATGCCAACTGAAGAGACCGGTGCCATGCATTCCCCCGGGGTGGGGGTAGAGAAAGGTAACCCTCGTGTCGTCTTAGTTCGATCCTTTCTCGAGAGGAAGACCTGACGACGCTTTCTTATTCTATAGAGGCTGAGACGTTGACAGGGAGGTCAACAGCTACTCCCTCATCTTTGCCCACTCCGAAGAGGTATTCGAGGCATGGCACGAGGGCGGAGAGCTCTCCAACACCCAGCCTAGTTTTGGCACGTCGGGCCGAGAGGGCCAAAAAGAACTCCGTCTCCCCAGCCAAGGCTATGCTTGCCGCGGTCGATGCTGCTTCGGAGGAGCCCGTGGACCAAGGTTATTCCCCGGATGAGGTGTGCTCGACTGGGGGCATTTCTAAAGAGCCAGCGGAGTTCCCACCAATCCGAATGCCATCATTTTTGACAAGTTCCTTGAGCTTAGTCATGGCAGACGTAAGCACAAGTCTTACACTCCATTCACTCATTCGCGAGTTCCTTCACATTATTTTGTCTGACTTTAGGTCTGGCCTATGCAGGTTCCCAAGGGCTCGGTAGAAACACCTGCCGCAAGAGTTCCGACAGGCGCAGTCGAGACCCAAGCACCCACGGGCACTGCCCTCACGACATCGGAGGGGGCCACAGTTCCTCGCGTTCGTTGACAAGTGATCAGCAAGTTGCGGGTGTTTGTTGGGGCAACGATCGAGCTGAAACTGGTGTCGACCTTAAGGCTGGGTGGAGGCATACCACCTTCAGCCTTAAATCTCCTGGCGAGCAGACTACCCCCGGTGTCGCCTCTATCGCCTCTGTCGCCTCGCTACCTTAGCCTTCGGGTGGATCCACAGACTCTGTGAGATGTGCTGAGGCATTTCTCTTCGTTCCTGCCTAGCGTCTGGGTGGTTGCAGCGCCGACTTCGGCCGATGAAGCCCGTGGCTTGGCGCTCGTGTCTGCCACTCCTCTGATGGAGTCTGCGGCCCCGCCAGAGCCCGCACCAACCTTTACCCCGAACCAGGTCGAGGCAGAAGAAATAGGATTGCCCTGGGTTGAGGAAGTCCCTGGCGCCCTAGTCGAAGCCCCTCCCCTAGCGTCAGAGACAGAGGGTATGGAGGTGCCCCTTGCCGCAGAAATGCTGAGTGCTCTCATGGAGGTCCCGCCCCCAGCGTCGGAAGCGGAGGGAACGGAGATGCTTATTTCCAGCGAAGCGTCGAGTGCTCCCATGGAAATCTCGCTCCAGGTGTCGGAGATAAAGGGAGCAGAGCTGCCCCTTGTCGAGGAGACGTCATGTGCCTTGGTGGAGGTTCCCCCTCCGGCGTCAATGGAGATGGGACGAGAATTCTGTGTCACTGTTGAAATGGCCTGCTCCCCGACTCCGGCACTACCGTCTTCCTCAGCCATCGTGGCTACCAACCTCTGGGCGGCGGTGGACGGCCAGGTGGAGTTCAGCATCCCCACTGTCCCTCCCTTGGGCTTCGTCTCTTCAAATTTCCCGGTGAGGGAGAATCTGGCCTTACTGTGGTCCATGGTGCTCACCGATCCGTGGGTTACCTATCAGGGACTAAAGGCTGTCGCAAAGAAACTGGCAGAAGCACTACAGATGATGGGTTGTCTGCTGGAGGAATGGTCGCAGCAGGTGACACTATTGCTGAACTATGTGAATCATCGTGAATTCCTCGAGATGCAAGCTCCCAGTCAAGCTACCGCACTCCGCTTGCAAAGGTATGAGTACTCGCGCGCCCTCGAGGCATGAGTAAGTGATGGAGAGTGGCACTGGAGCGATGTAGAAAGGTACCACAGTAAAGCCCAAGCATTGACAAGCCGGATAGAGCGGCTCAAAGAACGGCTTGGCGCAGTCGAGCTGGAACTTGGTGAAGTGCGAGCGGTCGAGGCCAAGGAAGTTGAGTAGCTATCCATATCCGAGGTCGAGGCAGCCTCCGATCAAGTAGAGCTAGAACATCTTCAGGAGCAGGAGGACCGACTGAATGAAATGGCGAACTTCCCTTACGTCGGGATTCTCCCTTTTGAGGAAATCTTTCGGGGGCTGGATTGAACGCCATACTCCCTCCTTCTATTTTGATTTTCCCTTTTTGTACGTAAAGTGAGGGGGCGTACCCCCAAACACCTGTAACCCATGCTTTGCAAGGAATGGAATTGCCTTTTCCCTGCGCATAGTTCTTTGACTGTATAATGACTCTTGGCCGCCTTTTCTTCCTTTTGCTCCTTCCCTCCTTCCCAAATCTCTTCGAAGAGCGGCCAGGGGAGGGTGAGTAGACACGGACAACCCTTGAGATGAGCCTGTCACGGACCCATGTGAGGGCACAGGAGAATGCTCGCCCTTCCAGAGAAAGGACGAGGGAACCACTCCACCATGCCCCAACAGGGGATTCAGGTCAAGGGATGTAGCTCAACCCTGACAGGCTAGATTGAGGAGTTTGTCCACTAAACTGATTCGGACAGGAGGTTTGAACCAGACGAGGTTTTGTTTACCCACCCCAAAGGGACAGAGAGGAGAGTTTATTTGTCCAATGATCCGGAGAGGAGGCCCGAACCAAGAGAGGTTCATTCCCCATCTGAAAAGGATGGAGAGAAGAGTTTATTCACCAAAAATAATCCGGACAGGAATCCGTGACTTAACACAAAATGACCAAAGCTATCCAAAAGGGGGTGCCCCTGGGCTAGCCCTTACAATTTGGCCCATTAAGTCTAACATGCTATCTAATTGACCCAATAACCTACTCAACTGACTCAATTAAAGAAAATTATAGTAATAAAACTCAAATAAAGTGGAAAATACATGATACTACTTTGAGAAATAAGCTGAAAAATCATGTCGATTGCTACCGGGGTGATGTGGCGAGTAGTGGGAACTAGAGCTGCTGATGATGTCCCTATCAGCGAGTCACAGACCAAGGATCACCATTCATCGACAACGTCCCTCCAAGGACCTCCATACACAGAGTCCGTCCATCGTTCTGTCTCATCAAATCTTCATCATAACTGCTTAAAATGGATGCCTACCAATCCTCAGCATTCCTCTCGACACAGAGCCACAGGACATGATCTCTTTCAAGCCACGACATACATCTCTAGAGAAACCAAGTGCCACTTGCTATCAGCGCAACCTGGTCGGCGACGCCATGACCAATGTACATAGGTCCCCTGACAATACTGACCTTGCCATGCTCAACCACTCGACTAGCCTTACCAGCTGCTCGCAGCTACCAACTGGGACCCATAATCTCTCAGAGATCACTTTTCAAGGACAATGATCACATCCGAGGACACAGCCTCCAACATGAGTCGAGAACATAGCTTACCAACTCTGACTAACATATCCACGTCGCCTGTCAGGTGACTCCCTTTCCAACCCCATCCAAGTCTAACTCCAATGCCTGACACAGCTTCCATGTGTACATGTGCATTTGCGTGTGTGTGTGTGTGTTTGGAGCATCACCTCCGTGTTGGGGATTTATCCTGGAGTGAAGTCTTACCGATTTGGTAAATGATGGATGTAGGAAGCCCGTCATGGTCCCGAACCACCTTAAAAATTACTGTGCACTGTGATTTGGTTTGTGCGTTTGTGTGCTTTACATGTTATATCCATGTGTGTGATCGTGTGAGATCGGAGAGTATGATCGGTATGGGTTGGTAGGTTTAACAGGTTTTGGATTTCGCTACGTCCCCCGTCGATTTCGATCGATCGAGAGGGGTTTCCGATTTCGACCTCCGGAGTCACGAAACCCAAGTGACATAATGCGCCTGCCCCGGTGCGTTATGGTCACTTAACGCACCCCTAGAGATGTGTTATATCGTCCATGTCTGAGTTTCCTGTGGATTTTCATGTTCGGGTGGCTTTAACGCGCCTGCCCTAGTGTGTTATAGTCATTTGTGTTGAGTTAAAGGTCCGTTACCTTTAACGCCCCTGTCCCCGTGCGTTATGTCCAATATGACGCCCCTATTGAGGTGCGTTATCTGCCGTGGTTTCCTGTGAATGTTAGTCATTCTGGTGGGCATAATGGCCCATGGGAGGTGCATTATGTTCATTATAACGCCCCACCCTTGGTCCGTTATACTCCTCGTCTGTTGCATTGTGTGGCTGGTGACTTTAACGCGTCCGTTCTCATGCGTTATAGTCCTATGGCACTCTTGCCTAGGTGAGTTATAGTCTGGGTTATCTGTAGATTTCCTGAGTTCTGTGAAGCATAGCAGTCCTTCCCTGGTCAGTTATGGTGTGTAACGGGGCAGTTCCAGTCCGTTATATACCTGGAGATTTCAAAAGCTTACATGTGTAATTTCTATGCAATTCATGTTTCATGTATGACATGTTTATAATATTTTATATACTGTGACATTCTTTTACATCCCATAATAGTAGCTTTCTCTTTCCCTGTGATGGAACCACTAGTCGTAGCCCGATGACGTCCGTGTCCGCCCACCCGGGAGAGGTGGCGGGGTATTCCCGTTATACAGATTGTAAGCTAGTTTTCGTGGGCCCTCTCGCATAGTCAGTAGCGTCCTACTGGGAGAGAAAACTAGCTAGAGGCCAGGCTCAAGGTGATAGGTCAGTGTGTGCACACGTGATCAGAGGCTTGGACTGACGCTGACGAGCGTTACTCTGATTAGTCACTCGGTGCGGTCTCTTTTTTTTTCAAACTTCAACCTATTTTTTTGATTTTTTTTGTTTTCTTCAAAAACCCATTTTTTCAAGCCTTTCGGCTGGTTTTTTTTTTTGTCAAGCCTTTCGACTGGTCACCCACGCGGGCGAAGCTGGATGGCGGCCAACGCAGGGAGGAAGGCTGGGTCAACCCACGCGGGGAGGTCGGTGGGATGTTGGTGCAACCGTGAGAGAGAGAGAGAGATCGCGGGATGAGGGGCTCTCGTGGTCTGCAGTGAGAGGACGGGCTCGCGGCGGTGGGCTCGTAGGCGGGTTGGCACTGGGGGCTCGCGATGGAGGAGGCCGGAAGGAGGTTCGGCGGCGTCGAGGGGGTCGCGTGGGGTGAGAGGGAGTGTAGGGGGTGCATCCGGTTGAGGGTGTAGAGGTGTCCGGGATGGCTGGGTATGCAGAGCTGCCGCAGTGGGCGGGACAGCGGTGGGCATGGGAGTGACAGCGGAGGTGAGGGTGAGGCGGTGTGGGGATGGAGGTCTGGCGATGGGGTGAGAGAGGGTGCAGAGCAGGGAGAGGGAGGTAGTGGCACAGGGGTGTCTGGTGGCATACAGGTGGGTGCTGGCAGGCTCGTGCGGGAGGTCTGGGAGAGAGAGGGTCCGCAGGTGGGGTGCGCAGTAGGGAGAGGAGCTCTCGCGGCATGGGGGGGTGGCAGTGGGTGAGACGGGAGGACGGTCAGAGGTGGAGGCTTGTGGCGTCGGTTGGAGGGTGGATGCCGGAGGTGGCAAGGGAGGCACTGCAGGTGCGGTCGGTGGGCTAGAGGTGGCTGGTGGCGAGTGCTCGGGCGCGGTGACGGCGGGCGATGCTGGCGCGGTCGGTGCACAGGTGGTCGCGGGCTGCAGGTGGACGCGGGTGCACCTGCAGGCTTGGTCGGGGGGCGACAGTGGCGGGCGCACGCAGAGGGGCGACTATGGCGTCACGGTCGGCCATAGGAGAAGGACAGAGATGATGAACAGTGGGGGAGAGAGAAGGCGTTGTGCGCAATAATGGCTAAGAGTTCCAAGGTCAAACTATGTAATCAATGCAATACGGGGAAGAGATAGATTTCTTGAAAGATTTTCAAGAAATAAGCTCTAAAAATTTAAGTCATTAAAAATGACCTTTCTAGGAAAAGATTGCGATGTTGACCCATCAAAGGTCACATTCTTGAGCTAGAATAGCCTGAAGAGGCTATTGGGGTTTACACACAATAAAACCACGAAAAGTAGCGAGTTGAAAATTTGGAGAAGATGCGGTCAGTCTGAGACTGCAACATAAAAAGATGCTCTTAACAGAACCGCAGTCTAGATGCAATAGGCTATGCCAATTCGAAGGGTCAGTGAGTCGATGCAACATAAGGTCAGGACAGAAATGGTCTAAGGAAGACCGTAATTTAGTGAAAATGGTCCAAGGGAGACCGCTACTTGCTCATGGACCGGGATGATAATCACTCAACTTCCCAGGGTCGCCCAGTCGACCTAGCTCGAGCTTTGACCGAAACAGAGCTCAGACAACAGGACCAGGGTCAATTGGGGTCATTTGAGTCGACCTGAACAAGACCGAGTCGACCTAAAACTAGGCTAGGCGACTAGACCAAAACTGGCTCACAAGCCAGGAAGACAAACTAATGCGGCCATGGCTAGGCCACTACTTCCAATATCAGTCCCATTAAGGTAGCAATCAGGACAGAGACGACAGAACTCCGGCTTCCCAAAAAATGAGAATTTGATCGAATCGATGGGTTCGGGCTTTAAGGTATAACCTACTTGGCATCCTAGTGAGAATCTCAGGCTCGTAGAGACTTACGGAGGTCTCAAGATAGCGGTGCTAGTCTAACGGAATGAATATCCAGCGGAGAGTCCCAACTATCCTGAGAATTGAAGTTATGAAAGTGCAAAAAATAAGTGTGAGCAGTAAGTCACCTCCATCGGAGTGGCGTGACTTTCAAACAATCCTAATGATAACAGAGATAATGTATTCAGCAATAATGGATCTACAAAATTTAACTTTAGATTGGTTGAGGTGGAGCTGAGGTTTCAAGGGGAAGGTGAAAGGGTAGATGCACCCAAGAGAGAGAGGGGGGGGAAGAGAGCGAGAGGGCTAGAGAGAGAAAAGGGGCACCCCCTTTAGAGAGAGAAGAGAGAGAAGGGGAATCCATCCCAATAGAGAGAGAGAGAGAGAAGTTGCACAATTTTGTGGCACTCAAAATTCAAATATCATTCAACTATTTATTAGCTCTCAAATGAGGGAATGGGATCCTATTTATAGGAAACCCACAATTTACAAAAAGTCCTTGACTTATGAACTAATGATGAAAACCAAGGAAGGGGGGCACCTATGGGCCTAGCCCATTGAATTGGTCCCATTAGCCTACTTAATTAACCCTATGACTCAAGACTTAGGTAAATGACTCATTAACCTAGGTATTGGACTCAAATAAGAGAAAAATTACATAGTTTATGACTCAAATAAAATATGAAAATTACATGAATAGATTCAGAAAAATGAGACGGACGTGATGGCGCATGCCGACGATCGATCCGAGCCTTGAAAAAAATATGGAGGGGCAAAGGATGTCCCCATTAGGGAGGATGAGAGGGGTTCGCAAAGTCCATCCGGGTCTCGCCTACCAGGACATCCTCTCGACCAAGAAGGACTCGAAGGAGCCTTACAGTGTCTTCCTTGGAGAAGGGCAGAGACTCTAGCTCTTGCCAGGGTCGCCATTGTATGATCGGAGTGGTAGGGGCTGGCTGACTAGCCTGTGGTGCCGAGGAATCAGGGGAGACCGGGGGAGCAAGAGGATGAACGACGTTGGCCGAGAAAGTGCTCGGCCCCGCCTCTTGGCTGGCATCTTGCCCCCTGCATCTCCGTAGTCGTTCGAGAGCCTCCCGATTATCGGTTTGAAACTCGAGCCATTCTGGAGTATGTTGGTAAGGTAACCTATGCCCATTTTCCTGGGGAGGATCGGGCTACTCTGGTGCATTCCTGGTAGTGCCCAGGGTTTCTTCGACCGCTTGTCGGATGCCAAAATGACAAATGATCGACTTCCAAACAAAACTCCAAACTACTGTCTCGGTTATTCTAGTGGTGGCTTCTACCTCGATCCATTTGGAGAAATAGTCGACGGCAACGATGACAGACTTCTTCTGAGCTTGCACCACGTGAAAAGGGGCTAGGATGTCGATTCCCCACTGAGTGAATGGATAAGACTCAACTAGGGTCACGAGTTCCGAGGCTGGCTGGTGTACCAAGTGGATGAACCGTTGACATTAATCGCATCTCCGAACATAAGTCAAGCAATCACGTTGGAGAGTAGGCCACTAGTAGCCTTGTTGTAGCAAGATCCTTGTGATAGATCTCCCCCCTTGGTGTGCACCACAGATGCCCTCGTTGCCATCTTCAATCGCTCAGTGGGCTTCTGGAGCATCAAGGCATTTGAGGAGAGGACCGGCAAAGGATCTTCAGCACAGGGTCTCATCGAGATGGATGAAATGCCGAGCTTGGTACTTTCGCTTTCCAGCCTCCTGAGGGTCAGGGGGCTCTTGGGAATTTCGAAGCCAGGACATACATGGGGCCCGCCAGTTGCCAGGGGATGCTGGTACGATGGCCACGAGCTTGGTTTCGACGCCCGATCATTCTAACTCTTTGAGGAGGACCGACTGGGTACCTTCTAGGCTGATGAAGGAGGCTAGCTGAGAGAGGGCATCCGCTCAGGAGTTTTCTTCTAGATCTATCTAGATTACCTGGAAACTCTCGAACAGTCGGGCCATCTCCTTCACCAGTCGTAGGTACTTGATCATCTGCGCTTTCGGAGCTTCGTAGTCCCCGTTGACTTGATTGGCGACAAGTTGGGAGTTAGTATAAATTTTGACTCACTCAGCTCCCAAGCGTCGTGCCATCCTGGCCCGAGAGATGAGAGCTTCATACTCGGAGACATTGTTGGATGTCTGGAAGCCAAATTTCAAGGCATATTGCAGTTCTGCTCCTTCGGGAGACCAGAGGAGAATGCCGGCTCCACACCTGGGCGGATTGCTGTTTTTACATGATTCCCTCTCATCTCTAAGTCTTTCTTAAGTACATAGCATAAATCCCGGTGCAATGCTATTAGTTACGCTTTGCACTTATAGGCACACTTTCATGGACTTGTGATCCTCTCCGTTGGATATTCCTTCCACCGGACTAGGTGATCTTGTTTCACGGCCTCCGAAAGTCTCCGCGAGTTTGGGATTCTCACTAGGACGCCGAGCTGGTTGTACCCTAAAAACCCATTGGTCTAGAAGGCACTTGAGTTCTCTGGCATGTTCTGTATTTTGGTCTAGTTGCGGCCTTCATGTGACTGCTAATTCATGATAGCAGTTTTGGTGCGATCGCGTTCTAGTTCCAGCATTCATGGCATCGACCCTTTCCCTCTCTGGCGTCGACTCCATCAAGAAGCGGTCCTGACCTGACTGCTATATTCAAGAAATGGTCTGAAACAGACTGCCTTCTATTATCTTATTGTGAAACCTATGGTTTGACCAAGGGGGTTTAGTCTATTCCATTCCTAGATGGTCTATTGATTATCTGGAGCCCAAACCTTATACAATAAGTTATTAATGAACTATGAAAAATAATGAATATACCGTTATACTGTCGGATTCCCCCCATAGCATAATCTTGTCATTAAATCATCCTTGAACTCATATGTTCATGTTTGGTGTGTTCTTACCTTGATATTGCTATCATGAACCTATTATTTGAACTGGTTACATTATTGGCCGATCTTTACTATTTCTCGTGGAAGTAGCTTGATTTATAATATGAAAATGCAGAGCGGGCACGGACAGTGTCCAAGGGCTCGACACTAGCCATCTCGACGAATGGTCAAAAACATACTATAAACCATGGGATATGATAAACACTGGCATCGCATTGCGCCGAGAGTACTTTTTTTATAAATGGGTGAAATCCCCGAGACCATCTTATGAAATTTACGTGCTTGCTAGTACATTCTTGTTACATGACTTTCTAGTGCATAACCTTCAAGGTTATGAAAGTCTTTTTGGGCCTATCCATTTAGAAAGGCACTTTTAACATCCATTTGATACAACTTCAATCCATGTGCTGCTGCCCATGCCAATAGAATTCTAATTGCTTCGAGTCTGGCTACAGGAGCAAAAGTTTTATCGTAGTCAATCCCTTCTTCTTGAGAGTAATCCTGTGCCACAAGTCTAGCCTTGTTCTTTGTGATCACCCCTGCTTCATCCAATTTGTTTTCTAAACACCCATTTGGTTTTAATAACAGGGTTGTCCATTGGTCTTTCTACCAGACTTCAGACTTGATTTCTGGTAAACTGGTTCAGTTCTTCTTGCATAGTTAGTACCCAAGCTTCGTCTTGCAAGGCTTCTTCAATATTCTTTAGTTCTATCTGTGAAACAAAGGCTAGATAGTCACATGTAAGAGTGTTTCTTCTAGTTCTTACCCCAACATGTGGATCATCAATTATATTCTCTTTTGGATGACTCTTGGCATATTTTCATTCTTTTGGTAATTCTTGATCAACTTTCTCTTCTTCCTGTCGTAATTCCTCATTTGGTGGATCGTCCTGTTGTTTGTCTTCTTAGAGTGAAAGTTCTTCCACTTGTTTGGTCAGTTCACTTGCATCCACATCATACGAACACCCTTCTCTCCCTTTGGAAAGATGGTTAGCTTCGTCAAACTTGACGTGTGCAGTCTGTTCTACAAGAAGAGTATGTTTATTAAATATTCTAAAAGAATTGGGTTTAGAAATATATTTAGAAGGATGCCTTCGTCACTCTTTGGATCAAGCTTCCCCAAGTTGTCTTTCCCATTGTTTAGTATATAACACTTACATCCGAATGGCTTTAGGTGGCTGATGTTTGGCTTCTTTCCTTTAAAGAAGACTCCACATTTGGCGAGCTTACAGGTGCATCAAGCTCCGGCGATGCAGTTGCCTTCTCAACTCCCTTCGTTGCCTCAGGAGACTCCATCGAGGAAGGCCCTCCCATTAGTCAAAAAAGGGGGGAAAACATGAGAGACAAAAAGGGGGTTTGGGCACGGGGAGGTGTGAGATGAGGAGACATGTCATGCCCCGAGCTTTCATTACAGTGGAAGATGATCTCGAGAAACGTGAGCAGTCAGAATGGTAAGTCTCTTGCAAGTAAGAATAATCAGAGCGCAAGACAATCACACATAAGGTGCAATTGCACAAATAATTAACCAACCTTCAGTTCCATTAATAAAAATCTAAGTACATGACTATTCAAACTCTCTTCAATCCATTTGACTCAATAAAAAGGAAAATTATATAGACTCGATCTAAAACAAATTTAGACATTCCTAGGTCTTCTCTCATTTCCTCAAGACCTTCAATCGCTCTCGGACCCGCATTTGGAATACTCCGAATCTGATCCCGACTCACTTGTACTTTCTGGAAAAATTAGAAAGTAGGTAATGAGCACACTTGCCCAGTAGGATTCTTCGCATCAACAAGAAGGTAATATTAAAGTGATTAACATTTTTACTCTAATGAACAAAGTAAAATCATGCGAACGTGATAAACCATATAAACAACCCAAGTAATAAGACAAGATCAAGTTAAGATATGATTGAGCAAGCATGATTAAGCAAGAATGTAATTATGACCTTTTATGAACAAGAATGTAACAAGAATGTACTAGAACATCATGTAACAAGCAAGTAAGTACTTTTTACTTAACAGCAAGTACTTTATACGTGAATTTTCACTTATTTATAGAGAAAGTACTCCCAGCACAATGCGACGCCAGTAGCATCATACCCCATGGTTTACAGCATGTTTCCAGCAATCAGCCGAGGGGACTGGCATAGAGCCTTTGAATACAATCAGTGCTCGAACTGCATCTTCAACTATAAATCAAGTTACTTCTACGTATCAAGCAATAAAGTTAGCCATGCATGTAAATAAGCTCAATGGATGTTTTCAAGACTCAATGTCAATAAGAGAATGCATCAATATAGATTCATGAGTTCAAAGAATGCATTAATGACTAGGTTATGTCTTGGAAGAATTTCGACAGCATAACGGTACTTTCTTATCTTTCATAATTTATTTAGAATGTCTTGAATAAGGTGCTAAGTCATCAATAGTCCATCTAGGATCATGAAAATCTCAACCCTTGGGTTAAGGTACTCAAGCAATTTGGCGGTCTATAACTGGGCTGCCATATAGACATGGAGGTCAAGTATTGGGCCGCTAGAATGGGCTGAATCTCGAAAGAAATCAATTGGATTCAGAGAATGTGGCGGTCAGATACTGGATCGTTAATGGGCTTTAGCGGTCGAGTATTGGTCCGTTACTGGACAGAATTTTAGAAAACATCGATAGTGCTTTCTAGACAATCGGGCTTTAATGGTACAACAAGCTCGGCGTCCTAGTGAGAATCCCAGGCTCGCGGAGACTTATAGAGGCCTTGAAACAAGATTTCCTAGTCTATTGGAAGGAATATCCAATAGAGAGGTTATCAAGTCCAAGATTAGGTGCCTATAGTGCAATAAGTGTAACTAATGGTCACATACCGGGGTATATGCCATGTACTTATAGAAATTGACTCTGAGATAAGAAGAGAGTTTGTAACAGTGATAAACCAATCAGTGAACCACGTTCATTATCACCCTTGAAAGATGTATTAATACAAAAGTATATAACTTTGGCATAAAAATAACCTAAGCTTCACCACTGCATACATGTCCCTGCAAACTAATGGAAAAGATAACAACTTTGGCCAAATCCATACATTCTCATGCATTAGTCACATGTTATATTGTTTATTTTCTCAGTTTTACATGATTCCCATCATTAATTGACTTAGAAATAGGCTCTGCAAGCCCAGACTTTGTCTCTGTCTACTGCAGGTAGAAGGCAATCTCGTAGAGACTGCGACCCTCTAGTAGCGGTCTTCGATCAACTGCGATCTGGTTCCCATAACCAGATCAAAGCCCATTATTTCCACAATATATCTATGCTATATATATACATGCTTTAGTTGTTAAATGCATTCCCTGATCATGGCATGACTTCATGTTTAGTCTCAGCATGTTTAAAAGCTTATTCTTCATGTATGTTATTTTCATGCTCAAATCTTATAGTTTTGTACTTAAAAGGAGATTTCCATGACTTAAGTTCACTTTGATTTATGGTTTGACGTGTTCCCTTCTCATCTCCTTTCTGTTTAATTAGTTCACATATAGCATATATTCTGGTACGTTACTATTAGATTACTTTCACTTGATAGGAAACCTCTCTTGGACTTGAGTGCCTCTCTGTCGAATATTCCTTTTGTCAGACTAGGTGATCTTATTTCAAGACCTCCGTAAATCTCCTCGAGTTTGAGATTCCCATTAGGATGCCGAGCTGGTTGTACCCTAAAAACACATTGGTCTAGAAAGTTCTTGAGTTTCGGCATTTTCCTACACTCTGTCTAGATCGCGGACCGAACCAGACCACTACCTTAAGATAACAACTGTCCCTGGACCTCGTTCTACCCGCAGTTCTATTGAGTCAACTTTTTCCTGTTCTTGCGTTGACTCCACCTGATCACGGCTCACAGTCGACCGCCACTTCTTGATAGCGATCCTGGCTCAACCGCGTTCTGCTATTTTGTGTCAAACTCGAGATTTGACCCAAGGGTTGATTCTACTCTATCCTCAGATGGGCTTTTGATTGTTTAGAACCTAACAACTTTTTCATTAAAATCATTAATGAACTATGAAATTATGAAAATATACCGTTATGCTGCCAGATTCCTCCCGTAGCATGACCTTGTTATTAAATCATTCTTGAACTCTCATGTTCTATTTGGTGCATTCTTACCTTAGTTTTGTTATCATGAAGACTACTATTTGAACTTGATAATATTGGCCTACATTTATATTTCTCATGGAAGTAGCTTGATTTATAACTTGAAGATACAAGGGTGGGCACGGACGGTATCCAAAGGCTCCACACTAGCCCTCTCGACAGATGGCCAAAACATACTATAAACTATGGGGTGTGATGAACACTAGCGTCACATTACGCAGAGTACTTTTTTTATAAATAGGTGAAATCCACGATATCTCATGCTTGATTATTGCATGCTTGTTATATGACTTTTTAGTGCATAGCCTTTTCAAGGTTATGAAAAGTATATTCTTGTTACATGCTAGGACATTTTTACCAAGCCTCTTGGTAATGAAAGGTTTAAGTTTTTCAGAAGAGAACTTGGTATTTGTAAATTCTCTGCATGAATATTTGTTTAGATACATTCTCAACATGAATGCTTGTTCAGGTATGATTTAACATTTGGTATCTTTTGATATGAATAAACACTTCGATTTTCCTATATTTCATTTGAACAAATGCTGCATATGTATTGTCAGTCACTGCATGTTTGTATGCTGCATTCCATGGTTGACCCATAGGTATATCAAATGGTATGCTGGGAGAAAGGCAGATTATGTCTATCTGGAGTTGATAGACAGTGCATATGCATACATGGTGTGTCATAAGGTTGATGCATATCCCTATTCACACCTTCACACAGGTCGGGGCATATTTTGTTAGTCTACATACAAGGTCGATGAACATTTTGTAGAATGCACATAAGGCTGATGCATATCCCTATTCACACCGTCACACAAGTCGGTGCACATTTTGTTAGTCTGCATACAAGGTCGGTGCACATTTTGTAGAATGCACATAAGGTCGATGCATATCCCTATTCACACCATCACACAGGTCGATGCACATTTTGTTAGTATGCATACAAGGTCAGTGCATATTTTGTAGAAATGCATATAAGGTCGGTGCACATTTTGTAGAATGCATATAAAGTTTGTGCACATCATATATAAGGTCCATGCACATTTGTATTGGTCATATATAAGATCGATGCACATTTGCATTGGTCATATATAAGGTCGATGCACATTTTGCATCTTGCATACTAAGGTCGAAGCACATCTTGCATCTTGCATGCTAAGGTTGATGCACATCTGCCTTAGTCATTTATAAGGTCAATGCATATCTGTCTTAGTCATTCATAAGGTCTATGCACATTTACATTTAACAAGGTCTGGTCGATGTACATGTGTTAGTGATAGCATGTAAGGTCGATGCACCTTTTGATTATACTCATAGTCAAGTCGGTGCACATTTGTATTCAAGCTTACAAGATCCCGCATCAAATTGGCATCAGAAACATCTTTCCTCAACTGAGACACGTGGAACACATCATGAATAGCTTGCATTGCCGCTGGCAACTGAAGACGGTACGTCACTTGGCCCACACATTCCAGAATAGGAAACGGGCCAATGTAACGCGGACTAAGCTTTCCACACTTCCCAAATCTCATAACGTCTTTCGTTGGAGATATTTTTATAAACACCATATCTCCAGGCTCGAACTGCAATGGTCGCCTGCGCTGATCTGCATAACTTTTTTGTCGACTCTGAGCTGTCAACATTTTCTACCTGATCAGATGAACCACATCAGCACACTATTGAACCATATCAGGTCCTGTCAATAATCTGTCACCGGCCACAAACTAGTTCAAAGGAGTACGACAGGGACGCCCATACAAAGCCTCATACGATGCCATACCGATGCTGGAGTGATAACTGTTATTATAAGCAAATTCAACAAGTGGCAAATGTTGACCCCACGAACCCTGCCAGTCAAGGCAACACGATCTTAGCATATATTCTAAAGTCTAAATTGTCCTCTCTGACTGACCATCAGACTGCGAATGATACGCTGAACTGAAAGCTAACTCTGTGCCCAACGCTTTCTGAAAACTGTGCCAGAAGCGAGTGGTAAAACGTGGGTCACGATCTGACACAAGTGAAACAGGAATTCCATGCAACGGCACAATCTTTTCAACATAAAGCTCGGCCAATTTTTGCACACTCCAAGTAACTTTAATCGGCAACAATCTAGCTGTCTTCGTCAGACGATCAACCAACAACCAGATACCATTAAAACCTTGAGAAGTCCGAGGTAAACCCACAACAAAATCTGTCGTGACATGATCCCATTTCCATATTGAAATTTCTAACGGCTGAAGCATTCCACTAGGCTTTTGATGTTCGACTTTTACCTGCTGACAAGTCAAGCACTTAGAGACAAACACAACCACCTCTCTTTACATACCTGGCCACCAAAACTGCCTTTTCAACCTCTTAGACTATGCTACCAATACTTGGTTGGTGCCACGAGTTTATAGTCTTTGGCCCTTCAAACCTTAGCACCTAGTTTAAGGTTCGTAAGTTTGAAGATTTGTAAGAAAAACAAAGAGCATTGCTCTTCTTACAAATAGGAAGGCCAGCCCAAAGAAAAGAAAATAAAACCCTAGCTCACGAGAGACTATGCTACCAATACTTGGTTGGTGCGACATCATCTGATGAAACTCTAACAACGTCAAAAGGAATAGGAAGAAGATTTGGAGACGGGCTGGCAGAGATGCACTCATCCATAGGTTTTGGCCATTTGGATTCAAGGAATCAGTGGTAGGTGCCTCAATCACCGGCGGAACGTCGGAGACAGTCGGAGCCGCGCCGAAGAAGACAAACAGTGCAGTCGCGGATCCGTCGAGCTCCATCATGTGAATTTGATCTCCTGGGACTACCGGAGTAACATCACCCATGGACGACAGCAACAACCGAGCAACATCGGGGGTGGGAGCACCGGGGGGGATGACTGATTGCAGAGCCTAATCAGCGGAGTCGGTGGGACCATTCAATATCGCCGAAGAAGATGTCGAAGCATCCAGCTCCACCGTGCATGGTCGAGTATGCAGAGCATCTATCTGACCATCCCCCAATGTCGTTGGTGCAGGCAGAGGTCCGCCCTGCACCGATGGGGGAGCCGCCAGAGGACCACCCACTATTGATGTCTGGCCATCTAGCGCCACGGTTGAAGGGGTTGCTGCTGGAGCATGCATATTGGCAACACCCGGACTAGTGTTGGTGACCTCAATAGCAGGGGCTACTGTTCTTTGTGAGACGGGCCTCCACTCTGTTTTCGATGGGGCCACAACAGTACAATCAATAATGTTGCCAGCCATGGCCCCATCCAAATCCAACTCAGAGGCGGCTTAAAAACATCAAGCTCGACACAGAACAATATTGCCAGCGATGGATCGCAAAAAAGGCTCTAGAAAGAGGTTCGCTGACAGGCCCGGTAGCTCCATAAAATCACGTTTTAAACCCCCCTCCCTTCTCTCTCCTCACTCTCTCGCGACACTCTCTCTCTCCCTCTCCCTCTCTCTCTCTCCCAAACATTCTCTCTCTCCCTCTCTCCCATTCTCTCCCAGTTTTAGGCGAAACGACGTCGGACCGGAGCGTATGAGGCGCCGTTGGAACGGGCTCGACGAGTAGGTTGAGGCAGTACCTTCTATTCTGCGGTCTGGGGAGCGTGGAGACAAGACGGGTCGAGTGGAGCCGCGATGTCCCGTCGTTTGATCTACATCATTTTGCGGGCCTCGTCGTGATCGAGATAGGGGAATGCGTTCCTCGTCTTGCCAGGAGTATTTTGACTCCTCATGCATCGTCGATGGCAGATGTTTTCCTCATTTTTCGTGTAAATCTCTTTTTGGTGAATTTTAGGCCTAATTTGGGGTTTTTCTTCCCTTCTCTCGGTTTTCATCGAAACGGCTGCTGATCGAGGCACGGGGGGTACCGTTGGGAAGGTTGTGTCGAGAGGATCGTGTGGACGTCCTTCTTCTCTCGATCCGGGGATCGTGGAGGAACGCGAAGTTGGGAGGTCATCGTTACCTTCGTCATCCGTTCGGTATCGAATCGACTTCCTCGTCGTGTCTGAGGTAGGGGGATAGACTCTCTTCCTCGCTAGGATCATTGCCACACCACTTGCACATTCATACATGGCCGTTTGGCCTAATTAATGTCCATGTTTAGTTTTTCCCTAAAATGTGATAAAAATGGGATAATTAATGTTAAATTATGTTTTTAATTGTCTATGGGCATGTTAATTATCTTTTCTAGCTTTGATGGGCTTGCATGGATGTATGGCATGATTGGTTTTGAGTTTTACAGGTTTTTGTAATCGAACCCGTCGATTTCTATCAACCGGGGCGTGGTTTGGTTTCAAACCATTCACGCTCGTCGCCCAGATCGCATGGCGGTCACCCCGTGACCGTTATGTGTTTAACGCACCTTACCTGGCGCGTTATGCCCACGTAGTTAATTTCATGTCAAAAAATCATATACTCTTGTAATTTAAATTTTTATATGATTCATGGACTTGTCTAGTTTTGATTTGATCGCACTTTTATCATGATCCTTTCTTATCTATGAGTCATTTTATTAAGAATATGGCACATATTCCGGTATGATGTCATTAGTCACACTTCACACTTAAGCACACAATCTTGGACTTAAGATCCTCTCTGTTAGATATTCCTTCTATCAGACTAGGTGATCTTGTTTCGAGACCTGCGTAAGTCTCCATGAGCCTGGGATTCCCACTAGGATGCCGAGCTGGTTGTACCCTTAAAATCCAATTTGTCTAGAAAGCACTTGCACAATCAGTGATTTTTTGAGTTCTGGATTCCAAATGGTCCTCAGGCGACTGCTAAGGTTCGCTTAACGGTCGGACCCGTGACCGCTTTCCTTGTCAAACGGTCATCCCATGACCGTATATTTCTCTGAGTCAATCTTTCTTTGTTTTGTCTTTGACTCAGCATAAACAGTCCTGATCAGACCGCATGGCTCTGCTTAGCGGTCCAGACTTGACCGCCTGAGTTCTTCAAACGGTCTAGTAAATGACCGCATGGTTCCTGATTCTGTCTAACCCGAGGTTTGACCCTTGGGGTTGGTTTTCTTGAATTCTTAGATGATCTTAGGATTATCTGGAGTCTCAACCCATGTTAATAAGTTAATGTTATGGAACTTAAGTAATGTACTGTTATACTGCCGGAGTACCGTCGTAGCATAATGTTCTCTTAATTCTTCTTTGAAGTCTTATGTCAACTTTGGTACGTTATATACCTTGGTTACTTGGTCAGGAACTTGCTATTTAGATTTAAAATGACTGGCCAAAATTATTATTATACTCATGGAAGTAGCTGGATTTATAACATGAAGATGCAGATCGGGCACGGAGTGTGTCCAAGGGCTCCATGCTAGCCCCCTCGATTGATTGTTAAAAATGTGTTATAAACTATGGGGTACGATGATACTGGCGTCGCAAAAAAATCTCCCCCTTAATATATCCCATGTAACAAATATGTCTAAATCAGTGTAATTTTATTTAGCATGAGAAGAGTCATAGAAAGAGTCAAAAAGATGGGTGATATTTTATATACAATCAAGCATGCATCGAGATGGATTTATCACACAGGTTGATTACCGGTACGTGGCAGAGATAGAGGTCCAAAGACCCAACTCACGCATAAGGAAAGTTTCCAAGTGGACGTAATCCACCTTTCCACTAATATCATTTTATATACCAGTCAATCGTGGTATTCAAGCACACAAGTATACAATGATATGTAAATGTATGCATGTAACTTGAAAAGATGATTGAAAATTATCCTTATCTACAAGTATGCAAGTGTGTGTATGATATGTGCAAGTATGTATCATGCAACTAGGTATGCAAACTGTATATGCAAAAGTAAACCATTATTTGTAGGATGTGAAGAAATGTATGAAAGACATTATGCATAGACCAGAGCATTCAAAAATGAATTATTATTTACAAAACAAGAGAAGGTGTGTATGAAAATCAACTATGTATTTCCAAAGTGAAGCATTCAAAAACTAAATTTATTCACAAGATGTGAAACAGAGACTATTCAATTGGGCAGGAAGTTTTTCTCAAGATTCAAGCTCTTACTACAGTTGGGTAATCCAGAAGCAACCAATATACCAAATTCATTACCTGACAAGCTCATCATTTTCTTGCCTTGAAGGATCTTTATTTGTCAACAAGTTCTTCCTCCTCAAGGCACCCCTACAAAATAGATTCTCATTTTGGTGATTTGGGTACCCAAGCTATCTTGGGTCCCGAGGGGTTAGTTTTAACATGAGCAAGTATGTTCTTTTTATTTTTTTCTCTCATACCATTCATCATCGGCCCTCATCATGGTACAATCATCCATTGAATGTCCATTCAGGCCACAATAAAAGTAGTGAGAAGTTTTTCTTTTTATGGACCATCTTTCATCATTTTCCATTAAGGAATAATTACTCACATTTTTAAAATAATAACTACCCTAGACTCAACCAAGCTCTGATACCAATTTGATTCGGGACGACGACGCGAACCTGGGACTCTAGCTCGCGGACGTCCCTAGCGAGAGAAACACGGATCTTCGCGGTTGAGAAACTAGCAATGAGTCGAGGGTGTTGGCTCTCTCACGTGCCCGGATTGGGTCACGGGACGGTTACGCTCACTCACTCACAGCAGTAATAAAAATAACGGGCTAGAATTCTACCACACTCATGCAGCGGCATATAGAAGTATATACGAGGAAAGTAAATGCCGAAGTAGGGAGCAGACACGATACCTCCACGCTCTGGGTGTGGGGAAGATGACCCTGGCCAAGCATCGTACTCCCAGTACAGGAAATAATTAAATTACATCAATGAATATTACTACTCACTCCACGTATGGAGGTAAAGGGCTATACGTGGGACTCGGGAGTAGTGGGCTCGGGTTGACGGGCAGCAAGCCGGATGGGCTTTCGGGTCGGAGGTGAGCTGCTAGCCCGACTCGGTACTATTCTGACTCGCTGGACAGCGTACAATAGCCTCCAAAGGGACGTCATTGTCTTGGGGTCTTATGAAAGTGGCGCTTGGTTGGGACGATGGTGGGACGTCCCTGGTTGACTCTTGGAAGCGGAGGTCGCTAAATCTGAGCTGTGATAATTTATTGGGAATTATTTCCCAACACCTTCCCACAGCCCTGTCTCAGGACAGATCTACGCGCTTCCACGATGAGAATTTTAGCGGCCAGATTCAGAGGCAGATCGGACTGAAACTGGCACCGTTGGACAGTAGACTCGTAGGGCTACAACATATAATTTTTAATGAGCCATCTAGCAATAGGATAAGAAATGAAATACTCTACAAAATCCATGATTTTATGGCTCAGGTTACAGATCTGGCAGGACAGATGGGGAGTCTGCCTGAGAATGAATTTTGACCGGAGGTAAGATGATGGATCTAGATGTTTGTGATTTTATGGGGGACAGAGGGGGTGTCGTCCATGCCCTTTGAATTTCTGCACATGGACCTGTTTGGTCCAACTAGAACAACCAGCCTAAATGGAAAAAGGTTTGGATATGTGATAGTTGATGATTTCTCTCGTGTCACATGGATTTTCTTCCTTGCTAATAAGAATGATGCCTTCCATGAATTTTAAAAATTCTTTAGAAAAGTGAAACAAGAAGATAAGTTTAGAATTTCTACCATTCTATTCGACCATGGATGCGAGTTCAAGAATTCCTCTTTTTCAAGACTATGTAATCGGGAAGGTCTAACACATAGGTATTCTTCTCCCAAGAGTCCAGAGTAAAATGACATTGTGGAGAGAAGAAATCGAACAATTGTAAAAACTGCCCGAACCATGTTGATTGAGAGCAAGCTCCCAAGAAATTTCTAGGCTGAAGCAGCAAACACGGCATGCTACATAACTAATCGGGTCATGGTAAGGCCAAAGAGTAAGAAAATCCCTTATGAGATACTGAAAGGTAGAAACCCAACCTGGCATACTTTAGAGCATTTGGATTAAAGTGCTATGTGCATAACAATGACAAATCAAATTTAGACAAATTTGAAGTCAATAGTGATATTGGAGTATTCTTAGGATATTCTGAAACATCAAGGGCATATAGGATTTTTAATGTAAAGAATCAAACTGTGGAAGAAACTCCATATGCGGTGTTTGCTGAAGTGTCTAATGACTCAGATAAAGGTGTGGTTGACCGGGAGAACGAGGATGATGACGAAAGATTCCTGGAGCATAAAGAAGAACCGGGGGAGAGTAGCCAGCCACAACCTGCAGAACAAGGGATAGGTCGGTCGACCGAAATTCCTACATAATCAATTTGCCTGGTGAGTCCTCCTACCAACATCTGGACATTAAAGGATCATCCAGTCCAAACATTATAAAAAACCTGCATGACCCCCCAAGGACCAGATCATTTCATAAAGACATCAATAATGAAGATCTCATAGCATTAGTGTCTCAAGTGGAACCCAAAAATATCCTAGTGGAATTAGGTCACAAATTGAGTTCTATAAATAGGAGGGAACTCTAATCTCATTTTACTCACAACACTCCTCTTCTAGGCATTGAAAACCTTGCCAAACTTTCCCAAATCACCATGAAGAGGGCCCTTGGAGGAAGCTCTATGGGTGGGGCTGCTTATGAAGGACTAAAGCTGGCTAGAAAGGAGTACGGTGCACTGCAAAGGCTGACTTCCATCCCAAGGCACTTGAGCTCAAGCCCTTTGAGAGAGGTAGGTGAATGCAATTTCATTTAATTTCACTTAATTTCCTTCAAAATTACTTATATGTCCTTCCTCTCTTCTCTTTTTCCTTTTTTCTTTTGCCACCTCAGCTTCTCCTTGGTCCTAGGCACTATTCCACCTTGAAGTGGATGTCTCCCATGATCCAAGAGCTTCCCATAGCAGTGACATCTATCCTTAAATCCTGGCACTTGCATCCTCTCTTAGTGTTAGCCAAAAACTATCCCAAGCTTTCCCTAGATTGGCACAACATCTCAGCTTTGGTAGAGATATGACATCCTCTGACACATACTTTCATCTTCCCATCCTTTGAAGCCACCATCTTTTTAGAGGAGGTAGAGACCTATTTGTCCCTTCCTAGATCCAAAGTAGGAGAGGAAGATCTAGTTTGTCATACGGTTGCCCCTGTAGATCCTACCCTCATTTTAGGGGAGTTCATACCCAACACCAAGGACATCCGCACCATAGCTAGCCCACACCAGATCCATTTGCTACCCTTGAGCCAGTGGGTTATAGCACATTGCAAGAACAAATGCGGGTGGGATGAAGCCATAGCCAAGGCTATTTCCATTTGCCTGTGCAGGGCCATACTCTTCCCCTCTGCTGACCACATCCTGGACATTCCCATTCTTAGTACCATTAGTGGACTGTGGCAGAGTCTTTCCATTTCTCAGGCCATCCTTTCTTTCCTATATGAGGGTCTTAGCTCATCTGCTCTAGGGGGTCCTCTCTTCGACTCTATGACCTGTGATGATTCGTCAGGGAACCGCAAAAAGGAAAATTGGGAATCTTGAATCTCCAAGCCTTCCAGCCGGCTAGAAAGCTTGGGCCTCGTGCCTTGACCTTGGGAAAACCTACAAAAACGTGTAGACACAAAGAGAAACACCCAGATCAGCCTTTTAGAAGTGTAGTAACTATAAACTAAAAGAACTAAAGAACATGTAAAAGGAAAGGGAGAGTACCGAGGGGTGGTTGGTTTTTTAACCCCTCTGGGGTGTTTAAAAGATGGGAGAAGGATTCAGATGCATGCAGCAAAGGAAGAACGTGGGAGAAAGGGAGAGAAGATGCCATGGATGCTAGGAGAAGGAGAAATAGACTAAAAACTAAACTTGACTAAACTAGCCCCTTAAAGCTAATACTCCCTGGACTTAAGGATGATGATGGACGTGGGATGCAGCCTTCCTTGGTTGGTTCTAGCTCTAGGATGTAGCAGCACTTCGTTGCGAACTCCAGAAATCTCCTCTTTCAAGCCATGAAGTCAAGGGTTCTATTTATAGACCCTCAAACTCTTGGGTCGAGTTGGAGAGAATCCAGCTAGAAAGTATGACGTTTCTTAGCAAGCTCTTGAAGATAATACTCCCAAGAGTCCATAGAAACAAATAGAAGGTTCTAAGGATGAGATTTAAGGGAGAAATCAATAGATCAAACTCTTAATTCAGCCACGGAGTAGCAGAGAAAGAGTAGTTCTACTAGAACACTTCAGATTGATGTAACGGTTGCCCGATAGACCGCCACAATGAGGTAACACGCCAGGCCTGGTCCGTTATACAACCTTATCTAATAAGAGATAAGACGAACGAGTGAAGTTTTCGAAAAGAGGACTCTAGAAGGCGTAACAGACTAACCAAGGGGCGTTAGGATAAGGTGACAGATGGACGAAGATCTGTCAGAGAACAAAGATGGTAGATGAGATGGAAGATGAGATGATGCTGGCTTTAGGACTGTAACGGTCAGATGTAGGTGCGTTAGAGACTTAGGATTGTTTGAGGACCGATCTACTGAAGCTGTTCTAGTCTTATTGTGGTTGAGTGTGTTTCCTGTCTGTCCTACAGTTGGTTATTTTAATTCCGCACTAGTAGCTGCTATAGAAAGGTTTACTTGGGTGATTGATCTATTCACCCCCCTCTAGATCTCACATCACATAGCACCACTCGATATCGGGGGCTGGGCGTTGAACAAGGTTGACCTGAGCCGGTGCTGGTGGCTAAGGTTGTGGAGTGGGTGGATGATTCGACATGAGGTTTTGATGGATCCCCAAATCCTGAACTGGCTGCTGCTGTTGTGGCTGTGGCTGCGGCTGCAGTGCTTGCTACTGCACTTGCTGTCTCGGCACTTGCCTTTTTTTCTCTTTGATTTCAACGATAGCCTTATTCATCTCGGCCCAGTCAATACGCTGGCCTTCAAGAAGATCATACACCAGATCACTGAACTGAAAATATCCCTCAATGGTGTGCCTGGGCAGCCGGTGGAACATGCAATACTTGGTCTGATCAACGACCGGGATCTAGTTAGGCCATTCCAGAGGAAGTTGGATTGCACTAATGGACATAGGGCTGAGAAGATATCTGGGAGAGACTCGCGCAAAGGAGGATATTATGCCCTTTTTGGAGCCGTGTGTTTGAGTGCATAGCCTTTGGGTGGAGGGACATTATGGTACTATGGGGGTTGTTGCGATTGTTGGGGAGCAGGGAAAGTATTTTGTGGAGCGGGAAAAATAGGTTGGGCATTTTGTGGAGCGCGGAGAACGGGTTGAGCATTCTGGGGACTAGAGAACTGAGGGTTACGTTGTGGATTTTGTGAAAAGCAGGGTGGAGCAGATTGGTTGGGAAAGGGGAAAGCAACGGCTTGCACTTGCTCATTGGTCTGGACTCCTTTGGTGACGGGCTCCTGAGGTTTTCTATTATATTTGGGCTTTTGGGCCTCGAAGAGAGAATGGATGGGGGAGTCCTTAAATTGGGTCTGGATGAGCCTCGCTCGGCTACTACCTTTGAGCGCACTTACAGTCCGGCCTGTCTTCGAATGGATAAGATCCACCAATTCCCAAATTTGGTTCAGGGTGAAATGACCGTGCTGTAGTACCAGAACAAGTTCATCGAGTTGGGTCGGTATGCACCGCATATTATTACTGATGAAGCCTTAAAGACCGAGTAATTTCTTCGAGGTTTGTGAGTCGAATTGAGAGTGCCACTGCTCACTACCTGTGTCACTGTCATGGACAATGCATATCAGGCAGCAGTTGCGGTTGAGCTCGATTTGGCGAGGTCTGTAGGGTTTTCTTAGTCCAGTGTTGCTCAGTCGGTTGTGCCATTCTAGCAATCTTTTCAACCGTCAGCGCCTGGAGTTCCGTCTGTCATGGCTACTTCTAGTGGTCCTTCGAGGCGGATGTTCAGAAAGTCTAAGAAGCATTTTAACTGTCAAGCATCTTCCGATTTTGTGCAACAGTAATCAGCGTCTTCTGATTCGGTTCAGCAGTCTGTTTCTCCTTGTCAGCAGCGCCGAGAGTTTCCCGTGAGTCAGTTGAGACCATTTTCGAGGTGTGGTGGTAGCCATCCTAGTGTTCCATGTTCCTTACCGGTGGTTTGCTATCACTGTGATCAGTCGGGTCACGTTGTTCGAGATTGCCCGATGAAGTCTGTGTCGGCACAGTTCTCGCAGGTTACCCAGCCGCAGCAGTCTCCATTCCATCTTCCTACACCACCTCTGCCTTAGCCGTCGTATTTGCAAGTTCCAGCTTCTTCCCAGTAATCTTCTGCAGCCTCTAGCCGGAAGCCGAGGATCCAGATTACTCACATCACTCGTGCCGAAGCTATTGCGTCCAATCTTGTAGAAGGTACGGTTTTGATTTTTGGTCATTCAGCCTGCATCCTATTCGATTCAGGTGCCACTCATTCATTTGTTTCCGAAGATTTCCTTGCTTATCTCAAGGAGCCTGTAACCGAGTCGCCCTGTGAACTGCTCATTGAGTTACCCTCTGGTGATTTCATGTCCCTCGCCAGTGTCAGTCCATGCCTCTGACCACGTGTGTATACACTGACCCATCGTCCTGAGCCAGGCCTCTAGCTAGTCTTCCCTCCCGGTAGGAAGCTACCGACTATGTGAGAGGGCCCACGGAAACTAGCCTATAAACCGTATATCGGGATTACCCTACAACCTTTCCCAGGTGGGCCGACACGGAAGTCGTCAAGCTACGACTAGTGACTCCATCACCAGGAAAGAGAAGAACACTCTATCAGAATGTACACATTAACCCTGGTACCTAGGAAATACGAAATGCATTAAGGAACGAACATGCAACACTATGGAACATATAGAGGATATAACGCGCCTACATAGCGCCGTTACAGACTATAACGGATCAAGGGAGGTGCGCTACATGACCTGTGACGCACCTTTCTGAGTCCGTTACACTTACCCAAACGTTTCAAGGAAAACAAGCACACGGACTATAACGCACCAAGGGTGGGGCGTTATGGTAACATAATGCGCCTCCTATGACCCGTTATGCTCACCAGAACGATCAAAATCCATAGTTTAAACAGGGGATATAACGCACCTAAACAGGGGCGTTATAGGGATATAACGCATAGGGACAGGGGCGCTAAAGGCAATAGACACCCAACACAGCAGACATGGGCTATAATGTACCAGAACAGGGGCGTTAAAGGCACCTGAACTCAAAAATCCACAAGAAACCCATAGTTTTCATGCATGATATAACGTACCCATACCGGGGCGTTAAAGAACTATAACGGACCTAGAGGAGTCTACCACAAGGAGAAATAACGTGCCTATGGAGGCGCGCCAAATGACTATAACGCACTAGGGCGAGCGCGTTAAATCACCTGGGTTTCAAGATTCCTGAGTTCGAAACTGAACCCCCTCCCGATCGACCGAAATCGACGGGGGACGCGGGAAAATGCGTTTCTAAACTACCCTACCATGCCATAACAACATTCAATACCTACGCATGCCATCAAAATTGAAAGACGATGCCCAATCGAGGCCGCGGTCGGTGCCGCGCTGGTCGGCCTGCTGGGCTTCGAGACGGGCCTGCGCCGTCAGGCTGTGGGCACGGGCTTCTCGAACCGGCAGATGCAGGCGTGGAGCGCCAGCGCGCGCCGTCTGGGCGCCGATGCCCAGGCCGGTGCCGAGGCGATCGCCAACCTGGCCAAGGAACGCCAGCAGTTCAACCTGACCGGTCAGGGGCCGACCCTGCAGGCGCTGGCGCGCATGGGCGTCAACGTCGACCCGGCGCGCCCGCTGGAAGACGTATTGACCCAGGCGCAGCAGATTTACCGCGCAGCGCCGGCCGGCCAGCGCCAGCAATACGAAAACACGCTGTCCGCCCAGGGCGTCTCCCCGGACCTGATCCTGATGATCAAGTCCGATCGGGACGCCCGGGAGGTGTTCGCCCAGTCGATGGCCCAGGCCACCGAAGAGAACCGCAAGGCGCTGGACGCGCTGGCCGACGCGCTCGAATCAATGAAAGCTACGGCCATCCAGGTCAGCGCCGTGCTGCTGGACGCGCTGCAGCCGGCGATCGAGGCCGGGGCGGCCAAGCTGAGCGAGTTCGCCAACCAGATCGCCGCGTTCGCCAAGGACGTGAAGGATGCTGGCGGTGGCGTACAGGGCTTCCAGGCCGCGCTCGACAAGAACATCCCAGCGCTGGGACATCTGTTCGAGGGGTTCCGCGCCGAGGCCCGGCTGTTGGAAGAAGCCAGCTCCGTGGCCCGCCAGGGCTTCCGCGAATGGGGTCAGATCCTGGGCCCGCTGATCCAGCGGTTCGCCAAGATGCTGGGCTACGACACCGGCACCGTCGACAAGGACGGCCTGCCGATCCGGTTGTCGACCGGACAGCGCGCGGCGCTGGCCGTATCGGACTGGTGGTCGGGGCTGGTAGGTGGCGCCCGTCAGGCGACCGCGGCCGCCGATGCCGGCAACCCGGACACCCTGCCGCGCAACATCGAGAACGATGCGCCGCCGGCCGAGCCGCGCAACCCGTACTTTATTTTTAAGTTGATTTTTTCCATAATCTACACCTGGGCAGCATAAGTTTTGTGCGGTCCGATGAGGACCGCATGTCCTTGGTTGTGCGGTTTCCTGAGAACTGCACAACCATCGTCTTCCCCGACGATGGTGGCGGCCTCCCCCACCGGCAGGAACACCACCGTGGCACCCCAACTGACCTCCTAGCATGCTTCTAAGCCCCCCAAAGACATGATTAACTTGATAAAATAACGGGGATGGTTTTTCGGCCTACCTCGGGGTCCCGGTCCACCCGTTCAGACGTCGATGGCACGACGGCTTCCCCCTCCGCCAGCGGCGTGCCTTCCTCCTCCACGACGGTCTCCATGGCCACGGGCAGGGCCAGTGCGTCCTCCTCCACGGCGGGGATGGCGGCGGTGGCGGACGGTGAGCCCTCCTCCATCGGCGTCGGTGACGGCGGCGCTTCCTCTTCCCCGGACGATCGTGGCGGACGGCGAGCGTGGGTCTTTGTTCCCATCGTTTGAGAGAGAGGGAGAGGGAGAGATTGAGAGGGAGAGAATGGGAGAGTGGGGCGGTGGGGGGCTTTTCGGTCATGGCCGTTTTCTTCTCCTCCCCTCCGTTGGTTACGGTGGAGAGGGGGAGGGGAAAAGGGCATTTTTGTTTTGAATTTCCCAGAGGTTGTGCGGTCGTTCGATAGACCACACAAACCTAGTACGGTCTATACTAGGCCGCACATCCTCCGCTTAATGTTCTGCTATATACAGTCTATTATGGACCACACATATAGTTTAGGCGGCCCATTATGAACCGCATATCCTTGGAATGCTGCTTTGATGATTATCCCTAAGTACATCATGATTTTTCAATATTTTGATTGTTATAATGATCATGCTCTAAGAATTTGGCTAACAATCTATCTTGCAGCATCATCACCCGCTTACCTGCTGGCCCGCCGACAGGTAAGTCAGGTAATGTATTTCGTTCCTATGTCCCTTAATGCATTACTATATGGTATTAAGCTACATTATTGATTCATATGAAATTTATAAATTTTTTTATTCAATTTATAGGAAACATATAACAGACATGTGACGGAGAAGTACAGGGAGGCGAGTGCGCAGTAGTCAGAGTTAGATCCGGTGGCATGGGTGGTAGCAGTTGGCGTACAGAAGAAAGGTCATCTATATGGTTTTGGGCAGAGTCTGGAGAGTAGCATGGTGATATCATCGTGTGCGAGTTCAAGCATTGCCCCGACCAATAGTAGTGCCTTCAGTACACCCCTACCCGGCCCCAGTACTTCTCCGAGCGACGTCAAAGACATCATCCGAGTGGAGATGTTTGATTTCCAGTGACAGATGAGGGTAGAGATGTCAAGCCAGAGCTCTTCTATGCTACTCACATTTCTATGCTCAATCCAATAGCATCATTGCTGAAGCCAAAGCTCTTCTAGATGGTATAAAATATCTACACACTGTGACTTCTTAGCCGGCTCTTATTGAATGTGATTCCCAAGTACTTGTTCAGATTATCAGCAAACAGGTTCACTGCCCATGGGTGATTCTCATCTATGTCAGAGAAATCTGGAGCATTCTTTCACATTTTGACACTATTACTCACATTTATAGAGAGGCAAATTCTGTTGCTGACTCTTTAGCTTCTTTAGCTTGCACCACCAAATGTAATTCTTTCTTTCCTCAACATAAGCTACCTAAAAATATTAAGGGTGTTGCTCGTTTAGATAAGCTAGGTATGCCTAGCATCCGATTGATGTAACTGTTAATTTTTTCCTATGTTAATAAAATTTACCTCCTAGTGGTGCGGTGATAGAGTGGCTATTCTCCCTACCCCTGGTAAGGGGTGCACTCTCCCATCTATCCCTAGGTAGGGTTTTCCCAAAAAAAAAGAGAGAGAGATGTCGAGCCAGGAGGCACACATTACTCAGGCACTCGCTGGCCTCCTCTCCTAGGCAGAATTTTTCCCTCATAGGGCACCCTCGACCACGGCACAACCCCCTCAAGTGAGTGTTTGTTATATGTCTTTTTTGAAAAAATTGAGATTTTGGAAAATTTTCATAATTTTCCTATTTAAACCCTCAACTCCCTCTCTCCCCTCTCATTTCTCACCTTCCCTTCTCTCTCTCATTTCTCTCTCGTCTCTAGTCCGTTCGGCACGGGGCACTCACCGTTGCGAAGCTGGCCGAGGCGGGGACGCGTTGGGGAGATCGGTTCGCGGGATAGAGCGGCGGTTGGAGCGTGGCAGGCGCGATCCCTCGGTGGATTTCAAGAAGGCGCCATTCACATTTTGGGTGATTTTCAGTGTGGTTTAGTTGCTTCGGCACTCAGTTTCTTAGGTGGAGGTAGGGTGACAGAACACTACTTCATCCTGCTCATTTTCCCTACCATTGCACGTCATTCGGCACAGAAATGGCTGTGTTTGGGTCCGTTCTAGCGAAATCATCATTTTGTAGGTTTCGTAGGGTCGATCGAAAAATGGCGACAATTTTTGGATCGATTACTGTCAATGGACTCCCTGGGACGTGGGCGTTCCATAGTCACCGATCTCGTCTCGATTGGTGGTCTCATTTGGCCGATAGGGCTCCGGGAAGCCGTGAAACCCTTTTTGGGTAACTTCGGTAGAATCGCCTGTTTCTTGTGATTCGAGCGTCATTTTGACTCCGGTCAGAGTCTATGTGATTGTATGTGTGTCCAGGGTTGTTTCCCCTTCGTTTCGGAACGAACGGTGCATGGGAAGGCCTCCGTCGGGCCAACCCCATGGTTTGCTCGTCGTAAGGTTGCGCGGTCGAACCAGGCGCTGCCCATCGGTATGAGCGGCCGCCTGTGGACCATTTATCTCCAGTTGGTTTTGGGGTTGAGTAGTCTGTCGTGCGACCGCTCAAGGTGGTGCGGCCAGTGAGGGTCCACCCATCTTCCCCTATGCGGCCAGCTTCCAGCCGCCTATGTTTTTCGTTGGGACGTGCGGCCAGGACCTGACCGCATATCCCTATTGACCCTTGGTCAACATCTGTGTGTCGGTGGGGTTGTGTCCTTGTGATGGAACCACTAGTCGTAGCCCGACGACCTTTAGTGTCGGCCCACCTGGGAGAGGTGGCGGGGTAGTCCCGGTATATGATTTTTAAGTTAGTTTCCGTGGGCCCCCTTGCTGGGCAGTAGCATCCTATTGGGGGGGAAACCAGCTAGAGGCCTAGCTCAAGGCATTGAGCCTGTGTGTACACACGTGGCCAGGGACTTGGACTGACACTAACGAGTGTAACCCTGACTAGTTCTTAACTTGGTTACTGTTACGTGTCTCACTTGCCGCGTTCCAGGCTAGTGGAGATACTTGAGACGCAGTATAAGTCGTCAGTGGACGCGTCTGGTCTTTCATTTCTGGTGGTCCTTTTCTCTCTCCTGTCACCTGAAAATGTTGAATTTTCATTCTATTGGTAGATTATGAATCTCGCATTTGATTATTTGTTTGAATAGTAAATGGCATTTCATTTAGCTGTCTTTAATTGTTCATGTACCTGTACAGCTTTATTAATAGATGTTTCTTATGCCATGGCATTATTAACTACTTTTATAAGTTTAGTTGCGAGGTAGGGATCCGCGTGAACCCTACTAAGTTTATGTTGTAAGACTCACCCTTTCCTTTCCAGGTGAGCAGCAGCAGCAGTCCGCCGGTGGTTCTCGTGCTTTCGACGGCAGGTCATAGATGCCAGCAGTAGTCTGTTTGTCATTTTCCTTTCCCTTTTGCCCATGGTATGCCCCTTGTAGTTATTCATTTTGACTGTTGTGCAGCGTTTGGACTTGTAACAGTTGGATCTGGACTATTATATAAATGTATCACTCTGATATTGTAAATTACTTCCGCTTAAACTTTAAAATCATTATTTTATAATGCACTCGTAATTCAGTTCATTATGCACCTCCTCAACCAATTCTTCTAGCCCTTATGGGGCCTCATCAGCCTCTTGGGTGGCGTCTCCGAGTTCTTCGTATCGATTTTACCGGTACTTGGATCTCTGGGTCATTACAGTTGGTATTAGAGCGGTGTTGTGGTGATGTATAAGGAATTAAAATTACACTAGTCCAAAACAAGTCCATGTGTACCACTATTGCTGGCTTAGGTTATTTTTTTGTGATTGCTTATGGTTCTTTCGTCGTGTGTCTTCTCTTACGCTTAGATCGAATGCCGCCTAGACGGAGAGTTCATTTCCAAACTAACGTGCCCTAAGATGTTCCAAGAGAAGAGAGTGGTACTTCACCTCATCCAGTGAATGTTCAAGGGCAAGGCCGTGTTGATCCTACTCCTGGTGAAGATTTATTGTCTCAAGGTGGTCGTGGTCGAGTTCTAAAGGAATTTCCTTTATTCCACCCACCAACATATGAAGGACAAGCGGATCCAGATGCAGCTAGAGTTTGGTTGGATGCGACTGAGCACGTGCTCCGTTCTATGGAATGCACCGAAGATGAGAAGGTGATGTTAGCTACATTTCAGTTGCAGGGGGCAGCACTCGCGTGGTGGACCACGGAGTGGGAGGTGACCTTTAAGTCCCGTCCTCTTCGACTGATTACATGGTAGGAGTTTGTTACTTCATTCGAGCGTACATATAGTCCATCTTATCTCAGAATGGACAAAATGTACCAGTTCATGGAGTTAGCTCAAGGTGATATGACAGTCTTACAGTACCGGAACAAATTTATGGAATTGGGTCGATATGCTCCTCATATTCTTGCTGATGAAGGGCTAAAAATTGAATAATTTTTGCATGGTTTAAAGTCAGAGTTGAGGCAACCTCTTATTGAAACCAGAGTGGCAGAGTTAGATGTTGCTTATTAAGCAGTAGCAGTATTAGAATTGGATATGGTAAGATCTCGAGGGTGAACCCAAGTTGAGCCAATGCAGCAGAGTGTACAGCATCAACAGGCTAGTAGTCAACCAAGTGTGACGGGGGTATCATCTTTTGTTCCTTCTGCCAGTGGTACTTCCTCCATGAAATCTAAATTCAGACAGATGTTCAAGAAATCTAAGAAACAGTATGACCGACAAGCTTCCTCTGGTACCGTGCAGCAAGTAACACCCTCTTCTTTTCAACGATAGGGATCGGTGGCTAGTTAGCTGAGACCATGTCCGAGGTATGGTGGTAGCCATTTGGGTAGACCGTGTTCGATACCCGTGGTGTGTTTCCGGTGTGATCAGGTGGGACATGTGGTTCATGATTGTCCGTTGAGGCAGAAGCAGCTTGTTCCATTTTCACAACGACAACAGTTCTGACCTCTGCCACTAGCACAGTCACAACAGTATTCGCAAGCATCAGTATCGTCAGCGCAGTAGTCTACAGCAGCTAGGAAGAAGCAAAAAGGGAGAGTCACACATATGACTCATTTTAAAGCAGTTGCATCTCATCTTGTGGAAGGTACTATTATGATTTATAGGCATGCAGCTTACGTTTTATTTGACTCAACTACTTCTCATTCATTTATTTCTGAAGATTTTATTACTTGTATTGAGGAGTCGACATCAGAGATGTCTTGTGAGTTAGTAGTTGAAATGCCTTCTGGGGAATTCATGTTTACGCCTTTCTGTCTTGATGAGGCTCCTATAGTGATTCGGAATCAGCAGTTGCCAGCTAGGTTATATGCGTTGAAGCTTGTAGACTATGATGTTATTCTGGGCATGGATTGGTTAGAGGATTATGGAGCCGTGGTTGATTGTAAAACAAAGAAGGTTTATTTTTATCCATCTGGGAAAGCGACATTTCATTTTCAAGGTATTCGATCTCGTTCTTCTCGCTTGCTTATTTCTGCTATTCGAGCCTATAGATTACTTAATGTAGGTTGTCACGGATTCTTTGCTTTTGTGGTTGCTGTCGAAGCACCACATCAGGAGTTAAGTGATATTCCTATGGTTTGTGAGTTTCCTGATGTGTTTCCTGATGAGTTGTCAGGCTTACCTCCTCAGTGAGAGATAGAGATGGTAATTGAATTAATTCCAAGTACGGCACCTTTATCAAAGGCACCTTACCGTATGGCTCTAGCAGAATTGAAAGAGTTGAGAGCACAATTGCTAGAATTGTTGGAAAAAGGCTATATCCATCCTAGCTTTTCTCCATGGGGTGCTCTAGCGTTATTTGTGAAGAAGAAAGATGGAAGCCTGAGATTATGTATTGATTGCAGGCAATTGAATGATAATAGAATAATCTCTACTTGTTTAGCAGGCTATCGATTGCCAAAGTGACCTCTTTTTCAAAGCCGCCCTCATACCCCAGAATGGTCTTGGCAATCTTCCCATCCCTGCCGATGAGATAAAAAGTTGGAAAATTTTCTACATGATACGATGTAGCCACGCTCTGCGCATTGATATAAATGGGGTACTCCAGGTTATACCCTTTTTTGAATTTTTTTACCGCCGCTGCGCTATCTCTGGGCGTCATGCTCAGGATAACTACGTCCTGTTTTTTATATTGCTCATGGAGGTTGTGGATCGGTTTTAAGGACTGCATACAAGGCCAGCAGCCGATAAAGAAAAAATCCATCAATACGATCTTGCCCTTTAGTTCCGACAGGGATGTCCTTTTCCCCTCTTCAGTGTATAAGACCCAATCGGGTGCAGGTGTTCCAACGGAGAGCAAAGGTAGATCGGCTTGCTGTTGGGGGAGATGAAAGCCTGCGGGGACGGTCATGGACGCGATGTCGACGTTGTCCTGGTCAAATTGATAGTTGAAGTATCTGTACTCCATATAATAGTCGGTGACCGCGTTCCCGATCTGTATGGTCCTGGTTTTTCCAATGATACGTACAGGCATTCCCGACGTCCGGTCAATAAGCATGTGTATACGTGTGTAGCAGTGCTCTTTGTCGATAACAGTATCGTACGTCTTCATCACTATATGGGTACAGACAATGCCATCGACAGTGGTATCAGGCGCTGTTTGGGATGGCTTTGTTTCGAATAGCCCTTCCAGCAATTTTACATAATCCAGCATAGAGCCGTCATCCCCGGAGGACCTTATTTTTCTTGTCGTATAAGTGCTGTCGTTGGGGTCTATGTCGATCAGGCTTTGACCATTGTACAATCGGATGGTCGGAAACGCCTTGCCCTTGAATTGACTTTCAAGGCTAAACAGATACCCGATACTGGTATCCGCAGGCGTTTTTTCAAAGACATACCGGTCTTCTCTCACGAAAGTATCGCCCTCACCAACAGCCCTAACCTGTTAGCCGTGACATACGGCAATGCTAGTAATCAATCGGGATCACCCCCGACCCCTCGGTTGTTGACTTTGTCCACGTTCTACACCTCCACCTGGGCCAACCCGGGGGTGCCCCGACTATAAGCCACGCCACATGGCACTCAGTGAAAAGCCCAGGGGCCTGCCCCAATACC
Source organism: Amorphophallus titanum (assembly GCA_024336825.1). NCBI lineage: Eukaryota > Viridiplantae > Streptophyta > Magnoliopsida > Alismatales > Araceae > Amorphophallus > Amorphophallus titanum. Next base: position 121,105 of record JANBPO010009113.1, read on the forward strand.
CCTTCATTCAAACCTCCATGGTCAAAGGGAGACCCAACTAAGTCAACCATAGGCTTTGGAGGCCCGCAGTACACACATACGGCCCACACGCGTGTGTCAGGCATTTTCCTGAACACCTGACAGACGCGTATATTACGACCCTTCTACTACAAACCACGGGCCGATTCGCAGCTCTAGCATACCAACTGGGTTTTATAATGACCCTCCAGGAAGCTGGGGCCACCCCCGACCGTCAGACATAAGGCGACTAGCCGTTTCCCTTTAGCTCTCGGGCAAACCCGGAGCCACTCTGCCAACTAGCCACGTAACACGGCACATATCTCGAGGCCAGGCCCATATGCCCAAAATACCTCTAATCAGCTCCCACATGCTCACATCTTCAGCCCAGGGCCTATTCTAAGGCCCCTCAGCTAGTTATCCGGGCCGTTTGATGATTTAGGGTGTGTCGGGCATTTATCCGAACACCTTGCAAGCAGCAACTATGACTCGACAACAATAGCCCCCACGGGCTAATTCCAATGCCCCAGATTCCCGTGTCCCTTAAAGGACCCCCCTCAGATGATGAAAGAAGACCCCTGGGGGCCATCCCGTAGGGTTGCGGCTTGCCCGAGGCCGGTTCGCCCCAGGGCGCGGCCCGTAGGGAGGGTGAACTCCCTGGGGGCCGCACCCTCCTCCCAGCCCAGAGGCCCCACGGCCTTCCCCAGTCCTGGTTTTGTGCAATAATCCATTCCCGTGCGAGGTTTGTGCAAGGATTCATTCACCATACCCGTACGTCGAAGGAGCTGCGAAGAATGCTCGCGAGAAGCTACGCGGGTCTTTCTTCAAACCCTTTTCTTTTTCAAACACTTTTTTTTCAAACTTTAAACCATCTTTTTGACTTTTTTTCACTCTTTTTTTTTAAAAACCCTTTTCTCTCCTTTTTTTTTCTTTTTAAACTTTTAGACTTTCCAACCCACAGGAGGGATGGTAGGTGGCCAACAAGGTAGGTAGGCGGGCGCTGGTTAGGCAACGCGGCTGCCGAATGCGGAGAGGGCGTGGGAGTCGTGGACGGCCCACGAATGCAGGTGCTTGCGAGGTGGAGAGGGCTCCACGTGGCCAAGGCTCCAAGGTGGGCGGTTGGCGCGGTGGGAGCGGGCGGGGACTTCGGTCGGCAGGTGGCAGGCGTGCGCGGAGCAGAGAGGGCGGGGAGGTGGCTTGCGTGGATGGGAGGAAGGCTGGACGTCCAGCAGAGCGGTCACAGGGGGGGTGATGTCGTGGAGGATGCGTTGGTCGCAGTGTTGGAAGGGTGTGCAGAGGGTGGAGAGCGGCCGATCGGGAGTGTGGTCACGCAGTGCAGGTGGGTAGCGGAGGTGGTGGCAGGGGCTGTGCAGGTGCTCCGACCGGGGTGTAGAGGTGGTGTGGGAGATGGAGGAGGCCATAGGGAGTCGACAGGGGTGCTGCGGTGGTCGACGCGGTGGTGGCCGGGTGTGGGGTTCATCCGGTGAGGTTACTGCGGAGGTGGCCAGAGGTTGCAGTGCGACGGGTGGTGTGCGGTATGTCTGGAGGTTGCAGTGAGAAGGGAGCCGTGAGGTGGCGAGAGAGGAGGGGGCTTGTCGGCTGTGAGGACGGTGGTTCGCAGGGGCTGCCAGTGGCTGGAGGGTGAGGGATGGCGTGGGTGGTGGTCGCGTGAGGGGGAGATGGCGCAGGGCGATGAGGTGTCACGCAGGTTCAGGCAAGGCTGCTCGCTGGCATCGGGCGGTCGCGGGGGCTTCTGTCACGTGTGACAGAGAGAGAGAAAGATAGAAAGATAGAAAGACAGAGAGAGAGAGAGTAAGAGAGAAAGAGCGTGGTCGACCCGCACGCTGCGCCGATGAAGCTTCACCCTGTGAACAACAATTACATGCACTACACCCCACGCAGGACGGTTGGAATAGGGGTGGGGGAATTAAAATTACATCCAAAAGTACCTCCACATAGGGAGGGGCGGTAAGCCGGCCAGGCGAGGAGGGAAAACAAGCTAAACTAGTGCCGTATGGGCACTTTTCCGATTCTGCCCAAATCTGGAATGGTCCGCCACGCACTCTGCTGAACTCAGAAGTCACCGAAACTGGTGCCGAAACGTTACTGAAGGGGCCAGGTACGCTTGTGAATTTTTGTGGGTGGTCCCGACATCGTCACTGGCCGGGGAAGATTCTGGATCTAAACCTCAGTGCTCTGGCTCGAACTAGACCCAGGATACTGTACCAAATGGACGTAGTCACCACGGCCTCTCCCAAAGTCCAAACGTGGCGGGACCAAAATGAGTACGACCGTGATCAAGTCCTCTTCAAGCAACAACCAGGAAGAACACCAGATGGGTCGGGGCAGAGAGAGGGAGCTCGTTGAGTGAAGGGGTGTCATTTCAGGTCCTGTGTGGCCTGTTCTGTGCACCTGGGGGAAGAAAATCAGAACAGGAGGCTCCGGACTCCGAACAGGGCTCTGCCTATTGCGTTGCTTTGAGGACTGGTGGTACCTCAACCCGGTCAAGCAACGCACCCAGATGAGTGAGGATGAAGTCGTGGAAGCTTCTGTATTGCAGCTCTGTCTTCCAGTCAAGGCAACTGTGCACAGTCAGGGAAGAATGGGCCCTCCGAACAGGATAGATGTTAGATGCCAGTGGGACCACCACGGATGCAGAGATTTCTCGACGAGCTTTCTGGCGATGTATGGTACGTCTTCATATGATGCAGAATGACTCTGGGACAGGATCTGCAACTCGGGCCTCTACTGCTGCCTGTGAGCTAGACTGTGCAGGATGATGAAGTTGGTGAATGGGGGGGCAAGGGAAGAGGGTATAGTAAGGGGGAGTGAGGGATGTAGCTTCCCCTGTTCAGATTATACAAGCACTACTCCCCACACAGGGGGGTTGGACTAGGGGAGGGGAAATTAAAAATTACATCAAAACTACCTCCGCACAGGGAGGGACACTAAGCCGGCCAGGCGGGGAGGGGAGATTAGCAAAGTCGGTGTCGGAAGGGCACTTCTCCGGTTCTGTCGAGGTCTGGGACTATAGGATAGTGAGTCGCTATAGTCACCGCTGTGCACTCCCCTAAGCTCGAAAGTTGCCAAAATGGTGCCGAATCATCGCTGACAGACCCTGGAACGCTGGAGAATTGTCGTGGATGGACCCGTCGTCACCACCGGCTGGGGTGGCTCCTAGAACAGGCTCTCTGCGCTCTAGCTCAGGCTGATCGCAGGGTGTAGCAGCAGCTGGTTGTAGCCACCACAGTCGCTCCCGAAGTCTAATTGTGACGGGACCAAGTCGAGGACTACCGTGGACGAGTCTTCTTCGAGCATCAACCAGGAAGAACACCAGAAGAGGTTAGGGCAGAGAGAGGGAGCTCGTTGAGTGAAGGGGTATCAGTTCAGGTCCTGAGTGTCCTGTTCTGCGCACCTAGGGAAGAAAATTCAGGAAACGCTCCTCCGGATGCCGAATGGGATGCTTCATTTTGCTGATGGACGTAGACTAGTAGTAAAAACTCTCAGCCGAGTGGAGCCTTCAGAAGCTATGGGATGTGGCCGTGGGAGCTCCAGGAAGTCACCTCAGGTCACTGGCCGGGCCTGATTGTGCAGTCAGGGGAGAATGAGTTCTCCGGGCCGTAGGGATGTCGGATGCTGGTGAGACCACCACATATGCAACGTTTTCTCGATGAGCTTTCCGTTGATATATGGTATGCCTTCAGATGATGTTGAATGACTCCGAGATAGGATCTACAACTCAGGCCTTTGCTGCTACTTGCAAACTGGGCAGGGTATAGTGGTGGAAGGGGGTGATAGTGGGGAGATAAGGAGAGGGGAATGGGGTGGGAATGAGCTGGGGAAACAACAGCTAAGGGATAAACGCGTCGCAGCGGATGCAACTCCAGAAATTAATGTGGACGTTTTATTTGATGATGACAATCCCTTGCAATCTTGGATAGAGATACGAGAGCAGGTTGATGAGCCAGTTTTTTATGTTGATGATAGAACAAAGGCAGAGGACATATTAGATGAAGATGAGCCAAGACATCTAGAATTCAAAAGACCAACAAAGAGGGCCAGAGAAACTCATGCACACTAGAGAACGGACCCAGCTTTGTTTGTTCATGACACTGAGCAGTAGCCTGAGTTTGAGCTAGCTAGACACTCAGAATCAGATAGCAGGCCAGTTACTTTTAAAATGGTCAAGCCAACTTCATCCTTAAGAAGAAGTACATCAGTGCATGAGTTAACTGAGAGGACTAGTGATGCTGCTCGAGAGGACCCGGCAATTCACTAGTTGAAGCAGATTTATGCGAGGCACATGCCAAGGGGAAAAAGACTCATCTCAAAGATGAATGAAATGATCACACCAGAAGAAAAAAAAACATCCCCAAAGGCTAAAAGGCGAATGGTTTCTAGTTTCTTATGATTTTGATGATCCCAGTGCAGGTGCATGTGCTACTACTGGCGGTGGCACATATCTACCTAGTTCCTCCTTCCACGCAGACACAGGCATAGGATACAGTCATAGTGAAGGAGGATATGATTCACAGAGCCAATATGAACATCCATCAGGTTATGGAGGTGGCCAACAGGAAGCAAGCATGCATGAGTGGGGTCATCAACTAGAATTTTAATTCCAGCCAGTTCCACTCAATAGCAGTTATGGGTCAGCACCCCCTTCTCATCCTCAAGATTTTGTTTCTTATGTTGATTCTGGATTCCAATCAAACTAACAATCTTACACTCCAAGAGGGATCCAAAGAGGGATGCAGGACTTGACTATATCATTATTTGGTTACAGTGAATATACAAAATATATGCAGCCTTTCTATGGGTGTCAACAATAGAAGCCAAACGATGAGAGAGTGACGGGGGTCCAAGCATAAAGCCCATGAGGAATGGCTTCTGTTGGACTCGATGAAGGCTCTGACCACTGAGCGGAGCAGGCGAAAGAAGACAAAGATGCCTCATACATTCGAGAAGCCTCCAACCAAGGGCGTCCATTGCTCGGCATCTCTAGTCCCTCTGCTGGAGGCACCGGCTTCGGCTAAAGGGACCCTTGTCGAGCCCGATGAAGAGCGCAGAGAGGAAGAGGTCGGTCTAGGGATCCCGGTCGAGCCAAGCACCATAGTCCCGTGCCTGGGAACTTCCGAGGGGGACATCTCGGCACTGACCCATCCGGGGAGGAGTTCCATCTTTCAGCAAGGGCGATTCGCCCTCTAGGCCTCCCTTTATGAGCTTTGCCGAGCGTTGACAACTCTGTCCGTTTGGGATGAAATCCAGTGCTGCTCCCCTCTGATGCTTCTCCAAAGGGTTATGGAGGGAGGATTGTTCGTGGCTCAACTAGGGGCTGAGGTCGTAGATTACTTGACACAGATGGAAAGTAGTGAGGCAACCCAAGCCAGGGCTCATGCCTAGTTTGATCGGAGGATCATATAACTGTCCTCTGAGCTTGTGGTCCTTCGGCATGAAGCGACATCACTCCGATCGCAGGATCAGGCGAGCCAAGAAAAAGTATGGTTGCTATCCGAGTAGTTGTCCTAAGCTCGATACACGACCGAGCTAAAGAGTCCGACCAATTAGTTCTGTCTGGTCTGGTTCTGATAACATTGCTATATAGTAGTTGATAAGGTCAATTTTTTGGAAATCACCATTAAGAATCATCACATTCACGTGCAGAGACATCCCTTGAAAAAACTTAGCCATTTTCCTATAGTGTTTGAAATATCTTAAATTTTTTATTATTATGAATGCTCCATTTGAATAAAATGAAAGGGGATGTAGTGGATGTGACAAGAATAATGGGCATTATGTTAATAGTGTTGTCTGGCGCAAAAGAAAGAGGACAAGGTAAGAACAAGTAAGAATGATGTTCCACGTTTCATTTTCGTGGTTTCTATCCCGTCGCGAGGCCGAGAGGGGCGTGTTTGAGCGGGTTAGGGTAAAACCATGATTTGGGGAGTGATCATCCGATCTAGCGATTCACCGCGTTTTTGGCCGATCCGAGGCGGTAGAATCATGCCTAGGGCTATTGAGGAGCTTCCCCCTTGATTTTTCTCTCTCTCGTGGAGGTATGGGGGCGTAGTTGTCATTTTTGTGCTCAATTCGCCGTTTCACCGCCGGGACGATATAGCGGTCGTCCCAGTGGCCGTTATGTGCATAATGCGTTCAGGGTGAGGCGTTATGCTCCGTGGGTTTTGAGTATGACTTTCGTGGGTTTAACGGCCCCACGACTGACCGTTATGTTTACATAATGCCCCTGTGTTGGTGCGTCATAGGTTTTCGACCGTTAGTTTTTGACCGTTGGGGATCCTGGTCACATAATGCGCCCAGGGAGACCCGTTATGACCATATGACGCCCCAGAGATGGTGCGTTATGCTTAACGCCCTTGCCTTCCACTTAACGCAGCAGAGATGATCCGTTAAGGTCTATAACGCCCCTAGAGGATCGCGTTATAGTCTGTTTTCACTCTGTGACATAACGCACTATGGCTGGTCCGTTATGCACATAACGTCCCTCGAGGTGTGTGTTATGTTCCATCTTCTGACTCGAGACTTAATACACATGTGTCGGTCCGTTAAGTACTATAACGCCGCTGGGCAGGCGCGTTATAGTCTATTTTTCGCTGGGTCTTTAACGCACTCGAGTGGGTCCGTTATGCCCTGGACCTTTTCGCGTGGCGTGCAGTCCCGTTTCTTCTCCGACCGTGGTCACCGTGCGACGGTGCTGGTACGTGGGACTATCCCCGTACTTCATCGGGTTCGAATGTTATTTTCCCTGGCTTCGGAGTCTACTCCTTCAGAGACACTCCACTAGTCGTAGCCCGCCAGTACGCGTGTAACACCCTGGATCTTTGGCGTTTCTTTATTAGGTCCTGCTGAATGTCATGTAATTGTTTGTGTTGACCTATTGGAGCTGCAGGTTCCTCTCAAGTTCCTTTCTTCATCTCAGATTTCTGCATGTTTCTTCTCTTCCTTCTGTCTATTTACTTCAGATTTAATACTGACTAAGCTGTGAAACATTGGATCAGGTCAGCTGGATTGGTCAATCCAAACTCTGCCCCCGATTCCCCTTGGCAAAGATCGGCCAGGATGGCCCAGATAGTGCCAGTCCTGTCCCAACAGCTAGTAACTCCCATGTAGTTGTTGCTCACCATTGAGAATGGCCATCAAAAAACAGAAGGCGCATGGGGATTTTTATAACCCCCTTATCCTCTCCTGGGCCATGGTAACTGCCTTCTAACCTACTCTCCATTATTCTCGTGGGAAGCAGAAATGTCTTCATGGCAAGCACTTCATCTCTACAATGATCTGTGTGGGCGTGCTACTTTTCTGAGCATTCATAATTTTTTTTCCGCCAATTCTCTCCACTCTTTGATAGCCCGGGCTCTACCTGGTGCTAGTGGTGCTCCATCCCACCTTGATAACGATGGCATCTGAGCAACATGAGGAGCCTCATGCATGTTCTCAATAACCTGGCATGGGATCTTGCATACCAATACATGTAAAACAGAGAAAAGTGAAGTACAACCATTATGGTAAACTCGAACACAGTCCTCCACTTCAAGACACCCTGTCTGAATCCGAAGTTGACATCCACAGCATGTCCTCCATAGAGATTCAAATTCTATTATGCAATTATACAAGCCAAAAAGTAGAAGCCAATATGACCGCTGCAAGGAGAATACAACAATTACATGAAGAGCTGACCACTGCTCGAAGAGGTTTGGTGCCGGAATCCTGATCTTTGGAATGACATATACCTCAATGGGGTAGATAAGAAGTTGATTTTAATGCCTGTATAACACGCGGAATTTTCGGACATCCAACTTCGTTGGATAAATATGTGGATATTTCGACATATTTGTTAATTCCGCGTCTTTAAGATGTAACTGCTCTGGTGCCAAACCGTAAAATTGAAGAATCTCCTCGAAGAGGGGAGGTGTGGGGAGACGAAAATTAGCCTTGAAGGTCTCTATAGGGACGCTACATCCCCCAAAAAAGTACCATCCTAAATACTCATCTGCGGTGGGGAAGAAGATGTCAATATCCATCGGGATCTAGAAGGCTTTCCTAAAGCTGTAAACTGCATAGTAAGAGATGTTGAAGAATGAAAGGCAGGGACCAAGTTGAGCGCTTGAGATGCTCGAAGCACCACCTCGGTTGCCCTCCCCTTTGTTAGAGGACCCGAATTCCGAAAGGACGATCTTTCTATGAGCCATGGGTTTCACAAAAAGAAGAGTGGAAGAAGGAACTTCACGAGATGCTAAGCAAGTAGCAAAGAGGTAACGAGCACCAATGCCAAAGAGTAAGATCGCAGAGGTGCCTCTTTGGGTGCTTCTCACCTTACTTAAAGGTTTTAGGAGACAGTGTTTCAGCCTCGTTTAAATGTCTCTGATCGAGCAATCGCCACCGCCACTTCACTCGATTCCTGCGGCCAATGAGGCCCACTCAGAATTGCCCAGCCCACAGATATGATCCCTGCACACATGCCTCTCTGGCACTGTAAGATTTGACAATGGGTGAGCATGGACACTACGGTTATGGGACTTACCCCGATGGACGTCGAGCCACAATGTCCTTCCTTAGAGAATGGGCGAGTGGACAACAGATGATTCCCATGATCAAGTAGAGTATTGCACTCTGCTAATGGCACCCTTACTAAGTTAGGAAAGAGACGACGCAACTACGACCAGTATAAATAGGTCCTCGACATACCTAGAAGAGGGGGCACAGACAAACACATGCGTGTACACATAGCCTGGGAGATACCTAGCTAGAGAGAGATCTATAGCATGACGATGACAGCACTCCACGTTATGTTTATGATACAGACGACCCAGTATTGGTAGATATCAAGGGTAAGATTAAAGAGGAGCAATGCGATTTCAAGTTAGCCATTACAGAGCCCGTCGTGGTCCCGAACCACCTTAAAAATCTTGTGTCGTATGTGTAAAAATCTTGTGTCGTATGTGATTGCATGTGTGCTTGTCATTTCTTCTATCTCCCTTCACAGGTACTTTATATAGGTTTTTAATTCACTACGCTGTCACACACTGCTACCTTCGTTATCCGTTCTATGCGTAATTCTCTAGATTAGTTGCATTATCTATCTGTGTGAGATCGGGAAGTTTGTGAGAACCTCTTAATCTCACTTGAAGTTTTTGTTAATCTACATTAACTGTTTAATTCTGCCGTGTTAAGGAAAGAAAGTTTTTAAATTCTGCCATCTCAGAAAGGGGACAATTCAACCCCCCTTCTTGTCCGCCATCTCTCTGGGCCAACACGGCGGATGAAGGACCCTCAGTAGCGAGCGATTCACCCCCCGCACCCTCGGTGACAGTCGGTCCAGACACTGACCCCACTGGTGTGTGGGAACTATCTCGATCATGTGCCCTCCCGAGACCGTCGGAGTTGGCGATCGCTCTGATGAAACAGAGGCACCCCGACTTCTGCCTTCGCTCGGTGACTGAATGGAAGAATCAATGGTATCTTCATCTGAGTCATAGCATTGTCCGGAAGGAAAATCGAGCTCTCCGTGTGCCTGCTCATCAGCCAAAGCGGTCGCTCGACGTTAGCCTTAGGAAAAACCCTTCCACAGACATCGATGATAACCGAGCTCATAGTATGCAAAGGCAGCCTGCTAGAGCGTCGCCCACCTCGGCCAGCTCTGCCTTTGCCTCGAGCTCGGCTGCCATCCGTTCCGCCTCAGACTGCCTCCGCTAAGCTTCGACTCGCGCGACTTCGGCCTCTGCCCGCTGCCGCTCAACCTCTCAGACCTGGCCCTCGAGCTCTTCATGCTCGGCTTTCCATTGCTCATCACGCTCAGCCTGAACTTTGTGATCTGCATCCAGAAGCCTATCTTTAAGCCCCACCATATAGCGGGCGTGTGTCAACTACTCGGTTGCCTCTCGAGCCTCTTTCCGGCTCAACTCTACTTGCGCCTTGAGCGAAGCCACCTCCCACCGGAGGGCCTCAAGGTCGTCAGTCAAGCACTCAATCTTCTGGTCGGACACGCCGCAGGCCCAGTCCAGAGATTCCCTCTCTGACTCTAACCGAGCATACGAATCGGCCATCTCGACCCCCAGTTGGGCCACGATCAGGCCGCCCTCCATGACTCGTTCGAGAATCACGGAAGGGGAGCTACGTCTGAGGTCTCCTAGAATCGCCTCCAACGTCACCGAATGGCATATGCAATACAGGGAGGGCCGGACGGCGAAGGCTCCCACTGTCGGAAGGAAGGTCCTCTTTGGGATAGCTGAGATTGCGGCATCCACCCCGAGTACCCCCCCTTCTGGGGACCCACCGATTAGCTCGGAGCGGACCGCCTCACCTCGCGCATCCACGGCCTCGGTCGGCTGGGATGGGGTCGCCTCACCTCGTGACCTCTCGGCCTCGACTGGCTCGGATCGAGCTCTGCCGTCTTGCGCTCCGTCAGCCTCCATAGGCACCCCAATGTCGGCCACCACTACCTAGAGCGCATCCACCTCGGTGGTGACTCCTCCTACTGTGATGGCCCCCACTTGTTCGACAATCGAGAGAGCTAGCTGTGGGCCCTCTTCGACGGGGCAAGCAGTTGCCGCCTTTCTCACCCTCTTCCTCTCAGCAGTCTCAGCCCTCATCGAAGACTGCAACATCTTTTCCACGGAGTCCTTACGCTTGGCCCCGCAACGCTCAAAAGATCCATTCTGAGCAAGCTGTTTGCCCTTGTACCGGGCACAAGAAGAACTCCCAGACACTTGAGGTCCGACTGGAGTTGGCGTCTCCTCCTCATCTAGAATTACCACCTCAGTCGGCGACGTCTCCTCATCAGCCACTCGCCTCAAGTCTGAGCAGACAAAAGAGTACTATCAGAGAAAAAAAAGATGGCTAATCTTACCCAACATCAATACAAGGCCCTGAAGCCCTTACCTGGAGGCTTCACCATCCGAGAAGGGCACTCCTCGATGTTGGCCCCAGTTATCAACTCGGCAGTGGATCGGCAATTCTCCTGAAGAAGGGTAGCCTTCTTCTCCACTTCCGGGGAAATCACTATCGGCTTCGGAGGGATGTTAAGGTGAAAATTGGGGATCAGCAGGAAGCTCCAAGTCTCACTGCCCAAGGCTACACCCACCCAGAAATACTGGGTTATCCAGCCATTGTGGGAGGAATCTCGGGAAGAGATGGTCATGCAACTCCTTCCCCTCTTTGCATGGATGAAGAACAAGCCCTTACCTACGTGGGCATGCTCCTTCAACTCAAAGAAAGCATGGAAGAGATCTAGCGAAGGCTCGATCCTGCACGAACGGCAAAGGAAGATGAAGGAGAACACAAAAGTATAAGAATTGGAGACCAACTGGACTGGAGCCAATTGGTAGAACCGAAGCAGTTCGACAATGAAATGATGGAGAGGAAGGCAGAACCCGCACTTCCAGGCCAAGAGGAAGGAACAGAAGGAGTCGGAGCGAGTATCCAGACTGGGCTCATCGGGCTCTACGGGATGGAACTGATACTTCCATGGCAACCCATATCGGCATGGCAACCCATATCGACACTCCAGCTGGTTCACCTCGTCCTCAGCCAGCTCACTGTGCAGAGGTTTCGTCGGCGCCGTAAAAGCCCTAGAGGCCCGCCCAACTCCTGGCATATCAGCCTCAGGATGTTGGTCCGCCATGGAGCAATCAAGAGAGCCGGAAGTGGAAGTAGAGGACACCGTGTTGGACGACTCAGGGGGAGGCAAAAGTTGGCGAATCACCACCGCTGTAACCTCTGCAAGCTCCGCGAAGGCCGCCGCCACTCTTTGCCCTTCTGGGGTAACTTTGCAACGCATGAGCCTCTCGCAAACACGAGGATCATGGAAAAAACCCTAGATGATGGAGGTCAGGAACGACAGCATGCGCTATGCTTATAAACCCCCCGGGGAAGCGACGCGATATTTCAATCTTCAAAAAGAGGGCTCCACACATCAATTCGCAAGAATTATCATCATTATGGGTGCATCCCCAGGGCAGCTGCAGCAAATGGCCCTTGTCAGAGAAAGTGCCCACTCAGCTTGAGCCACTTCTGGGAAGAGGGCGCGGCCCTTAGGGAGTTTGCCCTCCCTGGGGCGCGTGGCCGCGCCCTGGGGCGAATGGGCCCCAGGCAGGCCGCGACCCTAAGGGATGGCCCCCGGGGGTCTTGCCTCGTCATCTGGGAATGTCCTTTGGGGGACACTAGGCTTCGGAGTGCTGGGACGGGCCCGTGAGGGGCGTTGTTCTTCGAGTTATAGTAGCCACTCGCAAGGTGTTCGGGTAAATACCCGACATACCTCGGGTTGTCGAGCGGCTTGCGTAGCTGGCCGAGGAGCCCCAAGGTGGGCTTTGGGTTGGGGATGAGAGCTCATGGGAGCTAAGGGGAGGCAGTTTAGGCACATGGGCTGTGCCTCAAACCGTGTGCCACGTTGCACGACGGGTTGGCAAGGTAGCCTCGGGTTGGCCCGAGAGCTAAAGATGAATGACTCGTCGCCACATGTCTGAGGGTCGGGGGTGGCCCCAGCTCGCTGGGGGGTTATTGTAGGACTCAATTAGCATGCTGGAATAACGGGTTGGCCCATGGTTTGACGTCGGAGGGCTGGAAGATATGCGCCCACAAGGTGTTCAGAACAATGCCGAACACACGTGTGTGGGTCGTACACGCATACTGCTGGCCTCCAAAGCCTATGGTTGACTTGATTAGGTCTCCCTTTGACCTTGAAGGGTTGAAAGAAGACATCTCGAGGCTGACTCTCCACCTTTTCTCTGGGTGCCACATGGCGTGGCTTAGTGTCGAGGTGCCCCCGGGTTGCCCCTGGCGGCCATGTGGGATACGGGGAAAGCCCGTAGGTGAGTAGCCGGGCTTGATCCCGGATGGTTGCTTATGTAACCGTATGTCATAGCAAACTGATCAGGGTCCTTGAAGGGACCCACAAGGTCTTAGAAAGGGCTAGGGAGCCCATGCCATAAAGGTGTTCGGGAAAATTCATGAACCCTTATTTCTTGGTATTTTACTGAGAAATCATCCGGGTACAACAACTGCCCCCCACGGGACGTGAGTGCGCAATAAACATCCACATAAATGATGAATGCACAAGATGATGTATTCAAAACCCCAACTTTTATTGAATAATAATAATCAAAGTACACTTATATTCGACTCTTGGACACTTAAAATCACTAGACTCAATAAAAATGAAAATTACATCATGACTCCAACTAAGACACTACTAAGCTTCACTCGATTCTTCATTCACTCTCGGACTCACCACTTGAATAATCTGAATCCGACCTACTAGCACTTCTTGAAAAGATTAAAAAAGTAGGGAATGAGCACAATTACCTAGTAGGTATCTTCGTATCAACATGAAGACAATGTTTAAGTAAGTAGCATTTTATCTCTAGAATAGAGGATAATGAAAACGCGATAATTCTCACGAATAAAACCAAAGTAACATACAAGTAGCAAGATGTAGATCATAGGGATATGAACGTTCATGTAGAATGTAAGCATGATCAAGTAAGAATCTAATGTGGCCTATCATTAACGAGAATGTACTAGAATGTAACGAGAATATACTTTTCATAACCATAAAGGCTATGCACTAGAAAGTCAGGTAACAAGAATGTACTAGTAACCATGTAAATTTCATAGGATAGCCTCGTAGATTTTACCCGTTTATAAAAAAAGTACTCTCAGCGTAATGCGACGCCAGTGTTCATCATACCCCATGGTTTATAGTATATTTTTGACAATCAGCCTAGGGGGCTAGCGTCGAGCCCTTGGACATTGACCGTGCCCGCTCTGCATCTTCACATTATAAATCAAGCTACTTGCACGAGAAATATAAATATAGCCAATAATGTAACACATTCAAACAATAAGCTTGTGACAACAACATCAAGGTAAGAGCGTACCAAATATGATAATGAGAGTTCAAAGAACGAATTAAGAACAAGGTTACGCTACGGGAGGAATCCGACAGTATAACGGTACATTCATTAACTTTTATAATCCATTAATATCTTAATGAACAAAGTGTTGGGTTCTAGATAATCCATATAAACCAGCCTATCGCTCTATCTGTTTGGCCTACAGCAGAGGATCTTCCAGGGGGTACCAGCCCCGACAAAAGAGCAACAGACTGAAGGTCCGGGTTGGCCAGTGGATTCAATATTTCTTTGGGGGTCCTCTTAAATATGTAGATTTTTCTTCTGTGGGATCGACTGCCAGCAAGCAAATAAGGACTCCCCGCTACAAATCAGCACTGCCTGCTTCACTGGGCCGTGTAGGCAAGGACGGTTCAAACCCAGCCGAGGTGGATCCTATTACTCACTGCACAGCTTATTTGACATTTTGGCTGTGCACTTTCGCTCTCCCGCAGGGGGACGAGACGACCATCAGGCCGGAAGCCATGTATCCGGCCTGTAAGATGGCCTGGGAGATGAGATTGTCAATTTGCCAGTGGCCTTATGTCTAATTTACAAATCTTTGGGGGACCTGTACAAGCACTGAGTTCCCCATTCTTCAAGGACCATGGGTCCTTTTCATTTCTTCAACGTCTGGGTATGCAGTATGTTCCCTGAGTTGGCCCCGAGAACTTTGCAGGCAGATACACTATTTCCCAGGATGATTGAATTCGCCAGTGCTGAACCTGGCTCTTTTTCTGATCAACTATTCAAGATGAGGGGCAGACAAATAAAAGTACCGATAGACACACCTGGTAGCATTTATTTCTGGAGGTTGGTAGTAGGTTCAGCTCCTCTGGTTCACCCTCAGTGAGAGTGCAAAATGGAAGAGACAGAGACCTATGTTCACCCCATCTCGGGGATTAATGTTGTTCGGTATCTTTTAGAACCAGAGCTAGTCCGGTGGGCCATGGCAATCCGGCCTAGCGTTTTAGTCTACAGGAAGGGTGGCCTGCTTAACCTGGACCCCTATTATCTGTTCTGCTTCGGGAGGAATTTTGGCTACGACCAGCATATCCCCAAATCAGTCACCCAGTTCGCTTTAGACAGTCGGGCCAAGCATGGGTCCACAATTGTTGGCGACAGCCGATTATGGTGGGACTTCTTCGTTGGCGAATCCACCGCCCTGATGCTTACGACTGGTATCGAGTCAGAAAAGGTGTCACAGCTGGAGCAGCCCATATCACTCACTTCTGCAAATTAAGGCCTTGAAGTTCAAGACTTTGGCCCTTCAATAGAAGTTGAGTTTGAAGTCCCAGTCCCAACAGTTACTGAATCTATCGAGCAGCTCGAGAAAGAATAGGTGGAACCATCTTCCATATGACCTTCGTCTTCTTCTCAGCCTGCTGACGATATTTAGGCTGAAGTTGATAGTCGGGTAGAGTTTCATCTCCCTGACACACCATCACTTGGCTTGCAATCATCTTCCGAAATAGTGTGGTTGAATTTGGAGATGTTGAAGCAGGCTGTGCTGGTTCGTCGGGACAGTTTGTTCATTTACATTGGCTAAATGTCGAAGCAAAGATTGGTCTATTCATTAATGAGGATGAAAGGTCCAAGTTAAGGAGTACTGACTAGTCTTGCCGATGATGACAAGGGTCAGTGGCAGTTTGTTCATCGACATTGGCTAAATGCCAAAGCAAAGATAGGTTTGTTCATTAACGAGGATGAAAGGTCCAAGTTAGGGAGTACTGATCAGTCTTACCGATGATGACAAGGGTCAGTGGCAGTTTGTTCATCGACATTGGTTAAATGCCGAAGTAAAGATAGGTTTGTTCATTAACGAGGACGAAAGGTCCAAGTTAAGGAGTACTGATCGGTCTTGCCGATGATGACAAGGGTCAGTGATAGTTCGTGTGATGACCCAGGAGATCCGGATACTGATAACCCGATATCATCGGATTATCGATACTAGGAACTCAGGGAAGCCACCCAAGAGACTGATGAGGCCCCGTAAGGGTTAGGAAGTGTTGTTGAGGGGATGCATAACGAATGGAAATAACACGCGTAATATTAATTAAAGTAACAATTTAAACTTTAATGCGGAAGTAATTCAAAATATCATAGCGATAAGTATATATAATAGTCCAGATTCATAAATGAACAAGTCCCATAATGAGCTGATTGAGGGCCTGTAGTTAGATGTCCAGGGCTCGCAGAGCCAGGATGAGGTTTAGTTGGGCGTTGTTAGATGTATTTTGACCCAGACGTAGGTGAGTGATGACTGGCGTCACATCACCATCTTTCACACCTTCTGTAGGCTGGGTGGGAAGGCCTACAAGGTGATCATTGATAGCGGGAGTTGTATTAACACTATCTCCATGGGTACTGTGACACGCTTAGGGTTGACCCCCGTGGACCATCCCTCCCCTTATCGTGTGTCGTGGGTGGACTCCACTTCCATCCCGATCCAACTGCGATGTCTGGTGCCATTGCAGTTCCATGCCTACCAGGATGAGATCTGGTCTGATGTGTTACCTATGGAGGTAGGCAGTGTTATCCTTGGGAGGCCTTGGCTATTTGATCGGTATGCCACCCTTCATGGCCGGTCAAACACTTGCATGTTCGACCATAATAGTCATCGGATTACCCTTCATCCTTCCCCGCCAGGGAAGCCATCTATCTGCGGTCCTACCGGGCTTGGTGCCACTGGTCCTTCTATTTCTGGGCCCAGTACCCCGTCACCAGCGAGGACCCCGACCACTCCTTCTCAGGTCCCCGCTTCCGTTGATCCGCCACCTCGGAGGTTGATGCTAGTCAGCTCCCAGGAATTCGAGCGTGATTTTGTTAGAGGGGACCCCATTTTTGCTATCGTGGTCTGAGAGGTGGCTAGAGAGATAGAGAGTGATGTCCCATCTGAGGCTGTTGATGTCCTTCGGGAGTATGCTGATGTATTTCCCGATGAGTTACCTGAGGGTCTTCCACCCATGCAGGACATTCAGCATGCCATCGACCTGATTCTAGGGTCCTCATTGCCCAACCTGCCACATTATAGGATGAGCCCCCCAGGTCACACTGAGCTTCAGGGCCAGATCAATGACTTGATGGGTAAAGGGTTGCTGAGAGAGAGTATGAGTCCTTGTGCCGTCCCTGCATTGCTTGCCCCTAAGAAGGACGATACTTGCACCAAAATTAAGAGAAGAAGAAAAGAAAGGCCTTAAAACAACTAGAAGAGTGTGCCCTTCATATCCTCCAACGGTCCACATTCAACCCCTTCCCCGGTACGCCTCCCTAGCCGGCACACACCTTTGGCCGACACAGCCTTCCAGCAGTACGCACCCGTCACCGGCACGCTCATCAAACCTCTTCGCCAGTGCATACGCCAGCACCCTTGCCCAGTGCACCTCTCAGCCCTTCACCGGCACGCTTCCTGACCCCCCTGCTACCCTTTGCCGGCACGCCTTATGGCGACCTTCGCCAGCACGCCCAAGCCAGCCCTCCGCCGACACACTCACCCTTGGCCTTTCAGCGGCCCACTCTCCCATAATAAAAATATGAAATAATAAATAGATGAATAAAACAAATAAACCTAGAAACCTGTGCAAACCAGCAAATAACGGAACAACAGGGGAGATCCACGTGACTAAATAATAAAGAAAAAAATAATAATGATAAAAAATGTGAGATCACCCTAAAATGTATAAAAGGAAAGGGGAAATGGCCAGCAAGGAAATATAATCAAGAGCTCCACTAATCATAATAATAAGACTCCACACTACAGCCCCATCTCCCCTCGGCCGGGAATTGAAGGGACAGCAATGCCACCCCGTGCAAGTCGGTCCTGAGTCCCGGGAATTAGCCTAGAATACTCATGACCCGACCCTGCCTCGGGTCGACATTCTGACCGAACCAGGATCATTTTTCGAGCCGAAGCTTCGTAGAATATCATTAAAATCACCGTCCACCCGGCAGACATTTGAACATGTTTATTCTGATTTTCGCCGTGTTTCCCTGCCACAGACTTTCGTCCGAATATGAAAATGTCCGCTAGTGACCAATATGGCTCCTGGCTCGTATCCCGATGCGGGTCTTCAACGCGATTTATTTTTCGCCCTCTTCTCATGCAATTAGTATTATTCTTTTCGACCGCATGGCCCCTAGTTTCGGTAATTAATCAAAGGTGTTCCCTCGTGAGAATTTAAGGGTACAATTAAACACTACCTCCACCCAGGGAGGGGCGCTAAGTCGGCCAGGCGGGGTGGGGAGATTAGCTAAACTAGTGCCGTTTAGGCACATCCCCGGGTCTGTCTAGATCTGGAACGACAGGACAGGAAGTCACTGTAGATGCTGCCACGCACTCTACCGAACTCGGAAGTCTTCGAAGTAGGTGCCGAAATGTCGCTGACGGACCCCAGTACACCTGTGAATTTCTGTGGGTGATCCCGACATCATCACCGGCCGGGGCAGACTCAGAATCTGGTCCTCTACGCTCTGGCTCGGACTGGTTCCAGGGTACAACAACAAATAAATGTGGTCGCCACAGCCGCTCCCGAAGTCCAAATGTGACGGGACCAAGACGAGTGCAACCGTGGTCGAGTCTTCTTTGAGCAGCCGCCAGGAAGAGCACCAGGAGACGTCAGGGTAGGGAGAGGGAACTTGTTGAGTGAGGGGGGTCAGTTCAGGTCCTGAGTGGCCTGATTAACGCACCGGGGGGAGAAAATTGGAACGGGAACTCCCGGACTCCAAACGTGGTCCCACTTGTTGCGTTGGAAAGAAGACTGGTAGTATCTCATTCCGGTCAAATGGCACACCTAGGAGAGTAGAGATGAGGTTGCAGTAGCTTCTGCACTTACAGTTCTATCTTCCAGCCAGGGCAACTCTGTGCAGTCGGGGGAGAATGGGTCCTCCGGACAGTAGGGATGTCAGATACAGACGGGACCACCACGGCTGCGAAGCTGCCTCGAAGAACTTTCTAGAGATGTATGGCACGCCTCCTGAAGATGCCAGGTGACTTTGAGGCAGGCTCTGCAAGTCGTGCCTCTATTGCTGCCTGCGAGCTGGGCTGTGTAGGGTGGTGTTGGTGGAGATGGGGTGGCAAGGGGTGGAGGTACAGCAAAGGGAAATGAGGGGCTAATGGCTGTGGATGATGGAGGGGATGTTGAGCGGTGATGGGGGTAGTGGAGGGCCTGAGAGGGGTGGAGACTATTTTTACATATTTTTCTGAAGTAGTATATTTTTGGCGCAAAAATTAGATTTTCAAAAAATTAGGAAAATTCCTAATTTTCTTCTATTTAAACCTTTCCACTATCTCTCCTGCTCATTTTCAACCTCACATTCTCTCACTCCGTTCTCTCTCATCTCTGGGCCGTTCGGCGCGGGGCGCGTGATCGTGCTGAGCTGGCCGAGGTGTGGAGGTGCTGCGGTGATCGATTCGAGGGATGGAGCAGCGATTGGAGCCTGGCAGGTGTGATCCCTCGATGGATTCCGAGATTGGCATCATTCATGTTCCTAGCAATTTTTGACATGGTTTAGTCACTTCGGTGCGTGGTTTCTTCAGTGGAGGTAGGGCGATGGATCACCACTTCGTCCTCTACGTTTTCCCTATCCCTGCACGTTGTTTGGGGGTCAAATGAGCAAGATCAGGCTCGTTGGGGTTTCATGGGTTTCGTAGGCTTTGTTAGAAATCGGCGACGGTTCTGCGATCGGTTAGTGTCAATGGACTCCTTGGAATGTCAGTGTTCCAATGATACCAGTTTTGTGTCTATTGGCTATCCCATTTGACCGTGGGGAGCCCCGGAAGTCCGGTTGTCCCATTTGGGTGATTTTGTTAGAATCGCCCGTTTCTTGCGATCCGTGTACCATTTTGACTCCGGTTGGAGTCCATGTGATTATGATGCGGGACGAAGACGCGGACTCGACGCCAAGTTAAAATGCACATCTAGGACTCTAGCAAGCTCGTGTTCATCCCCTAACGAGGGAAGCGTCGGACTTGCACGGTTGAGAAACTGGCAGTGAGTCAAGGGTGGTCAAGCTTACTCTCATGCCAGAGTCGGGTCATAGGATGAGTCTCGCTCTCTCTCTCACAATGATGATTCATTTGATTGATGATCTAGGATCCTAATGCATGCTCTCTAGCAGTGGCAGTAAGAACGTATACTAAGAAAGCAATGTAACTACGACTACAAGGGGTGACAATTGTACCTCCATGAGAGACATAAAGCATTCACTTGTGTGTTAATCTCTGCCAATTGTTTAATAGTGCAAGTTATTGCGTTTTGCTAAAGTTCTAAAAATGGCTGGATACAGCTATGATGAATTTGAGGCTGGGACCTTTGACTATGAGCCCCAGATGTATGACCCGGGTCATGATTCTTACGAAGAGTACCACCCGGGCCATGGCCACCAAGGTGAGTCACACATCCACGCTATGGACGCAAGTCCATCCTATGAGCCCTCACATGAGGTGTAAGCTACTACTAGGGAAGGATCCCCCTCCCAGGACATCTTTTCCATGTTAGGTGTCCTCGCCACCATGCAGCTCAATCCTGAGCAGCTCCAGGCCCTTCAGGCCATTTTGAAGGGCAAATATGTCTCCCCCTCTCCCCAAGATCCAACTTTGGTCACCATCCCCCTCCAAGAGCCAGCACGGGCTATCCTCTCTCCTTCACCTCATGGGCAGGTGAGTCAGCAGCCTCCCTCCTTTCGATTCCCTTCGTAATCTCAAACCCCAGCCATTCCCCACACACCAATTCAGCCAGGTCTATCCATTGGTAGACTGCAATATCCCTCCCGTTTGAGGTTCCCCTCTTAGGTCTCTGGGAGGCCCCTTCCTCCTCAATGACAAGCACCACCTTCACCAATCGATGCACTCACCTGATCCCTCCTCAACAAGCTAAATAAAATAGGTGAGCAATTTCGGGATTTGAAGAAAATGGTGGACGTGAAGTCCACTCTTGAGGTCTCCTTGCTAGTCCTCCCGGTATTCAATCTCCCCCCTTCTGAGATGCCTACGTATCGCAGGTATAATGGCATAAGCAGCCCCTTCATCACCTCAAGGACTTCATATACGAGTCCTCTTTCTGGCAGAACGATAAGAGATCCCTGGCCTATCTTTTCAGGAGATCATTGGATGGCCCTGCGCTGGAGTAGTTCTATTCTCTAGAGTCGAGCGAGGCTGGAAATTTTGATGCGGTACAAAGGAAATTCCTCCAGAAATTCAGGATATGCTATTCACCCTGGTGCAACCAAAATATATCAAGATTTAAAAAGAAGTTTCTAGTGGCCCAACATGAAGAGAAAAGTAGTAGACTTTGTATCTCACTGCCTCACTTGTCCGCAAGTCAAGGCAGAATATTTAAAGCCTACTAGTAAATTACATCCCTTGAAAATTCCAGAGTGAAAATTGGAGAGTATAGAGATGGACTTCATCATGGGTCTACCTAAGACAAGAGGTGGACATTATGGCATATGGGTGATCATTGACTGATTGACAAAATCAACACATTTCATACCCATTAAAAGTCAGTGGTCTGTAGATATTCTAGTAGCCCTATACATGAAAGCAATTGTTAGATTACATGGTGTCCCTATCACCATTATATCTGATTGAGACCCTCGCGTCACTTCACAATTCTAGAAGGGTCTACAATATTCATTGGGGACCTGATTGAATTTTAGTATTACCTTTCATCCACAAACTGACGGCCAAACTAAAAGAACAAACCAAGTAACAGAAGATATGCTTAGGGCATGTGCAATTGATTTTGGTGGAAGTTGGTAGGACCACTTGCCTCTAGTCGAGTTTGCCTACAACAATAGATATCAAGATAGTATACAAATGGCACCGTTTGAGGCATTATATGGCAGGAGTTGCTGCTCACCTATCTGCAAGAATGAAGTTGGGGAAAAATAACTTCTAGGCCCTGAACTTATCAGGGATACCACCGAGAAAGTAAAATTTATTCGAGAAAGACTCCAGATGGCTTAAGATAGACAAAAGGCGTATGGTGATAATAGATGGTGAGACTTGAAATTTCAAGTGGGTGACCATGTATTTCTCAAAATTTCCTTAGGTCAAGGTATTCGAAGATTCAGCATTAAAGGCAAGCTTACTCCAAGATATATTGGCCCTTTTGAAATTCTTGAAAGGGTTAGTGAGATCGCCTATCAGATTGCTTTGCCACATCAATTATCTAGAGTTCAAATCACAATGTTAAAAAGGTACGTTTTGGACCAATTCCATCCTCCCCACATGGGTTTTGGCCCGGATCAACTCCCAAATCCCTTGTTTTGGCCCGGACAGAGGGTGTAACTGCCAGAGTCCTTCGAGGCTCTAGAAATACCCTAGTGGGGTCCATTTGGGAAGGACGCAGACGGACAGAGGAAGAAACGAACCCAGAGCGCAGTAAGAGCGGAGTTTGTGTTTGGTGCTTGTGCTTTGATCGAAAGTCTCGTGCTGTGATTGTGTTGTGAGGGTATGTCATAAACCCATGTGAACCTATATAGATAAACGAGAAAATCTCTCTCTATAGAGAAATCTTTAAAGTCTTGTGATGTGATTATGTAAACATCCGGAGTATGACCAGGACACTTGTGTAAGCCCTGATTGCCTATAAGCAAGGGGTCATATACAATCAAAACCCTAATTGCCTGTGAGCAAAGGGTCATATACAATCAAAACCCTAGCTGCCTGTGAGCAAAGGGTCATGTGCAACCAAAACCCTAATTGTTTGTGAGCAAAGGGTCATGTGCAACCAAAACTCTAATCGCTTATGAGCAAAGGGTCACTTACAATCAAAACCCTGATTGCCTACGGGCAAAGGGTCATGTACAACCAAAATCCTAATTGCTTATGAGTGAAGGGTCATGTATAGTCAAAACTCTAATTGCCTATGAACAAAGGGTCATGTGCAATCAGAAAAACTTGTTGACAAGTATGTACTCATGAAATGTTCTCGCAATATCTTGTACACTTTATAATACTTTATGAAATATACTGGTGGCCATATGAGCATTGATTCTATAAAATTCCGTGAATGCCCGAGTCATGAAACGCCATGCTTCGCATCATGCAAAGATAATTATGGAGGTTCGAGACTCAGTTAGCCGTGTGGATGTCAGATGGCCAACACATAGCAGCCTTGAACCTTGCGGTTATGAATCTGGGGATCTACCTCGGTCCCCGTAACTACGTCGATTGAGTCCATAGTCTTTCCTAAAACGCTCCCGATACTATGAAAAAATAGATCCGATGCCCATTAAGTGGAAAATCTAAAATTCAGGGCATTACAGTCCTCCCCTCCTTATAAAAATTTTGTCCTCAAAATTTGCACCAAATCACAACAGTCTAAGGGGAGATCTTACCCAAATAAATATGAGAATCACTGCTACGTCTCATCTTCACGCTCCAAGGTTGCCTCATTTCTTGAATGGCGTTGTCAGACTACCTTAATTAAAGGTATGACCTTATTTCTTAACTGCTGCTCATGCCGATCTTCAATACGAATGGGGTACTCAGGGATAGACAGATCTGGCATCACTTCAGGCCACACTGAGCCTTCCAACAGTTGAGAATCATTGGGCATGTATTTTCACAGTATCGACACATGGAACACATCATGCACCGTATTCATCTCTAGAGGTAGCTGCAAATGATATGCCTCTGGGCCAACATGCTCCACAATGAGAAAATGCCCAATATAATGGGGACTTAGCTTCCCACGCTTGCCAAATCGCAATAGGGGAGACTTTTAAGAACACCTGATCTCCCACCTCAAAGGTAGGAGGTTACCTTCGTCGATCAGCATAACTCTTCTGTCAGCTTTGGGCTACCTATAATTTTTGTCTAATCAGCTGTACCACCTCCACACACTGCTTCCCAATTTCGGTCTCGTCATTACTCGCTCACCAATTTTAAACCAGTCAAGTGGAGTGCGATGTTGTCTCCCATATAATGTCTCATAAGGTGCCATGCCTAGACTGGAATGATAGCTGTTATTGTAAGTAAATTCTACCAACGACAAATGATGAATCCACGACCCTTGCCACTCAAGGAAATAAGCTCTCAACATATCTTCTAGGGTCTGGATAGTCCTGTCCGACTGCCCATCAGACTGAGGGTGGTAAGCTTAGCTAAACGCTAACTCCGTACCCAAGGCCTTCTGAAAGCTCCTCCAGAAATCAGAAGTGAAACGGGGATCCCGATCAGACACAATAGAAATAGGATCTCTCATATAATTATAGCCTCCCTTTATGTAGGCTTGTGTATGTGAGACCCAACCCACATTCTCTCTCCAGCTTCCCCACCTAAACCCTCCCCCTTTAGGCGGGTCAAATCACACACACGCAGCCCCCTCTCTCTCTCCTACATGCGCCACCCTAAACCCCCCTTTAGGTGAACTTGTGCACCCCAATCCTCACACTCAAATCTCATTCTCTCTCTACCTTTCCCACCCAAACCTACCCGTTTAGGCAAGCCAACCCCTCAACCACTCAACCTTTACGTGAGAGCCCCACCACCCGGCCATCCCTTTGCCTATAAATCCCCTTGGAAGGCCAAGGGTCAAATATACGAACACATGGAGGCAATATAGAGGAAAGGAAGATCAAAGGCACTCAGGGCACTTGGAGCACTTACAGTGTAACCTGATTGTTTGTTCGTGTTCAACTTCGCACACGTCAAGAATATGTCAAATCAACACTCCTCATATGACGTTTAGTCAAAACACATGAACATTCTCCTCTGCATATGGAGAGCTATGGTAACCCCGAGAACACTTGTCCATCGGGTTCGCTTACGTATGACGTGCCATGGTAACGGTGTCGACACCCTCACGTCAGAACCTCTAGTATTTCAGGACTGATATTCAGCCACTCACTCTGAGCCGATGGCCGACTGTCCCGCCAACTGCCCTGAGTTAATCGGACCTTAGTCTGGAAGTATCATCTCCGAGGCCTGGTCCTAACTCTCGGATACACTGACACTCGACACGCATACCTTCCCTAGTCAATGTTAGCATCCCAGTAGCCAGCCCGGTTTGCACTACTTTGTAGCATCTCTAGCCCCTTCGGGGACCCTCTGTAAAATAACGAAAACCCGCATTATCAAGCAATGACCCGGGGATCGATCTTCGAGATAGAATTGTCCCGTGACTTGCCTCATTGTATCACGGCTCCTGGGTATTATGCCCCGGCACGCCTACAAAGTCCCTAGCTACATGGCCTTGGCAGTGACCCACCAGACATCATAACCGGTGGGACTAGGGATTAGCATCTGAGAGCTCGGCCAAGGCGGGGTGCCTTAAGCCAGAGGGAAGAGGCTTATATAGGGTAGTAGTTGAGAGCTCGGCATGGACGGAGTGCCCTGAGCTAAGAAAGAAGGTTTTTGCGCTAAGTGCGAAGGGGCAGATGGGCAAAGTCTAAGAGCTCGGCGAGGTCAGAGTGACATAGGCCAAGGGGAAGAGTTTTATGGGCCCAATCCAGTGGGGCTAAGGTGATGCTTGAGAGCTCGGCGAGGGTGGAGTGTCACGGGCCAAGGGGAAAAGTGTTTTATGAGCCTAGTGGGATAAGTTTCTTAGTGTGTTTGTGTACCTATTGCGATGGAATGTCGAAGGATGGCGAGAATGTATTGGTTATGAATGTGGGTTCCATGCCGGGAGTAGAGGGTTAATCTCGGTGGGACTAATGGGAAGCATCCCGTAGGATAAGGAGCTGGTAAAGCTGATGAATGTTTATTGGGTGGCCAGGTTGGCGGATCCAGGCTAAGGGCGGGAATGGACTGTTGATACAAGCTTTGCAGCCCGGGGCATGCATCAGCTCAAGTGTTTAAACTAGATCAGTAGGGATCCATTGGTAGCTGGGAGGTTGTGGCATGACTGCTCTGAGTTGGCATCATCCTAGGGGACAGATGGTAGGTGGTAGTACCCATGTGTTGAGTCATCAGCTACCTTTTGTATTATTGTCTTCTGCAGGGGTATCCAGGATGTTGTAGCTCTTGCAAAGATAGGCTTCTAGGGCTTGCGCCGTCTGCTGGTCTCTTGACATCCATGCCTCATCAGTTGTGGTTGCAGAGTCTCTTCAACTCCAAAATTGGTGCCTGGTGGCTTTAAGCTCCTATAGCCGTGCACCTTACACTGCTTATAGTGATTTCAATTGAAGAAGTGGCTACAGGGCTTACCCCGATTCCCTTGTGCTAAACTGTATGGAGTAGCTTCCTAGAGAAGGAGAAATCTCATTCTTGCATTGAATGAAATGCAGCGTCTTCTTCACATTTTTGTCCTTCTCAATGTCTTCAGATATCAAGTCTAGACAATGTGCTACACATGGGAGCCAATATAAATGCTTGCGCTTCTGCATTAACTTGTTCCCTGCAACTTTGTAATTGGCTTCGTTATTGGTGACTACTTACACAACATGTTCATCTCCAATTTGTTCTACCGTATCATCCATCAAATGAAACAAATAATTTGCATTCTTTTCATAATTTGATGCGTCAACTGAGTTCATAAATACTGTACCTTCGATGCAATAAACCAGAAAGTTGACCATGAACTTCTTCGTGGTACCAATACAATCATCAGACATAACGGTGCATCCTCTCTCCATCCAGATATGCTCTAAACTTTCAACCCACTGATGAAACTCCTCAACCTCTCCCTCAAGGTCACGCCCGTATATGTATTAACATGACGGGGCCTTAAAGTTAGAGTCAACATCTGTTATGGCATCAAGCATAGACTGTCAATATTCTGATTCAACTGCATGTGTAGGCACATCTGCATGGAAAAACCATTTGCAAATATTTTTAAATGCATGCTCTACAGTTTCAGCAGATTTTTTGACCCCTCTCAATGCCTGTTTGACTTTCGGCTGTGTAGCACTTTGCCTTTTGTGCACATAGCTGTCCATGGGGCCTACTCTCTACGGGGCTGCACTAGTGTCGAGACGTTGTGTTACACCAGCTGTACTGGAGTAGGTCCTTGATCCTATTGGTACTTTTCCCTTCTTTCCGACCGTACGCTCACGCTCTACTGTTTCAGTCAGCTCTGAATCTGAATCATTAGTGCCTTCCTCAACATCATCATCCCTCCTTCCTCTTCTATTTACTCTGCCTGACAGCCTAATCTTCAGCTCTTCATTGCATCCTGTCTTTTTTGCCTAGAAGGTACTGGCACATTTCCTTCCCCACTCGGCGGGGACATATGTCGCATTGCTTGACCTTTTCTCTTATCCCTACCGAATGCTGCTTTCCTCTAGTAATCTCCCCCAGAGTGTAACGGACCAGGGACGGGGCGTTATGCGACTATAACGCGCCTCCCCCAGGCCGTTATGCTCACCCGTGCAATCATTAAACTCAGCCATGCAGACCATAACGCGCCACCGCTGGGGCGTCATGCATAGTATAACGCGCCTCCACCTGTGCGTTATACTCACCCGAATAACCATCGAAACCACACAGATCATGACGTGCCACAACTGGTGCGCCATGAGACTATAACACACCAGGACCGGTCTGTTAAAGACACCCGAACGTATGAAACTCAGAAAAATTCATAGTTTTTACACATCACATAACGCACTAGGAGCATGGCGTTATACCAGCCATGACAGACTGGAGCTAGTCCATCATGCCCCACAACCTATAGACCTACAAAAACTACTGTCACATAACGGTCCAAGAGTGGTTCGCCATGCATTGCATAACACACCCCCAAGGGTCCGTTAAGCATATAACGACCTCTGGCAGGCGCGTTATATCCGCTGGGAAATGAGAGGGATAAGTTCGGACCCAAACTCCCCTCCGGTCAAGCCGGATCGGCGCGAAACAAAAGAAAAGGGGTAGGAAAAGCTAAATAACAACTTTTCTACAACTACAGCATGCATCAAAATGCAAAAACACTGGCCTTAATGAATTTTACAAGTAATTTAGCCTAAAAATCCCTAAAATACACCTTGCACGAAAAATGATAAAAATGCCTATGCATGGGTATGCATGTGGTACCAAAATGATCCTAGCAAAGCAAGAAGTCCATCCCCCTACCTCGATCGCGACGACGACCTCAAAAAATATGCATGCGGACGACGAAGCTCCGTGACCTTCCCCGACTCATACCGTTCCCACGCCCCACGAACAGCGGATTGGAAGGCACCAGCGCGATCCTCGCGATGAGCCAAATCCAACGACACCTTTTGTGCCTCGATCCGGGGTTGACACAGCCCAGAACAAGTAAGAAGGGGGGCGAAGGAGAGAGAAAGAGTGAGAGAGGGGGAGAGACTCTCAATCTCTTCTTCTACTTCGTTGGCTTCTTCTCTTAGCTGTGTTCTCCGTCTTCAAAGATCCCTCTTTTATATCAAAGAATCGGATAGGGTGGACCATACTAGATTCCCTCTTGGCGCGTGGAAACATGGTCCCTCCCAAACGAGCTTCTGGAGAATACTCAGCCACGTGTTAGAAGTGGAGGTTGTGACGATCCATGTGGCATCATCCTTAGAGGACAATCTACCTTGGATCACGTGCCCAATCATACGCTGACTAACTCCATGCATGACTTTTCCCGCCATACCTAGGATCACATGCCCACTTAAGTATTTGAAGCTTCTACCCTTTAGGGATTTCAAAGAATTCCTACCAATAACATGACAACCATTTAGTCAAACACTTTATAAGATAGAGCTCATACTTAAGCAATAATCAAATGAAACCATATGCTCAGACCTGTCATATAGATGTTCTGCAGAATGCCTTAGAGTATAAGAAACGATGCATTGCTTAAAGCTCAAGGTATGTGAGATGCATCAACCTCATAGATTAGCAATGCAAAGATGCCACATATGCTTCGACCCTAATGCATCGTGTGCACAGTCCCTGAATCATGCATGGACCTTACTGTGCATAGACTAGATGACATGAAGTCTACATGTGCATAGACTCTGGTTTGAATGTGCTCAGACCCTACATGCTAAAAGTGCATAGACCTTGTAACGCATGATAAGGGAGATGCATCAACCTTTACAAGCACAATGCAAAGTGTGCATCGACCTTTATAAGCACAATGCAAAATGTGCATCGACCTTATATAAGACCAGTACCAATATGCATCGACCTTATATTGGTTGTGCATAGACTTTATATGCATATGACCAAAGTAACATCGACCTTATATGGAGTCTTACAAGATATGCACAGACCTTAGAATGACTAAGGCAGATGTGCATGGACCTTAGAATGCTACATGCAAACGTGCACAAACCTGAAGTATGCAACTTGCACCGACCTTGGACCAATCTTGAATTTTTGGAGTCGGATCTTGACCATTTTGGCTGGGTTTTCTGTATAAAATGAGTTCTCTCATCTTCTTCTCTGCCTTTAGAATGCTAGAGGAGGATATCCCGAGGCTCTGAGGGTGTAGTTCATGGAGGAAGGGGCGGTCTTAGGCGTTCGTCCCATTTTTCCTTCTTTATCTTTGATCCAATCAAAGGTAGGTGTTCTCTCAGGCTAAACCCAAATTGATCAATGAAATAGGTGTAGATGCATGTCTAGTTTGTTTCTAGATCATTTGTCCCAATTTTCATTAAGAATAAGCATGCTAGATGAGTTTTATTGAAGAAGTATCATCGTTTTCTGCTGGAATGAATTTGGATTCTGATCGTGGTGGTAATAGAGACTGCATTCAGAATGTGGCACCCCGACCGACTGCGGTCAAAGTCAGACACACCCGGAGCAACATGGCTCCCTAGACTTGAACGTGGTCATGCCTTAGACTGTGACCTGAAGGTAGTTTCCATACAGATCGTGACCTGCCCAGCCTCTGAACTGCCTCATTTTTTGTGCGAAATCTCGACTGGGCTAAGAACCCTGAACGCAGTTCATCACCTGACCGCGACGAGGAGGCGGTCAGCATGTAGGCTGTGACCTACCCTAGACCCGCCCTCTACCTTAGTTTGCATCGTATATTCTATTTTCAGGCATCCTTTGTGAGTGGCGTTGGTAATGAAGATGTCCAGACAACTGGACATATGTTTTAAGTTGAACTCCTTGAGCATCTGAAGTTCCGCCTTGGATCACGGGGTCCTTCTAGACCGTGTTCTGAATGCGCGGCCTCTGTGTTAACCGTGCTATTCTCAGGTTCTACTGAACCAATAGTTCCGCCAGCACGTTAGATTTGTTAATTTTGAGTTCCAAAATTATGTTCTGTTTAATCATGTCATTTAAATAAACACACAATTAGGTTAAGTATATGGAAGATAATTGATTCTATTCCTTTGAGCTTACATTCCTTCCATGATTCTTGTTATCTTCATGACATCTTTTGATCTCCATGATTCTATTATCACTTTTCCAGCATGTTAAAAGGAGTAGATATAAATCTTGCTAAACTAGGTGTACTAATTTTCATAGCCCTCTACCATGATTACGTACATGCTTAGCTTATATGACCTTGATCGGTGATTCAAATGATTACAGTTGTAAATCATGTCACTATGATTTTTGTTTCTCGCAAAGCCTTTCTTGGTGAAGTTAGAACCCTCCGCTGAATATCCCTTTTGCCGGACCAGAACTTCTTCATCCAAGGCCTCCATAAGACTTCGCGAGTCATGGGTTCCCTAATGACTGCCGAGCTGGTTATACCCTAAACACCCCTAGAAATCATCAGGATCATGTCTTACTGGTTACAGATACGAGTCTATTGGCTTTTGGAACCACGAAACGAGGTTCTGTGTGGTTCTGCCTTTCTATTTTTGAATGCGTCCTATTCAGAGACCACGTTCATCCTTTTGTCACTTAAAGACGGGTGCCCAAGGACTATGTTTAGGGTCTATTAGGGGCTAAATGAGCTGCTGATAGAGTTTCCTGAATGCGGTGTCCCTGGGGACCACATTCTGAACACGGCCCAGGGAGAGACCGTGTTCAGCTCTAAATGCACTGCTTGAGCAGACCGCGTTCTGGTCTGAACGTGGTCCAGTGACAGACCACATTTTGACTGTCATAGACCGCATTAACTCCCTATTTTCCATGAAAATTAGTTTTTTGTTTGACCTATTTATCAGCATATTTAGCATTCTTACAGATTGGTATCTGTGGGTGTATATATATGGAGCGTGGCTCCACAAATCACATGAACAAGCATGTATACATAAGTGATAACATAATGTGCCAACCAAGTGAATAGCATGAACATATGGCTAGGTGAACGTGGTAGCATGATCATATAGCAAGGAAAAGGTGATAAAAGATGTAGAAGAATACCGTGATCGCCACCAAGGAAAGACAACGCCAAAGAGTGTGAAAGAAGACTATGCGCGTTGTGTACCTTAGAAAAAGAAGATGATTGTGCTCAATATAAGCAATGCAGGGCAGTGTGAATTACCTCTCCTCGCTTTGTAGCTGACTAGAAGGTAAGGGCCACACTTTCCATGCTTTCCTGCGAAACAAAAACAACACAAGAGGCAAAACTAATTAGAAAATGCCAAGTGTAGAAATCTGTCCAAGTGCATAAACTAGCATAAAAGATTGAGGGCAAATTCACCGGGGGAGGGTTTTTAACCCCTGTGGAAGGATGAAAATAATAGGTGTGTAAATTGTGATAGGATTAAAGTGTAGATATCGATTTAATATGCCATGATTAACATAGATAAGCAATGTGCAAAAGTACATGTCATGCAGGAACAATGCATAAAATTGTGCAAACAGTACAAATAGGGTGCAAAGACCAGTGCAAATAGTAGGGTAAAAAATGTCTAAATGGGGAGAAAATTAGGATGACAGAAGACTTGAGTGTTGTGAAGAGGTGGGAACAAGAATCACGCCAAAAGGAGGTCGGGAAAGAAAGTTATAAGCCCTAAGATTTGGCAAAAAACGTAGACAGTGCAGAAAATACAGAACAGTTCACAAATCGGACCCAAAGAATGATGGATATCTTGCAGAATAAGACACCAAAAAGGGAGGGAAAGGATGCTATGAAAAGGTGGGAATATTGTAGTGATACTAGGGTGAAAATAATGGTTTAAAACAGGAAATACAACAGTGAAAAACGGGGTGAAAAATACAAGAAAATAAAGGGGTGCAGAACATGACAGAACAGAGACTAAGTGTGAAAACTGAATGAAAGTGCAAAAAGAATGGAAGAAGATATGCATGAATATGATGATATAATGAGCCCAAAATGAAGTAAAACGAAGTGTATACTTCCCTTAAGAGTCTGGAGTTGAAAGGATGGATCAGAAGTGCACCGTGGCCTCACTCCGGTGACGCAAATGTGCCCCCGTCGCAAGAAATCTCTTCAAGATGGAGTGGAAGGAGGACGAAGAGGATGAAGCATGACTCCGCCCCGGCTTGATGAACATGCCCCCGTTGCAAAGTTGTAGCAGAAAACCAGCAAACTGTGATGATTTGCCAAAAGTAGGGGCAAAGAAAAGAGGGTAAACGTGAGTAGTTGATTTAATGCTACATCATAATTTATACATACACAAGATGATGAATAAAGGGAGGAATAATGAGAGCATTTATTGCCCATCAAATCTAAAGTTACTAATCAAACACATTGATACAAAATTACAATTCATGTTTCATTAAAACAAACATAGGGATCCTAACGATAAACTATGAGCATGCAGATAAGCCCTACTAATATTAGAAATAACATAAAGACACATAGCATAAGCAGGACAGTGATGATGCATGACATCGAGGGGATTTTCATCGACATCTTGTTTCTTAGTTGGGGAGGGGTGACATCAATTGACTTGGATGGTTGCAGTGCACTAGAACCGTGCATTGGGGTTTAATTGTCATCGTAGGTAGTGAAGACCCCATAATAAGCATGTTCTGCCTCTCGTATAGAATAGAATCCCTTATAATGAGCTCCTGGATATGCATTAACTTGAGCGTAACATTCTGGCCATGTGCAATATATACCAGGTGATCGACCAACCCACACTACATAACCCTTATATTTTCCAATGTCAGTAGGTTTTCAAAAGCCTGGACAAAAGATTTGCATAGGATAGAGTATCATCAACCAAAGTCTAAAGATGCGAAGATACAATATAAACATAATTCCACTAGAATGACAAAGAAACAAAACATAGTACTCTGACTAAATGATAGAAGGACGAACGAAGAGTATGACCATCATGTTAATCCTAATAGGCATCAAACCTACTAATGAGATACATGATAGAAGATGGACAAACACTATTTCCATCGTCGTACATCAGCTAACATCCAACTAGCAAATGGAAAATAACATAAGACAAACCAGTAAGACATCTAAAAGAGCTAACTAGGGATGCCTGATGTTGGATTTACTACACTGAACAAGACATCTAAGCATTGACATGAGACCTAATCCAATCCATCTTGTCCTCCTCTCTAAGGATCATGGAAAGAGATTTATTTTGGGGATCCTTAATTAGGTCAAACACTTTTATGCACCCCCCATTTCACCCCCCCTCCTACTCCATTTCTCATCAACAAGTTGTAGACCCTATCCAGTTCGCAGACAGATCTGGGGTTCGTGGAAGCCACATCATCTCCGAGCCTTCCCAGAACCATCTAGTAGCAGATCATATACCACTGGAAAGGTCTTCCAGAGAGATTTCCAAGCGAGGTGGTTTCGTCGTCATCCGAGCTCTGAGCTGATCGTGGCATCAATTCTTCCTTGACTGCACAAAGCCACTCAGGTAGCCAACCAGAGTCTCAGAGAACATTCGACCACGGATTCTCCTTAGCGAATCTGGGTGTAAAACTTGGGTGGGAACATCCTCTACCAGTCTTCTTTCATCCCCAAGAAGCGGAGCAACGTTTGGATCTCGGCAGTAAGAGTTCCAAATTTTCTCTCGAAAGTACGCCAGGTTGGTTCCCCAGTTCCTGAACTGTACCACTCTCACCAATCTGGCCACTACGATCATCCCCAACATCAGAGGAGGTTGCCATCAGTCCCGTATGAAAGGAGGCTCGTCCGCGGTCGTTTCGGTACTAGTCCCGCCTCCAACCGAGTTCATGACAATCTGTGGCGACTTCTTCTTCCAGAAACACCACCCTGTGCACGGCCAGAACCAGAACTGTTCAGCTCTGTTCCAAGTCCAACACCGGCCAGTGGTCTTCTCCAGGTGAACCACGAAAATTTAGGCGTCTTCCTGGGTCAAGTGGGAGAGTTTTGGCCCTAGTCGTAGGTCAATTGGAATTCGGGAGTGTCCGTGGTAGTGCCCTCTTTGTCCAACTATCCAGTGGTTCCAGAAGCAGGCAGAGTTAATGTCGTCCGTCCGTTCAGTTTCCGTTCGGTCTTTTCCCCTCCCCCGCTTGGCCGGCTGAAGGTCCCTCCCTGTGTGGAGGTAGTTTTGGCTGTAACCCCTTAACCCCCACCCCAAGAACCCCCTCCTGCGTGAGGAGTAGTGTTGTATCCATTCTGTTTTTAGGTCAAGCTTCATCGGCGCAGTGTGCGTGTTTGGGATCGATTTTTTTATAAAAAAGTTATTTTTACCTAAAAAATTATGTTGTGTTAGTTTTTAATTTAAAATTTTAAATTAATGAAAATTGATAACTATTTGTTTGGCAAAAGCCACGTACTTTTTTACAATTTAAGTAGACTTATTTGGCAGATAATTCTCATTCTTTTTTTTCTTATTAAAGTGACAATAACGGGATGTTTGATTGGCAATGCAATAAATGGCTAGAGCAACAAATAAATAACACACATATTTTGCACAAAAATTATTTCTCGCCCTCAGAAATAAGCAACCGTAGAACTGCACAATGTATTATTTCTATAATCAACAAAGCAAGACTTCATGGATAATGGATACAAATTGAGAAGAATAGTTTTCATGCTCTACCAACGCATCGGGGCAGACATCATTGCATTTGTATATATAACCCAAACCACCACCACCACCACCACCACTTTAATATGGCATCACACTGTCCATATAAGTTGATTAGGTGGAAGTCGCAAGTAACAACGTCAGATTATGGATCCATTCACTGACTTTACTTGCTTACCTATGTCCGGCTCATACTTCACCGACGTCACCATTCTCCAGGCAAGATGTTCCGAATAACAGAATTTGCTAGAGTTGCTCTCAAATAAATTGATTGTAACAGACAGTTTGCGCTGTGTATGCCTATTTGCTGAATGATGCAAGAAAATGAAAGATGAAAGACAACACACAAACAAGGGGACCTGGGAGATGGGCGTGGTGGCGACGTCGGTGACCACCGTCGTCTTGGTCTGCTTGTTCAGTCCCACGAGCAGCACTGCGGAAGTGGTGGCTAGTAGAAACCCCACCCTTTGTGACACGAACAACACCCTCAAGTGCTTGGCTTTCCTTGCCAACAGGCTCCCTCCCACCTCTGCAGATTGCTTCCCGTTCTCCAGAGACATTGTTGATTGACGGATGGAGAAAGCAAACAGATGGAATGTGGATGCAAAAGATACTGGAAAGAGGATTGAAACTCTCGGCGTCTTCTAGGGACAGAGAGTAAAACCATTCCAGTGCAACCCCATCTTATGATCGGCGGAACAGGTATGCCATAAGGTGATCGTCATACTAAAATTGAGCCGATTCATATAAGAAGTCCCTCACATGGATGAAGGGATTGCTATTCCAGTCATATTTCCAGTAATTGGGGAGCTCAGATTGTGGAGGGAACCGGATATTTTGAAAACAGGGGATTGGAACATCTGCCAAGGATTGTGGGCCAACCCGCTTCTGGAGGAACTCAAGTTGTTGCTGCATGGCGGCCTACTTATCTAGCAACTTCTGCTCCCTGGATGGAGTAGAGATAGTGAAAGAAGGAGGTTGAATCTAAGGAGCAGAAGGAAAAATAGTTGAAGGAGGGGGAAGCCCATAAGAAGGATATTGGGCCGCAGGATGACCCAAACTGGAATGGACCTAGGCTGCCCCTTGATGAGGGCGCATGACATCAGCCAGGCCCACAAGGACTTGCGGTACTGATGGGTTGGACATATGAAGATCCGTTGGGATGGAGGGAGGGACGATGGTCTTTCCCTTATCAAAAGATTGTTGGGCCGAACCAGAAGACTGGCCCGTTTCCAGACTAGAGAATCTAATTGTCCTGGGTTGGATCGGAGTGAGGTCAATTGGACTGGGCTAGATGGCGGGCCCATCAACCCTAGGCTGAATAATGGAAGCATTAGATAGGCCTTGCGTAATCATGGGAGGTGGGGTATTGGACCCCTACATGGCCTGGTAGATAGCCTGAAGTTGGGCCGGATCCAACTAAGCTATCATTTGAAGAATAGAATTGGCAGAAGGAGGAGGAAGGGATTGATTGGACTGGGCACCTTCCATAGAGATGGAGGACTGAGGAGGAGCAGACATGTCACGCCCCGAGCCTTTATTTACAACGGAAGACTAGATCGGGGAAGAACGTGAACAGCCAGCATGGTAAGCCTCTTGCAAGCAAGAAATAATCAGAGCACAAGACAATCACACACATAACGACATATCTTTTATAAGAACTACTGAATAGAGTATTTAAAACTATTGTTGGCTAACTTATGCTTAAAGATCATAATGGGTGGAATCATTCAATTAATAGAAACATCTTGCATAAGCATTGCATAAAATGCATTATTCTATCCACCTCAATGTTCATTCATAATTTCTCTGCTGAATCAAATAAGTTGAAACCGTCGGCTAGATTCCTGGGCAAACACGCTAGAGCGTTAGTTTGTGTTCAGGCCGACAAAAAAATGTTATCACAAAGAATGAAAACGGCACGAGAAACAAATTTTGATGAATCTGCTGGGTGAATAAAGAAATGCTACAAGGCTGTTTGAAATATGCATCCAGTAAAAGTACTGTTTTTGACTAGCTGAATAAAGAAATGTCAGGATGCTATTTGAAATAAGAATCCAGTAAAAGTATTGTTTTTGAATGCACAGGGTTAAAAACAGTTTGGCACTGGAGATCAGCGGCAGCAAGACTTCACTGCTTTGGTAAGTTTGCGGATAGCTTGAAATTTTTTACCTTGCTACTATGAACAAATTTCTGTGGGTGGCTTTATCTTCTCCGACAGCTTCTCTGCCTCAACGAATCCCCCAAGAGGTCCCAAGGATGCATATTTCACCGCTTTCCATCTGACAAAGTCCCCTCTGAGTGTCATGAACTGTAGTAGGTGCTTGGTATAGCACCTATGTGCTATATCTATATAATTTAGGTCTTCCACTGGTTGTTTCAACCTCGATTAGAGATTAAGGTTTAGGGGTTCAAGAACCCATTCGGGTAACAGTTTAATAGAAGTAAAATTTCATAAGGTGTGTGTCTTTGGTATCCCAAGAACAGCAAAAGCAAAAGGAAATTTAAAGTTGGATTATACCTGGGTATGAATGGCAGTGCCAGACAATGGAGGTGGAGATGGTTAACACTATTGAATGGAGGGCGATGGAACCCAAATCTGGAAAAGTGAATTGAACAGAGTTTTATTAAAATTGAACGTTGTAAAACTACCTCCAAATAGGGAGGGACTGTAAGCCGGCCAAGTGGGGTGGG
Source organism: Amorphophallus titanum (assembly GCA_024336825.1). Taxonomy (NCBI): domain Eukaryota; kingdom Viridiplantae; phylum Streptophyta; class Magnoliopsida; order Alismatales; family Araceae; genus Amorphophallus; species Amorphophallus titanum. The sequence goes on from JANBPO010009113.1 coordinate 158,499, forward strand.
GAACGGAGGGGGTCGAAAGCCGACCGATCTCACTCGGGCAAGCTGGCCTACTGCCCTTGCTATCTAACACCAGCGACTTGTCGGGGACAGAGCTTCTGGCTAGAATGTCCGCTGGGGATGGGACTGGAGCCATTAGAAAGCTTGACATTTTAGCTTGCTCCTGGAAGAAACGTTGTCTCGTTCTGATCTCGAATGCACCGAGTACGACAGATTCGGTAGAACTGCGTTGAGCTTCTCTGCTGCAGGCCAGAGAGGGCTTGGACGAGGCCGTACTCCCAACTAGAGTATCCGATCAAGGCGGGACCAGGGCCCACTGAAAGAGGACTCAGTCTAGTGCTCTTACACTAAAATTATCTTCCTGAATCACCCAATCACACTAGTGGTGGCTCCTAGATGTTGACTGGGTTGAGCTGGTTGCAGGGACAGAATTCTAGACTCGATTCTCCGGTGGTGTAGCTATCCGATCCGAGGTCAGAACATGCGGGCCAGAGTCGTCGTGAAGAGAGCCATCCCTGGGATCTTTCAGAGTTAGAATGGCCCCGTTCTGAGGTGGGAGACATCGGCACTGATGATTCTTGTGAAGTCGCACTGTGCAGGATGCCGGCCGGATAGGGGAGATTTGTCGGGGGTGTAACTCCCAGTGGGAAAATCAGAATGAGGCAAGACCAAGCTTGACTGAAAGCTGACTGACCCCTGATAAGCTTATCCAGAGGGCTCGGGCAGAAGATGGCAGCAGTGACCGTGGTGCTTCCGGTGGTGGACTGCTTGTTCTGGCCAATAATAATTTAGACTGTAGGACTGGTTCAACTTGTCGTCACCGGTGCTCTCGAACGGGAACTCCAAATGGGTCGGGACCAGATTTGGCTGAAAGTTGGGCAACCCTAGTGGGGTTTCTCCAAGGGGCTTGATTAGAAGATGGGGGATGAGGCTGGAGCAGCTTCTGGAAGGCGCACAGGTCGGTTAGGTAAGTGTTTTTAATCTCTTGAATATTGATTGGCAACCTAGTCATAATTGAATATGCCTCATGGGCACTATAAATTAATTGATTTTCTACAACACCATCCATTGGAATCCTTAAAGCCTTGTGCAGCAACTTCTTGTTGACATCAATTTCAATTCCCTTTACTGTAGTCCAAAGCCTGGCAGTGCTGGCATCATACTTCAGGTTCTCATAAAATTGGGTCACTAACTTAGGATAGTAAGCCCTATGTTTGCATACAAACTTTTTTCACCCTTGAAACTTGATCATATCCATTAGCTCAGGAAAATTCTCAATCAGTTGGTGGTCATGAGAATCTATGTATCTTGGGAATAGGATTCGAACAGAATCACCTAATGAAGGATCATCATAATCATACTCTTGACTGATGGACTTCTCCTTCCTGGCTTTCTGAGTGACTCCGCCCTTCTCACCTAAAGATTCCGTGGCTGGTTCTTTCTGCTTGGTTCCTTTGGATTGCAGCTGATATGTACCACTGTCTGACTCTTCTTGGCCATGTAATAGCTTGGAACAACGTTCCTTGTGAGAGGATCCAGTAGCAGTAGACTGTTCCTCTGAAGTGGTTTGCTTTCCCCTTCTCCTCATAGCCAATGAAGACATGGTTACGGAAGAGATGAAAGAAGGAAGTGAGTGGAGATAGGGTTCACAAGAGAAGGTAGAAGAAGTGTGATGTAGGCAAAATTGCTTTGAGTAGGAAAAAGGAAGAACCACTGGTTCGTCGGGGATGGTGACATAGCTCTGACTCAGAGCAATCAGTGTGCTGTGGAACCAGAAGAAGGGTGACAGAGATAGAGTAAAGCATGAGATTTAATCTCAACGCTTTGAATCTGCTTTATTTACCGTAAGGTAGATGGAAATTACCAAAGTGTCCTTTCTTTAAGAAATAACGTTAAAAGCTCTTACAATACGTTGTGGCCTAAGGTTCATATAGTTAAATCAAAAACAACCACCCTGGACTTAATCCTTGATCTTCCATTACAAAAGAATGCCCTTCGGCCTCAAGAATGTCGACGCCACATACCAGTGGGTGATGACCAAGATATTTGACGAGCTGCTCTACAGCAAGGTCGAGTGCTACATTGATGATCTGGTTGTCAAGATGAAAAAGAGGGGTGATCATCTGAGTGACCTCAGAGTCGTATTCCAAAGCCTCTGATAGTATGAGCTAAAGATGAACCCGATGAAGTGTGCCTTCGGTGTCTCCAGCAAAAAATTCCTGGGCTTCATTGTCCATCACAGAGGGATCGAGATCGACCCTTTTAAAATAAAAGCTATTCAGGAGTGCCGCCCCCGAGGAACTTGGGAGAATTGAGGTCTCTGCAAGGTCGGCTAGCCTACATCCCCCGGTTCATCTCTAACCTATCGGGACACTGCCAGCCATTTCACAAATTGATGATGAAGAATGCACCGTTTAGCTGGGGTGATGAATGCCAGCACACCCTCGACCAGCTGAAGGACTATTTGAAGACCCCGCCTGTGCTAGGGGCACCTGTCAGAGGCAAGCCGCTCATCCTCTACATAGCGACTATTGAATATTCATTGGGGGCAATGTTTGCCCAGAATAATGATGAGGGAAAGGAGCAAGCTCTCTACTACCTCAGCCGAAGATTGGTGGGAGCAGAGGTCAAATACACCCATATCGAAAAGGTCTACCTTACCTTGATCTTCGCAGTCAAGAAGCTGAGGGACTACATGCTGTCCCATGAAGTGAGCCTGATCTCCAGGGCTGATCCCATCAAACACATCCTCTCCTAGCCAGTCCCGAAGGGATGTCTCGACAAGTGGGCCATACTACTGATGGAGTTTGACATCACGTACGTGCCGCAGAAGGCCATTAAAGGGTAGGCCATCGCGGACTTCTTCGCAGTACACCCCGTGCCTGAAGACTCCCCTCTGGCCACCGAGCTGCCCGAAGATGAAATACTGGAGGCGGACCAAGTCCAGTAGGCCGTCTGGCAGCTGTATTTCGATGGGGGTACCCGGAGCTCTGGGTCGTTACAGTTGGTATCAGAGCTGTGTTGAGGATTTGTATAAGGAATTGAAATTGCATGGCGTCTGTCCAGAGCAAGTCCATTTGAGTCATCTATTACTGGCTTAGGATGTTTTTCGTGATTGCTGATGTGATTTTCGTCGGTATATGCTTCCTAGGTTTCGATCGCGCGTCGTAGAAAGGTGCATGTTTTCGGGGAGGGAAGTGGCACTTCTCCTCCAGTGGTTGTTGTGTTGGTTTATGCGCCTACGCCTGGTCAAGTTCCAGCGGCTCCCGCTCAAGTTGTGGAAGGTTTATCGGGTGATCAAGTTGGAATGCCGATAGATGAAGGGTAGGTGAGACCCCTAGGGCGTACTTAGGCCGAGTCTGCTCAGCCAGGTGTGCCAGGTGTGCAGTATCACCTTGTCCCTCAGTCGACAAGGCAATTCCAGTAGGTCTATCTGTCGAGCGTACCTAGAGTTCCTTCTGTTATCCTGCTGTCGATGGTACTTCTTCCTCTAAGTTCAAAGGCAAGAAATTCCATAGATTCAAGAAGTCTAAGAAGGCTCGGATGTCCAAGGATCAGCGGGCCAAGCAGCTGATTGCGTCTAGAACCTCCTCTCTTGTGCTGGTTAACTGTGGTACACCTCCGTCCATGAACACCAGGAGCAAGTTAAGGGAGCGTGAGAAACAGCTTGCCCAGTAGTCATCTGCCAGTGCTGTTCCATCGTCAGTACCTTCTTCTCAACAGCCTCAAGGACCCGCTATCTGTCAACCAAGATTATGTTCGAGATGTGGTGGTAGCCATCCAGGCGTGCCATGTTTCTTGCCGACAATCTGTTTCCGTTGTGATCAGCCGGGTCACGTTGTCTGAGACTGCCCGTTAAGGCCGAGACCGGTGCAGTTCTCGTTGTTTACCCAACCACAGTAGTCTCAATTCCGACCTTCACCATGACAACCTCAGCAAGACTCACCAGTGTCTTAGCTTCCCCGTGCTGAGCAGTGACGTATTACTGCCGTATGTGAGAGCAGCAGAGTAAAATGAATGATAAGGGTGATGAATGCATATTATTGGTGAGAAATAAGTTGACAGAGGTACAAATGCACATTAGTGGTGACAAATAGGTTGACAGGGGCGACAAATGCGCATGAGGGGTTTCAAAAGGCTCTTAACAGTGAAAAATGCACAAAGGCGATGACTCCCAAGGGCAAAGGCGATGGCTCCTGCATGCTAAGAGTAAAAAATGCCTATTAGTGGTGACAAATAGATCAACATGGGGTACAAATACGCATAAAGGGTGACAAAGGGATCTTTACGATGAACTATGAGCACGAAGATAAACCCTACTAATATTAGAACCATCGATAAACCCTGCTACTTATAGGTTAATTCCTTTGTGCAATCTTGACTGCTATTCACTTTCCACAGGTAGGAGCTATTTTTTAGTGTTAAGGAGCTTTTTGTCACTCCTATCGGGTATTTGTCAGCTCTAACAAGATATTTATCACCACTATTCTGTCGCTAAAGTCTTGCTTTGAATAGTTCACATTCCTTCATTTTGGCAGCTCAATAGAGAACGTCAACGCAACGCTCAAGCTACGTCAACGTAGCTCAATGGAGAACATTAAAAAGGTAAAAAGATAAATCAATAAGCTTGAGATCTTCTTGAAGAAAAAAGCCACTATGTGTGCAAGAGAAAGGGTGAGAGAAAAAAGAAGAAAAGAGAGAATATGCACTTTGCCAGATCAAGAGAAGACCCATTTCTCTGAAAGCTCTTGAAACAGGGGCAACAAATAGATCCTAACATTGAACTATGAACATGAAGATAAGCCTTACTGATATTAGAACCATCGATAAACCCTGCTACTTATAGGGGAAGAATTTCTCTTTGTAAAGGTAACCCCTACCTGCGATGGATGGTATCCTTCATTTGACTCACACATCAAGGGAAGGTATGGATCCATTAACAGCAACCACATCACACAAAGATCAAGCATCCATCATGCAAAGAAAGGTTGCAGAAAAAGAAATGATATTGATAGGGGAAGAGGGTAGAAGCGGTTACAGGTTACTCGTCCTCTTTGGGATGAAACCTGTCAGGTTGGAGGCTCAACACCCCCTTGTTCCAAAACAGGTGATCCACCTTCGCCAAGGCATCTTGCCACCCTTACAGGTACCCTTGCTTGTATTCCTTCGAAACGTCACCGCCGCTCCTTTCCCTTGATGGCTGGTCCTGCACCGACAGGACTTCCTTTCAGAAGCACAACCGTTTGGTGGGAACCTGCTCAGATGACGACATCTTCACGAGAGTGTCTTTGATCGCCAAAGGAACTCAAGATGTCAAGTTTCCCACAGAGTCTCTATTTATAAGAAGGAGACGAAGATCGTTCCATCTCCCCCAACTTTGTGGAAATCGAAGCGACAAGGTGTCGGTCATAAGATGAAAAATAAAAATAAACAAGAGAGAGTAACGCAAAATCCACAAAAACATATAGGCTATGCTTGTGAATTGCTGGTAGATAGTAAAGGAATAAAATTAGATAGTAATCAATGGTGAATATGTTAAGCTGGTAAGCAATTGCAGATAGGAGACTTCAACTTCACCAGCTAGCAACAGAAAAATATCTACAGTAGAAAAAAGAAACAGCCAAAACATGTCACATCTGCCTTTTTGAGTCATTATGAAGATAAAGTTGTATACCTCTTGAAGACAAAGGATGTCAGCATGATAGCCAACAATTTCCCGAAGCAAATTTTGTCGGCGGTAATGCCAGGAAAGGGCCCAAGATGGGCAATAGCTATATATTTCACTTGTTGCATATACATCGGAAAGGATGTTGTATGATAGCACAGTGAATGTCCCGGAAGCTGTAGTTCGACCATCAGAATCAAAATGTCCCATTAGATCTACTCCACCAACAGGAATCAAGCGACGTGGAGTAGGAGAAGGAGCTGGAATGACACGTGAGGTAAAAATTGGAGTTGCAGTTCCTGCAGGCATTCTTGCTTCTGCATCTACTGCCACACACTCAAACTTCAAAACATGACCAATATCATCAGCAGCGGGCGTGTATGTTTTAGACCGTCCAACTTCAAACCAGGTTTCACCTCCAATCTTTTCAATAACTGCAGTAGGATATAGAGGAGCGGAGCCATTGTTTAAGATTGGGCTTGGTCCAACAGTAGGGGCTGAACCAGCCAGCCCTGTGTTAACAATCCCAGATGCAGTGCCGTTGAAGCGTCCAAATAACTCTTCTTCCTCTGTCCCATTTTCATTAACAGCACTAGCTGCTCGATCATGTAAAACACGATGATGCTGCCAAGCATCTGAGAAACATCTAGAAGAGCAATGGTAACTCTTGGCAACAGGTATTTTGGCTTTAACACAGCCTAGGCATTGGAATGTTGCTTGCTCAGTCGGATGTACACTACAGACAGCAACCTTTTTGTCATTCTGTTTACGATACCTACAAAATAGAGTATGTCAGTAAGGGCAAGCTTTTGATGTCAGTTCAACAAAACATCTGTGATTTGCCATTCAGTGGAAGAATCATATTAGCAATTTGTGAACAGAAATGTCAGATAATTTGAAATTTAATTGATAATATTATAACTGATTTAAAGCAGTCCTGTACTTTTAGGAGGGAGTCTAGAGCTGAAGACTCTCTTGTTCCTTTCATGTATGCTAGAGTGAGGAAATAGGCGGAGTTGCTTTGTAACGTGAATTCTCTCAACTCCCCACTTTTTATTTTGCTAGGGAAGTAGTTTGTCCCACACTGCCTTGGTGTGGTCTTTTGCACAGGGATTTTTTGGGAGCTCATTGACTATACTTGTACATCCCCTTTTTTTTCATTTAATACAATTTAGTGGTACTACCCACTTTCAAAAAAAAAAAGTTAAACTCCTGTAAAGATGCTAAAACTAGGTTATCAAAGTACATGATATAATATTAGTAATGTGATTCCTTTTGGTGTTAGAAGAAGAACCTCTCCTCTTCCTCCTTCCTTTGTATCACCTCTGTTTATTCTAATGAAATTGTTGGTACAAACCACTTTTCTTCAGGAATATATATTTATATATGTAATGCAATGGTGGGACAAGATCATAAGAGCATTGGTGATGATTAATTGTCAAGTTATTCCTAGAAGTAGCAATTCATTAGATATAAAATCCACATCAGGATTTATTTTTCTCCTGGGAGGAGGTGCAGTATCTTGGAAATGAACTAAACAAACAGTGTTAGCTAGGAGCACTATGGAATCTGAAATGATTACACTAGACACCACCTGCACTGAGGCAGAATGGTTAAGAGACCTTCTAGCTGATATTCCTTTAATAATTAATCCACTACCTCCCATATCTATACTATGTGATTGTAAATCTACCATTGATAAATGCATGCAAGCTAATGCAGATGTAAAGATGAACAGACACTTAAAAGTGAGACATAAATCAATAAGAGATAAAATGAAGCAACAACTAATTGCTTTAAACTTTGTAAAATCAGAAAGAAACTTAGCAGATACCTTTACAAAAGGCTTGTCTAGAATCGTGATTCTAGAGGCGTCGAGGGGGATGGGAATGAGCCCATAATAAAAAGAAGTTACCACAGTAGCAACCCAACCTCACGGAGGTTCAATGGGTAGAAACAAGCCTGATAGGTAACTTGAGAGAGCACTAATGAATTATGTTCTCATCCCTATGGTGCTAGTGCTCATTGAAAAGCAAGTGGTAAGGGTGAGTGATATACTCTTAATGAATCCGAGACCCAAGTGACAGGATGGTTACCTTGCTTCCACCATTTGTAGGATTCACCGACATGTGTGGAGTCGTAAGGTCACGACTATGAAAATGTGGGCTATTTTCTAAAACACAAATGAGATAACTGCGCAAGGTCATTAATAGCGCAACCCGCTTAGAATCTCGATCTATGTATACTATGTGTGAATTTAGAGGAGTCTGATCAATGAGACCTGGTTCAAGGTCTAGTCCACCAAGCGTTCCCACAGACAACACCAAATGTCACTAGGTGAAAATTCAAACCGAAAGGTATTTTCACCTACTGCATAGTAGAAGGTACTCATCAACATTTTCTTTTATGTACTTACTTTATAAGATTTGAAGGTTTTAAATCACGTGGGGGATTGTTAACGCACCGTGTGATCTCGTCTTATCCGATTGACTGGATTTGTAGATTGTTCGGCGTTATTGCTCGACAGTCGTCTTTTGTGCTGTTCGGCCTCTGTTCTTAATAGTGGCCCTCATTAGACTGTTTCAGTCATTATGCGGCCAAGGTACGACCGCCTGAACCCTTGAGTGGCCCTGTTCATGACCGCTTGTAACTGGCTGAGTGCCAGGACTTGTGAGTCGACCTTCCTTGGTTGTGAGTCGACCTAGCCATGATAGAGTCGACCTTACCATGGTTCGGTCCCACCATGTCTATGGTGGGCTGGGAGCCCTTTTAAATCAATTACTTTAATCTTACTGGGCCAAACTGATTGCAGTCACCACTGGACCATTTTTATCATTCAAGCGGCCCTCTGAGGACCGTCTATGGATGGTGCAGCCCAATGGAGACCATTTCCTCTTAATTATTGCCTAGAGACCCTTCTACTCTAAACGGCCCATGGTGGACCGTTTTCCTTTGATAAACGGCCCGTCTAGGATCGCCTTTACCTTGTCATAGCCTATATATGACCGTAACTCATCTAGAAACTTGTTTTCCACATATTTCTTGTATGCCTTGGTAGCCGGGCCATGAAGGGCTAGGGCTGCAATCAAATCTTGCCTGCATTCCTGACTCTTGCAAGTCATAACCCTATGGTCCTCATTCAATTATTGGAAATTTACTTGATCTTAGAAGATCAGTTGCGTAGGTTAACCTTGAAATTTATGGCCGATTCCAATGAATGTCTAAGATGGTTACTTGGATCTCGGATGCACCAAATCAATGCTAACGCATCATAAGAGCCTGGTCTAGTCCTGGGAGGAGCGCCTGAAAAGTACTAGTGCCCTAAGGAGTTGTAATGACATGGTGTTACATTGCACCGAGTGCATGACTAGCGTGAGATCTATGACATTCATATATGCTCTGAATTCCTACATGGAATTGCTTCTACTTGACTTGCTTGTTTACGTGCTTGATCGGCCAAATACATGGATATGATATGTCATAGATAGAATCCTAGCCCTAGGGGTTCTAAGCCATGCCCCATCGCTACGTTGCTATAGGAAAAAAAACCCTGGGGAACTCTTCCCCTACAAGACAGAAAACGGATAGAACCTCGGCATAGGGGGTTCTAAGCCACGCCCTATCGCTACTCTGCGATAGGGGAAAACATGGGAAGCTTCTCCCCTACAACCATTACATCACACTTACATCACGGAACACAATACACACTGGGGAATCGTTCCTCTCCATTTACATCATGAGTACACAATAATTAATTTTAATTAACTAAATTAAACAAAATTAAGCATCCCAACCTTCTAGCATGAAATCGATCCTAAAGCATGCATCAAACCCCAATTAAAGCCCAAATCGACGTAAATAAAATATGGAGAGTTTAGGGTTCCGTCACCCTACCTCCGAGGGGGAGTACCCCCATTGGATCACTGCCACTCAGTAGTTGATCCCATCCACTTGCACGCTCCTGTAAAGATGCCTCCATGAACCCGACCTTGGTTAGCTCGTCGAGATGCCACCATCACTCCTCTCTTTGCTAGCGTCAAGCCGCTACCACTGCGGGCGATAGCCACCGCCACGGCTGCCCCCCTGGCCTATGCCGCTCACCACGCTACTCTCTCCCGCCAACATTTGTCGTGACCGGCCGCAGTAGCAGTGGTCGCCACTACTGCTCCCAGTGGCTACCGATGTTGCTCCCGCAGCCACTGTGCTATTGATGCTAGTGTGCCCCTGTCGCCGCTGCACCCTCCTCCACTCGTCACTGCCACTGCTCGCCCATCTCCGTCGCACCATCGTGGCTTCATCCACCTCTTGCCATCACCGGTGGTGGAAGGGAGAAAGGGGGAGAAAGGGAAGAAGGAGAGGGAGATATCGAGAGAGGGAGGGAGAGAGAGTTGGGAGATAGGGGAGAGGAAGGAGGAAGAAGAAGAGGAAGGGGGGTTAGGGCATGGGGGCCCCACCCCTAAATTTTTTTATTTCTTTCTTTTTGGTTATAGTGGGCTCGGGCTCCGTTGGTGTTTCATGTCTCCCTTTGCTCTTTTCTTGTGGCTTCTCAGAGTCTGGGCATAAACGGGCGATGATATGAGCCTCATTATCTTCCTTCTCGGTTTGATATTTTTCTTCTAGCGTTTACTCTTTGTATACCCCGCCGTTTCGATGTTGTAGGGAAATATAGTCAGTCTATGGGCGACAAATGTCTAGCCGTGTTTGCATATATGATGTTTTGACCATTCTCTGGCAATATGCTTGTATTTGGATATGAATCCCTCTCTGACCCTTTGCAAATCATTCCTCCCTTTGGTTTCTACATTCTTTCTAAGGATGTAGCTATTTGTGCCTATAAGAACAGATTGATCCTTTGTTGCGGATGTGATGGGGGCCTTAAATGCCTCCTCTATGTACTAAAATCAGATCTAAACGTTCACTTGCTCTTTGCATTTATCTGTGGTAATGCATCCTTCCCTATCCATCAGTATTTCCCCTCACATCTATTATGCTTCCCCACTGTGCCTTCAATGCTCTTCCCAGTCATTCTGTATGCTTTCGTTATGTTTGCATTTTCATTGCAGAACGTGCCCTTGTCTGCCTCCAAGGGCTACATTAATCTCACACTCCCCCTCCTGGGGTCTCTTCAATGAATTGATTATGCCTGAGTTACCCAATGTGTTTAATGCCCATTCCCCTCCTTGTCAAGGATACACACTTCTTGCTAGCTTCTGGAATGGAATCTACTACTGTCCCTTCACTCACAACCATGATTCGGATGGGGTATGGCCAATTCCCACATCCAAGATGTTATTTCTTTGATTCCACCTCGCGATAATGGCGGCTATTCCAGTCGCACTCTGTCCCGCCAAGAGTTCTAGACCTTGCTACATATGCATTTCCCCCCCTTCTAAGTGTTTGGCCAATTGTTTGAGAGAGTCTCATCTCTATACTTTCCCCCACTATGAACCCAGTGGTCCATTTCACTAAGCTTTGCCTCCACATAATCAACCTAGACTCTACGAGGGCAGAAGATGAGTGACACAAGCACCGGACAATCTAGTGTGAGACGTTCACTGAATATCTGATGCAAGGATTGCATGAAATAGCTACCTTTCATTCATTGGAGGCGAACATTGAATGAGTTTTCTACATATTGTACATAGTCATTCCATGTTATGTGTGGCATACATGAGTTGGTAGTATACCGATTACACTCCTCAGTGTTGGTGTACACTGTCATGATAGGTGTCCAACTTGGGATCTCAGGGACTTGGTGGCTACCTCCAGTTGATTGTCGTGATGACGTGTCCTAATAAGCTAGATATGGGGCATACTCATTATATCCTCCTCCTGAATATGAAGACACATCAGAGGGGGGATAACCATAATAATCTACAGGGTAAGTATAAGCCCCTTCTCCTGAAAAAGAAGCAAGAATTAAGATTGGAAGATATGTAAGTTTTCAAACAAATTTCTAATGGAAGCTAAGGACAAAGTTAGTCTACAAACCTGGTGGAGGAGATGATACGTTAGAGTACTCTGGCTGGCCATAAGTTTCACTTCTCTTGCTCTTTGTAGGAACTCTTTCTTCATTGCCTTCTTCCTCAACCAATTCTACCGACAAGGGATGAAGTTTGGATTGTAGCTTGTGTCTTCAATGTTTTGTTCAAGTGTTGTTCATGGTGGATGCACAAACTTAACCTTTTCTTTCTCTTTCCCAGTTGAGATATCTTTTGTTCTCTTGCTATTGTGATCCCTATCTTGTGTAGCATGGCTGAAATGTTGCTCCTCTGTGAAGACTATCCTTTTGGAGGCCGGTCTTGATACTTGGGAATGAGTGGCTGCACCTGCACCACCTTGACTAGGATCATCATCATCATCATCATGATTACTAGCCGAAGTGAAATCCCTCGATGTTTGATAAACAATGGTGCCATTTGGAGGTGTTTGGGCGATGATGGCGAGGGTCCAAGGCGGAACCCAATCGTTCTAAGGGTCGAGGCTAGCTTAGGCTGACCCCTACCTCGGTACCCCAAACTACTCCAAGCAAGGGTAGGAGAGTGACTCGGAGCTGACAGAGTCAGGAGTTGCCGAACTGCCGACGGAAGGAACCTGTACAATAGACAAAGGAAACCTAGGAAAATGCTAGATGGACGACCGACGACACGACAAGGATGTCGTGTACACTGCCACATACATAACCTGAACGTCGTGCAACCAGCAGACACTGACCCTGAATATAGCCACAAAAGGACAAACCCAGAAGGTCACGACACACGAGAAACGCGAAGCATACCACGAAGTGTATCACAAAAAGTAATGCGAAAAGCCACGCGTCATGTGACTGGAGTGCCCCACACTAGAAGAACAGCCCACTGCATCCACTGATGTCTTATGCTGTGCCTGCTAGCGTCTCGTCTACGATGCCACAGTCAAGGAACGACTAAGACACTGTCAGAACCAGAGCAGTAACCAAGTCACGAGTGACTAGACAGGGTAATACCCGTCGGCGTCAATCCAAAGCCCCTAACCACATATGCACACACTGTCTTTTGCCTAAGCAAGGCCTCTAGCTAGTTTTCTCCCCTCGTGGACGCAACGGGAACAGCGAGAGCCGACAGGGACTAGCTTAAAAACCGTGAACCAGAAGTGCCCCGCTGTAAAAGTCATCACGTCGAAGCGTGCCGTAAGGCTATGACTTGTGAAGGTTCACAAGACACGGACTCCAAAACACAAGTGCCGAAGTACATACAGGCAAGAGTACCCTATAACATGTACTTCGAAGCACCAAAGGTACCACAGAAGACTGCTAGCTGACTCAGGACAAGTCAACTAGACCTACAACCACAACGGTCCCTGAGTCCTACGACTCTGAGTTAGGATCATCGCACATAGTGGAACAAGCGGCCAATCGGTCTAATCCTAAGGCTGGGAAAACGACGCTCTGAGAAAATGACACACGGAGACCTGAGGGGACACCGAGAACCCTCAGCACACCTGGATATGCTAACTGAGGTAGAATAGTACCCCGTTTGCATAACAGATGTGAGCTCTTATTTTATAAGAGACGTGACTCAAATATACTTCTAAACATGCCTTGGATCAGAAATGTCTGCCTAAAACACTTAATATGAAGATTTACTTTGGTTAACTTTGGTACCGGAGACTATATCAAAGTTGATGAGATCAATAGCTGGTAAGGAGGAGAACCAACGTAGGGCCTCGCCCTCAAGGGATTTTTGAAACAAATGGACCAACAAGACCCGATCATAGAGCCATTGATGGGAATCCATAAGGAAACCCGAAAGATGATGATGGGGGTCGATGGTACCAGCGTACCTCCTATACTTAGGAGCCTTGAACCCAGGTGGGAAATGAGCATTAGGGAGTTTGCAGTGCTGGGCTAGCGAGAGGGGACGTGAATTCGGCATACTTTCTGCCACCGCCTGTCGAATGTAGCTTTGGATTTTCTGCCTGAAGGTAGGGTCTATCCCCTTTGATGGGGCATCCATAGTTGGTGGAATCGGGGGTGAAGGAACCCTTTGTGGAGCCATTGGATAGTTGAATTGGAGTGGATTCTTAGGAACGGGTCGGCTTGTGGACCCTTGAAAGGGAGTTTGGACACGGGGAGGTGTGAAATGGGGAGACATGTGCGGGATGGCGGGAGCCTTCCCACGGGAAACCATCATGACCAAGTCCATGGGAGTGTAGCGAGATAGCACACTGATCAACTCTTGATCCTCATGTGGAGATAAGGTAGGAGCCCTAGGGCTACCGCGGTCGTGATCACTTGGTGAAGTTGCCAAATCGGCATGGACAGCCTCATTTGGTGTGGTAGAGAACATGCCTATAAAGACGTCTGGATGATCATCCTCCATTTGAAATAGGGGGTTGCCCCTAATTTTGGATTCATATTAGGGAGGGAACTCCACCTCATAATTCGAGTTTGTGAAAATTCTCTCCATTCTTAACCAAATTTAATTGGTCAAGAAAAGAGGAAATGAAGGTTGGGAGGCTAAATATGTCAATCCAAACAAAGGGAAAGCAGCGGCTCCTGGAAACCTTGAAAAGTGTAAAGAGAAGTCAGGGGCAACCAGTCAACTTGGGAACCATAGAAAATGCGGAGTCAGGATGCTTTGGGTCACCCCTCCATGAATAAGCCACACCGAGGGTCTCGGTGTTTAAAAGATTAACTTTCCCTAGACAGCCAGCCAGGAAAGTAATGCAAAGGAACAAGAAGCTGCAGATTTTTACCTGCAATATGGCCGATGTGACCGACCACCATGGGGATCTGCCCAAAGAACACAATGAAGAGACCAGGCTCAATGAAAGGTCAGGTCCCATCACTAGAAGAAGAAAAGCTGTAATCAAAGCAATACAAGCCCTCGCCGGTGAAACTGATTCAGATAGGGTCTTAATGGCTGTGAACGTGATTGCGGCTGATGATGACGACGAGAGACCAGCACCTTCTTTGGATGTTCCGATGGAAGAGGGAGGTCAGACTCCCGACCCCACTATGCCCAATCCATCCATGATGATGCTACTACAGAAATACCGACATGAGGATGAAACACTGAAAAAGTAACTCGATGAGTTGAACATGCATGCCTCAACCTCAAGGCAGGTCGAGGTCCCTCCTCAAGCTGCGCAGCGAGGCACCAAAGAAATCGAGGCATCACCTCAGATAATGGCCTTCCAGTCGGCACTCAACAACACTGGGGGCGTGACCCCAACGCTATACCCTGTCCTTCAACATCAGGGGATTGACGCTGCACTACAAGCGATAGGGCCGGCCACATTGCAAACGCTGCAAGCACACTGCTACCCAAGTCTTGCGGACCCAGTGGTGAACAAGATAATGATAGAACAAATGATCAAAAAGAAGTTGGCCGACAGGGGCAATGATGATTATGCCACTCTCGATGTGTACAGGGTGCCTTATTCTGTCCATCATGCGGCCAAAAGATTACCTCCCGGCGTCAACAAACTGCCAAAATTTGACAAATTCAATGGGCACAGTTCTCTAAAAGAACACATAGCCTACTAGATTTTGAAAATATTTGATGAAAAACATTATTGGTTGCAGCATCCATAGGCGGGTTAAACCCAATGGACAGGAATCGTCGTTCCTACCCTTCTCTTAAATGCTTCCCTTAGGCAGGGCGTGCATGTGAGGGTGGTTCACCACAACCATCCACCTCTAAGGAACGGTGCCCCTACTATGGCCATACTTGCGATGCAACCCAGTCTAAGGGGGAAGTTTGGAAGACAAATTGGGGGATAAGTCTTGTGCAGGGTGGGAGATATTCAGGATTCGAATTCTTTCTAGGGCACCACCCCTCAAAGAGTAGATCTGTTGCACCGGGACTTTGTGTCTTTAATTTTGGACCCTTAGGCACGTGTACGACCAAGGTTTTCCCTGTGGGGCTTTGCCGCTCTTGCCATGCCTTTAATTTTCTCATAATTTTGCATTGAATTCATTTTGGTTTACACAGCCCTGACTGGCTGGATTGACCATGAAAGTTCATTTTTCAAGGGTCAAGACTACCCCTATTTGAGATCTCTCCCATATTGGGGAGTGCCCTAGTTGGTCACCTTCACCCGCCGATCTCTTGCCCCTTCACTTAGCCTAGCAAAGAAGAGAACGGCCTTCGTGCATACCCAAGCATGGCCAAAGTAGCAATGAGCTTGCTCGAGAGGAGATCGGCTATGGCTTGCCATGAGGTGTGTGAAAAACCATGCCTAAGGGTTACCCTTAAAGTTCAGGGAAGGAGCAGGACTCCAGACACGAAGCTCGTTGCCAGCCTGGGACGCTGCGGAAGAAAACCCTCTAAACCTAGGCTATCTAAGCCATTCAACCATGTTTTAAGGAATGTTCGAAGTGCATGAATGATAAATAATGGCGCAGTTTTACATAAAATAAAGACATCTCCATGTTGCATTTTAAAATCTTTCGCTTTCTCGTTTGATGATTTGGAGAGTGAAGAATCAAGTCCCTTAACACGGAGGAATGGTGGAACCGACACTGGACGAAGGAGGGACAAAAGGGAAGAGAGACGAGGGCTAGAACTCCCTTGTTAAGGCGCCAAGGCCCTGATAACGAGGAACGAGATACAAAATGGACAAAGATCAGCCCCAATCATGGTGGGTAAAAGCCTCGAGAACAGTAAGAAAAAGGGTAAGAATCGGGGAGGGGTAAGGACGAGTAAGTAAAGAGAGGAGAGTGAGAGGAATCCGACAAGGTCGGGAAAAAGGGATGGCGATCACCCGCCAGAGGCAGGAAAGAAGATGCATAAACCTCTGACAAGGCCGAGGAAGGATTGGAGGAAGCACCTGGAAGTTCCGAGGGAGAATTAGAAGAAACACCCAGACGTCCTGAGGAAGAATCGGGTGATGTCTCAGGATTCGGATGAAAGACTGACGTAGGCCGAGACCTAGAAGGATGAGGACAGGGAAACTCCGGAGATGCTAAGCAAGAGAAACTAGAACGAGGGTAGAAGGACTCAGGAGGGGAAGCAAAGATGATAGAAACAGGGCCAGGCGGTGGAAAGCATGCCACCCAAGGATAGGAACTGAGCAGAAGAAATGAGGGACGGACGGAAGAGAGAGGTGGAGTGAGCCCCTGAATACAAAGCTAGCGTCCCCTGAACTTTCATCGCCGCTTCTTCTTGGCTGAAATATTCTTGCAATAAACCCTCCTAGCACAGACTCAGGCTTCCAAGCTTCTTGATTTAGCATGTCTTCTCAAATAACGGGCACACCTGGTGGATGGCCTGGCCCGACTATGAACATGCTGCTTTATCGGGGTGGTTGCCCCTAGACATGCGGTGCTAACCATAGATGGACATTCCTGGATAAATAACTCCTTAATTGAGTGAATATCGAAAAACCATGGAGTTTTGTCACTTGGTGTCAATAGCATAAGATTCGATATCTCCACTTGGTAATTGGATATAAAGCATAATTGCCTTGTCAGAAGAGTAGGACGGAACTGAGGGAGAGTGATGTGTGGCGTTGACATAGCCGTCTCACCAATAAACTGAGGGAGATGGGATAGCAATTGCGAAAAGTCCCTTGCAAACCTTGAAGTTACGACCAGTTGCCCCTTGAACAGGGAATCCAGCAGACTCTTAGCGGCCGTATGGGTTAGCACAATCTGAGTAGAGAACTCTCTTGGGCCAGTGAGCTGAATGACAATCAAGCGAGGGGTGATAACAACATCAATAGTGAATTCTCTGGCGGGCAAAGAGATTGCCACCAACCTCGCTTGTGAAGAAACTGGCACTATCAGTGAGGAGCTTCTTTTGATGACCATCTTCAGAGATGAATGCTCTTCGCTCCCAAGGCAGCCAGGGACTCGGACTCGGACTAGCATGCGACAGATGAACTCTCCACCCTTGGCATGCACGATCAAAGCCCGGCTTGACTTATCACCTCCCCGAGACCTGAGGGGCACCATAGGTAACGTGCAGCTGCCCCGTGAGGTAGGAAGGGGTTGAAAGGGGTTAGAAGGGAAAGGTTGGAAGGGGGGTGGTGGACATAATGCGAGTGGCAGAGGGATAATGGTGATGACAAGCTCGGGTGGAGCTAGAGGTAGAGGTGTGGGTGTAGGCTCAGGTTCGGCCTACTCAGGCTCGGAGGATGATGGCGACAAGGGAAGTGAAGGAAGTGGAGAAGGTGGAGGCAGTGAGGGGGATGGCGAAGGTGACGGTGATTGTGATGGTGAAGGGGATGGCGAAGGCGATGAAAGTGGCGAAGGGGTTGATGGAGGTGGTGATGGTGATAGTGGCGGTGTAGTGGAGGATGTGGCCGGTGGTGGATATCTTTACAACACGTCGATGTGTATTAGGAATAGGTGTGGTGGTGCACGTCGA
This sequence comes from Amorphophallus titanum, assembly GCA_024336825.1. Taxonomy (NCBI): domain Eukaryota; kingdom Viridiplantae; phylum Streptophyta; class Magnoliopsida; order Alismatales; family Araceae; genus Amorphophallus; species Amorphophallus titanum. The sequence continues at coordinate 176,517 of JANBPO010009113.1, forward strand.
TGGGTATTGGGAATAGGTGTGGTGGTGGAAATAGCAGGTGTAAGGGGGGTACTAGCCTGGGTAGAGGCTGGGGTATGCGTCAGAGATGGAATAGAGGAAGAAGTGGGCAATGGAGCAGGTGCTTTATTAACTAAAGTATCACCAGGGTGTCCCTGGTCTTGAAGTGGAGACGGCTGTCTAGGCGGCACTACTTGCTACTGCTTGCTGTGAAGATCCAAAACAACTCTGCGCACGATAGCCCAATCAATCATCCTCTGGTCTTCCAAACTATACACAAACTCCTGGAACTCGGGGCAATCCTCAACCAAATGCCCCTGGGTCCGCCTGCGTATCTCTATTTTTAACCCCATTTTGATTGATTTTTTTTATTCTATTTCATCCTGGGGATCATTGTCCATAGCATGGTACTGTTAAGGTACGTGTCTGAGAATCGAGGAAGGTAAGGGATGAGGTATGGGTTTACCCCGATCTAGGGTTTTTGGGGGTTGTGGAACTGTGAGACCGAGGCGTACATTGCCCCGGCCAAATGTAACTGGGGGTACTGGGCTATGGAATACGGGAGCTTGTAAAGGCGGAGGTCTGAGGTAAACTGGGACTGGGTTTTATTAGACTAGCGATTAGAATGTCACGTGGGGACTAGAATCAGCCGGAAACTGGTGAAGGTAATATAAGGGATGACCAGGAAAGTGTTGGGCTACTGGTCTGGAGATGTGGATCGATCGGTGATCGACGCGACAGTGTCCCTCGGCCTATTGGAAGGTAGGTGAAGACCACCCTGGCTGGCGGGGGAAGAGAAGTGTTCCCATTATTGGCTCCAGCGCCCTTTCAGATTTTCACTGGAGCTGACCCCCTTTAGCTTTTTTCGATGCACCCTTGCAGGCTTTCACATCGATGGGTTCCCAATTTTGCCTGAGATGTCCCTTTCGAGGTTTTACCTCAGCCGGGTTGTTGGTCTTTTTGCCCCCAGTCGCCCCCTCACGAAGGGGGACGATTGGGTCTGCCGGGCATCTCTATTTTTAGCCCCATTTTTTTAATATTTTTTTTGCTTACCTGGGAGCCCGACGACTGGGCTATGGTCAGTGCAGTGATGCCCCCTGCTCTTGTCGTTGTGAGGATGAAGGTAGGAGACTGGCCTCCGAGAACGTCTGACGATGACTCTGGGAGGGGCTCAGTAGGCCCCAGGGCTTGATTGGAGAGAAAGACCGAAAGGGGTGATTGGGTCAGTCTCCTAAGAGGGAAGACTAGTTCCATTGGCTGGGACTGGGAGCGTATGCCTTATTCGGCATGGTGTGCGAACTCATGTTCTGGCCCATGGTACAGCTTTAACTGTCTTAATGCAACATCATGGCTAGACGTGAACAAGGTCAGAAGCATCAATGGTAGGACGATCCAGGCTGGACCCACCTCACGTTACTTGATGTTGGAAAAAGAAAGGTCAAATGTAATTATTGTGGTAAGGAGATACATGGCGGAATTACTAGAGAAAAGTAGCATTTGACAGGGATAAGAAGAGAGGTCAAGCAATGTGACAGATGTCCCCGACAAGTGGCAGAGAAAATGCGCCGCCAATGCCTTCTGGGCAAAAAGATAGGATGCAACAAAGGGCTGAAAATCAGGCTGAAATTGCTAAAAAGATTTCAGGCAGAGTAAATAGAAGGGGAAGAAGGGATGATGATGATGAGGAAGACACTGAGGATTTAGATCTAGAGCTGACCGAAATATTAGAGCATGAACAAGCGGCTCGAATGAAGGGAAATGCACCGATATGTTCAGGGACCTATTCCAATACAGCTGGTGTAGCACGACGTCCTAACACTGGTGCAGTCCCGCAGAGTGTAGGCCCCATGGACAGCTATCTGCACATAAGGCGAAATGCTACACAACTAAAAATTAAACAAGCATTGAGATGGGTCAAAAAATTAGTTGAAGCTACAGGGCATGCATTTAAAAGTATTTGCAAATAATTTTTTCATGTAGGTGTGCCTGCACATGCAGTTGAATCTGAATATTGGTAGCCTATGCTTGATGCCATAGCAGATGTTGGCCCTGACTTGAAGGCCCCATCACGTCGAGACAAATACAGGCGTGGCCTTGAGAGAGAGGATGAGGAGCTTCATTAGTGGGTTGAAAACTTCAAACATATCTGGATGGAGAGAGGACGCACCATTATGTGTGATGACTGGACTGGTATCACGAAAAAGTCAATGATCAATTTTGTGGTTTATTGCATCGAAGGTACAGTATTTGTGAAATCAGTTAATGCATCAAATTATGAAAAGAATGTAAATTATTTATTTTATTTGATAGATGACATGGTAGAACAAATTGGAGACTTATTTACCACTCTGATATTGTATAATTCGCTTCTGCACTTTAGTTTAATTAATTATTTAATATAAACTGCTTGGTTGTAATTTCTATTTCTCAAGCAATTCTCCTTACCCCATTATTATCCCTTCCGAGGCCTCATCACCCTTGTGGGAGCACCACCAGTTCTTGGTATCGGTATGTCGATGTTATCGGTGTATCGGTATCCGGAGCTCTGGGTCGTCACAGGTGGTATCAGAGCAGGAGTATTGAGATTGACTAAGGAATTAAAATTACAGTACATGTCTAGATGCTTGTCCTATCACTACTGTGGTCTAGTGCTGGCTTAGGAGATTTTTGCGTATGTCATGATTTTTCTTCTACTGTTATTAATTGCATGTCAGCATAATATGCCTTCCCGTCGTCGTCGAGCTCCTGTTCCCCAGGAGGAGAGCAGTGTTCCTGTTCCAGTTCCTATTGTTCCAGCACCAATGGAGATGACTGGTACTCGAGGTCGTGCACTTAAAGGGTTCCTATTGTTTCATCCGCCGACTTTTGAGGGCCAGACAGATCTAGAGGCTGCTAGGGCCTGGCTGGATGCTACTCTTCATGTATGTCGCTCGATGGAGTGTGTGGAGGATGAAAAAGTAATGCTTGGCACGTTCCAACTTCAAGGTGTAGCATTGTCTTGGTGGAACATTGAGTGGGAGACTTCTTTCCAGTCTCGTCCGCTTCTGCTTATAGCTTGGGTAGAGTTTGTCGCTACTTTTGAACTCACCTTCAGCCCAGCTCACCTTAAGCTTGACAAGATGCATCAATTTCTGGAACTTGTACAAGGCTCCATGTCTGTGCTTGACTACCGTAACAAGTTTATGGAATTAGGACAGTATGCACCTCACATCTTGGCAAATGAAGCTTTGAAGACGGATTAGTTTCTTCGAGATCTTCGTCCAGATTTGAGGCAGGTGGTTATTGTTTCCCGAGTGACTTCTATGAATGAAGCTTATCGGGTTGCTGCTACTTTAGAGTTGGAGATAAAAGTTAATGGGCCTTAAGGCACACACATGAAGACACCAAAAAGGGGCCAAAACTCAGATAAAGCAACTTACATGAGACTTCCAAACGAAAAGGAAAGGAGAACCCCCTTGCAAAGGTGCTATCACAGTTAAATTGGCGACCTTCTGGTAGGCGCTATTTCCAAACTAGGAAAGAAAGGGCTTTGACGTCCAAAAGAAGGATAAAATATATAATTATCTCAAGAGTAAATTACCCTCATCCTATTACGAAATTGCGGGATTTAGGGTGTTATGTTATAACGAAGATATCGGCTATAGTCAAGGAAATTACAATGCTTTTAGGGGTCATACGAAGGAAATGTTAATTCCATTAGGATTCTTAGCACAGGAAGTTTGTATACTATTAGGATTCTAAATCACAACTCTATATATATATCATCCTCCTTCGACAAGCCCCGGCTACTACTATTGCTGCGATCGAAGGCAATCTATTACTTCTCTGCTGTCGTGCCCTCCTGTAGTTCCTATTCTTATTGTTGCAAGTTGCTTCTCCTTCCCGTAAACCTACTGCTACTGTAGTTGTGGTGAACTGTGGTTGCCGTGGTGATACAAAGAAGCCTTGCCTTTGCCGATCACTTCTTCCTCTGCATCTCTTACTACCATCGTACGTAAAGGAAGAAGCTTCATCTTCCTCCTCTGCTACTACCTATGCCGTGAAGAAGAACCACTACTTCTTCTTATTCCTACTGCTACTGCTACTCTGAATTATATTCTCTATTCTTCACGTTCTGTCATCGTCTAGATAGCCCACAAGGTAGGTGTTCTGAAGTTACGAAGCCCAACTTAATAATTGGAATAAACTCCATGCATATAGATCATGAAGTAGGGATTTATATGAATTTGTTTAGTTTTCGTATATTTTTACTGAGTTCTTGAATATAGCGACCCTGTTCAAGGTGGCTATTTCAAATAACGCCAAGTAAATAGTCGCTATTTCTTTATGTGATTTAACAAATACATCATGTTCCCCAGCAGTGTTGCAGAGATTGTATCTCTGGACGGGTTAAGCTGTATTTCCCCAGCGGTTGAAGCTGTGAATCAGTAGGGATCCATACTCAGGTTAGAGTGTGGGGTGGACGTAGGTTTGCTGGCTGCAAACCGAACCACCTTAAAAATTGGTGTCTCCTGTGTGTTTGTGTGATTGCTTGATCTATTTTCTTGTTCCTGTTTTTAATCCCGTAGTTGGATCTATTCACCCCCCTCTAGATCCACTTTCTACTAGATAGATCGCGTTCATCTGTCTCCAACATACCTCATTCTCTTCTCCCACCACCCCCGGGGGCCTCGTTGGTCTCTGTTCAAAGAGGACTCGCCCACGGTTGCAATGATGCTGACCTCGCCTGCATTGGACCTCCAGAGAGTTTGTGGAAGTGGTTTTCTCAGGCCCCTGCGGTTCTGAGAACTTTGCACCTAGTCTCCGGCTATAGACCAGAGCCCCAGTGCAGGAGCCTCCATGCCCAGTCCCCACTGATTCCTGGAGCTGTGATTGGCTGAGCCTTCTCCTCCATATTCTCTGCCAGCTCCAAGAAGAAGGGTGCCTTTTGGATCCCGGAGCATAGAGTTCCTAATTTTCTCCCCGGAGTACGTAGGTCAGTCCCTCCTGAGATAGATCCAATCCCCTCCATCTATTTGGGTTCTTGCACCCTGCTCTAGCCTCCTCAGGTGACCCCCTTAGTCTCCAATCGAAGAAGACTTGTCCACGAATACAGTGGCTCTAGTCCCGCCCTCATCGGACCCCGGGAGTGCTCGTGACGATTTGTTCTTCGAGCAGCAATAGTTATGGGGCAGTGAGAACCAGATCCGATTGGCCCTGGTCCCGACCCCACCATGGTCACAGTAGACCTCAGAACGACCTCCAAAATATTAGGCGCATCCCTGGGCCAACCCAGGATGCTTTGGCATTGGTCCCTTCAACACCAGCAGTCGGAGGAGTCCGTGGCGACGTCGTCTTTGACCTCCTGTGCTGCTGATCCTGGTCTCATACCTGAAACTCGTGGTCTCTTCTTCTAGTATCAGCATATGATTTTTGTCTAGACTGAGCCGTCAGAAGTCTTTATCTGATTACTTGTATCTTCTCAGTGATATCTCATACCATATCTAGACCTAGAACTTGCTTTTCACCAATTTTGTCCCAACATAATGGTGAACAACAACTCCTTCCATACAATGCTTCAAAGGGTGCCATTCGAATACTTGTCTGGTAACTGTTGTTATATGCAAACTCGACCAGGGGTAGATGATCATGTCAGCTACCACCAAAATCTATAATACAAGCTCGTAGCATATCTTCCACAACATGATTTGTTCTCTCGGTCTGACCATCTATTTGAGGATGGAATGCAGTACTGAAATTTAGTTTTGTCCCCAAGGAGTGTTGTAGACCCTTCCAAAAGTATAAAGTGAAGCACGGGTCTTAGTCAGACACGATTGAAATAGGAACTCCATGTACTTCTTTAACGTATAAAGCTGCCAAGACATCAACCGTCCATCGGCTCTTAATTGGCAAGAAGTGTGCCAACTTGGTCAGTCAGTCTGGGATAACCCATATTCCATCATGTCCGCCCTTAGACATGGAAAAACTCATGATGAAGTCCATTCTAATATCTTCCCACTTCCACTTGGGAATATCTAGAGGGTGCAATTTGCCAGCGGACTTTTGGTGTTCTACCTTAACCAGTTGACATGTGAGGCAGCGAGACACAAAATCCACTGCCTCCCTTTTCATATTAGGCCACCAAAAAGTCCATTTCAAGTTCTGGTACATCTTGGTAGCTCCCGGATGAATTGTGTACCTTGATCAATGTGCTTCTTCTAAGATTTTCTTCTTTAAGTCGAGATGATCTGGTACACATGTCCTTTCGTGGAATAGTAGCCTTCCATCAGATGCTAGTTTGATATCTGATCGTTCCTCTAGCTTGCCCTTGATCTCTACTAGTATTGGGTCTTCATCTTGTAGCCCTTTAATCTCGGAGAGTAATTCTATGAAGTCGTTAAATCTATATAGTGCCCAAGGTTGGGTCGCTATTTCACTGTTTATGCAGAAAACTAACAAAACCTGATACAAAACTACTTTCTGCTATCACCTACGGAATCGTATGCATGCAGATGATTTGGGATTTACTAGATTAGGCTTCGTACTTGAGAACACATTCCTCTCTTGATGATCGGGATGACTGATAGGGAAGATTATTACAAGCAGTAACTTGATCAGATGAATATCTCAGTAGGAAGATGATGCAGAGACTCAGTAGCAACAATGGCAACTACAGCTTCCCACGAACATGAAGAAGGTTCTCTCACTTCTATTCACAATAGCAGGGGAAACTAGATAGCAACCACAGGAAATAGAAGGAGCAGTGGATGCCCTTCTTTATGCACAACCGTAGGAGGATGTGCAGTAATAAGGAAGAAGTAATTCTTCATGGCGGCAACTTCAATGGAGGCAGACGGAGAAGAACACCTCTCCTTGACAGATACAGCAATAGAGGATGAAGAAGATTATTGGCAGCTCTCGACCTGAAGAAGCAAAGCTTCTTCCTACAGTACATAAACCGTGCAGTAGGAGGAGGAAGAACGATGGTAGGAACTCCCTGTGAATCCCGGAAGCAGCAGTAGTCTCGGTTCGTCGAAGGATGCAGGGTATTTGTAGAGAAGAAAGATTAATGGGGTTTAGAGTTCGATCAGGATTTAACTTCTTACGTAAGGAATCCTATTGGCATATAAACTTCCTCGGAATCAATCCTTCTTGATCTAAACCTTCCTAAACAGTAGTCAGTATCCTAGTTAGAACGAAACATTGCCAATCAAATTTCACATTTTTATCCTGAAGAATATAGTGCCCAAGCAAAGGGGCATTCTTTAGAAAATGGAGGCTTAACTAGGGGCGCTCTTCCCCTATTTGCTGGATGATTCTTCCAATTAGCCCATTTGGGGTTCCCTTTTGTGTAAGGCCCATTTGTAAGTGTTGTTTGTGTGTGTTTTGGACCTTGGTCACCTGATCGGACGGTTGAATTTGAATCCTATCACGATCGGATTGTTGCATCGCCAAGATGATCACTGTCAGTCCGATAGATCTGCTTCATAGCCATGACCACTCCTTTGATTGTGATCAGACCCTTAAGTTGACTTGGTGTCCATAAAGGACATGTTCACTTGAGACAAGATATATTTGTAATTTTCCCTTCATCATGGTATTTTTACGGTTGTTTTCCCAAACACTAGGTTGTTCTTGCAATTTCATACCCTTTCTGGAGTGGCCCCGCCGTTTCCTGACTTCCTGGGCATTGACTTTTCTTGACTTTTCATAGATAACCCCGTCACTTCTTGACTTCCTGGGCATTCCTACATTTCTTGACTTTTCAGAGATAGTCCTGTCATTTCTCGACTTCCTGAGCATTCCGACTTTTCTTGAGTTTTCAGAGATAGCCCCACCATGCCTTGACTTCTTGGGCATATCTGCCATTGACTTTTTTGGGAATAGCCCCATCACTTCTTGACTTCCTGGGCATTCCTATTATTTCTGACTTCTGGGAATAGCCCCGTTGCTTCTTGACTTCCTAGACATTCCTGTCATTTCTTGACTTTTGGGGAATAGTTTCTTGACTTCTTGGACATTTGGTAGCCCCGTCACTTCTTGACTTTCTGGACATTTCTGTCATTTCTTGACTTTTTGGGAATAATCCCATCACTTCTTGACTTCCTGGGCATTTCTGTCATTTCTGACTTCTGAGAATAGTCTGGTCACTTCTTGACTTCTCAGACATTCCTATCATTTCTTGACTTTTTGGGAATAGCCATGCCACTTCTTGACTTCTTGGACATTCTTGTCATTTCTTGATTTTTCGAAGATAACCCCGTCACTTATTGACTTCTTCGATATATCTGCCATTTCTTGATTTTTTCGAAGATAGCCCAGTCACTTGACTTCTTGATCATATCTGTCATTTCTTGACTTGTCAGGGTTTATTTAAAATTTCACCCTTCTTTGATTTTTCTGGGCACACTGCATTGGTGAAGCTTCCCCTGTTCAAATTTACATGCACTACTCCCCTCGCAGGGGGGTTGGACTAGGGGGTGAAAAATTAATATTACAAACCAAACACTACCTCCTCACAAGGAGGGGTGCTAAGTCGGCCAGGCAGGGAGGGTATTTTGCTAAATTAGCTTCGAAAGGGTACTTCGCTCGGTCTTGTCCAATTTTGGAATGACAGGATAGGGGGTCGATGCAGATGTCGTTGCACACTCCCCCGAACTCAGTAGTCACCGAAACTAGTGCCAATTCGTCTCTAACAGACCCCGATATGTTGGAGAATTTTCACGGAGGAGCCCGTTGTCATCACCGGCTAGGGTGGCTCTTGGAACAGGACCTTTGCACTCTAGTTCGCACTGACCCCAGGGTACAACAGCAGATGGATGCCGGTGCCACAGTCGCTCCCGAAGTCCAATCAAGACAAGAGCAAGTCGAGGACGACCGTGGATGAGTCTTCTTCAATCAAAAACTAGGGGGAGCTCCAGATGATGTCGGGGCGGGGAGGAGGAACCCATTGAGTGAAGGGGGGTTGGGTCTGGTCCTGGGTGACCTGTTCTACGCACCTGGGGGAAGAAAATTGGTAGATGCTCCTCTGGATGCCGAACGGGATGTCACCTTTTGCTGATGGAAGTTGATTGGTTATAGAAGACTTTGGCTGAATGGCGCCTTCAGCAGTGGTGGGGTGCGACTGTGGGAGCTCCAGGAAGTCGCCTCAGGTTGCCCACTGGTCTAGATCTGTGCAGTCGAGGGAGATCGGACCTCCCGGACAGCTGGGAAGTCGAATGCTGGCGAGACCACCACAGCGAGGAATCTATCTCGACGAGCTTTCCGTTGATATATGGTAAGTCTTCAGATGATGCCGAATGACTCCGGGACAGGATCTGCAACTCGGGCCTTTTCTGCTGCCTGCGAACTGGACAGGGTATAGTGGTGGAAGGGGGTGATAGTGGGGAGATGAGGAGAGGGGAATGGGGTGAGAATGAAATGCACATTAATCCCACCCCCATGAGAATCCAAAGTGTACTAATTAGACAATAAAAAATTTACCTGGCCCACAATCTTCAACTTTACCCTAAAATCGTATGGTGCTGGATGCCTTTCAAATGCACAAGCTTCCCTCCAGACCTAAACCCTTAAAAAACCTTGTTTAGTGCTCTACGACATTATAAAAACTCATCCTTTCGCCTCCGTCGCATGTCGTAGATAGTTTCTCAGGAAGATCGAACAGCTACACATTGCTCCTTCTTCGTTGCTTAGGTATAGTTAAGTTTTACCTGGCACGATCCTTCTTCTTCACCAAGCCGCATGATCCTTCTTCTTCTCCAAGCTGCACGATACTCCAAGGGCAACGACAATGTCCTTCTCTTTTACCTAGGATTTCCAGGTAGATTGGGGACGAAAGCGGGTTGACAAAGAAGGAAGGGAGGGAGAAAGATTTGCAGGGTTTCCAGGTAATTGGGGACGGAAGCGGGTTGACGAAGAAGGGAGGGAGAAAGATTTGCAGAGTTTCTAGGTAGATTGGGGACGGGAGCGGGTTCGCGAAGAAGGAAGGGAGGAGAAAGGTTTGTGAATGAACCCAGTGCCACCGTTCCGTCTTTAACCAGGGGTCGTATGGACATTTCCTATGTCTAGTCAAAGTTAACCGTAGTTAACCATACGGCTGGTCACGCGCGGTTACGACGATGATAGTTTTACACATTTAGAATTTATTTAGTGATATACTTGCTAATACGTTTCTAGAAGTGATTTTTTTACAAATTCACATGTAACAATGACTTTCATGCAAAAAACCCCTATTTAAAAAGATTACTGCACACAAAAGCTGTGCGATCAACTCAGCAAGCATCACTATATTATTTCATGCGCATATTCTCTTTATATGTTATCACGTGGACTTTTATAGAAGTAATTTATTTTGGCTATATTCAGTTGAACAGAATATTCTGTTTAGAATATAAAATATAAGATTTTAAAATAATGTTTAGGAGCTCTTAAGTGTCGGGCCTCACGCCCCTCATATCGGCATGTTGCTGGTCGTGTCCACATGTAGAGTCCGAGGTCTGTAGTCTCTAGAGTCGGTCTCCCGTGTCCGTCCCGCATCACGACCCTGCTGAAGAATCGCTAGTCTACGGAAGAGCTGGTGACCCTGGAGAATATCGATCGGTGCCTTCTCAAGTGACTGCGATCGATAGGTATGGGCACTAGGAATTAGCTTTCCCTTCGGATGAGGAAGTCATTCTTCTTTCCCTGACCATGTCTTCCTTTGCGCAGACACCAGGAGGCCGGCTGAGGAGGAAGCGCCTTCAACTGAGGCCACCGTTGAGTTGCGAATTCCTGAGGATTCTGCCCGAGCCCAAGATAAGGGCAAGGGGGTGGCCCGGGAAGGGTCTTCCAAGCAGCAGGGGTCCAAGTGCAAGGATCCTATGCAGAAGATGTTGCGGGATGTCGTAAAGGCCAAAAAGTGGGCCAAGAAGGCTGGGGCCATCCCCGCGGTCGAAGATGGCTCTGGTTCGGCTCTCCCCTTTGCTGAGCTAGAAGGGGCCGAGCCTATTCGACTGGCTCACCCGTCTATTGGGCAAGAGGGGAATGAGGAGGCCGGGGCCGAAGCGGGCGGCTCTAGGACTGTGGCTGAGACTGGAGCGCCAAGCGAGGCAGGTGGCATTCAGGGCAGAGACGCTGGGGCCGAGCCGATAGAGGCAGGGGGGTCACGGGAAGAGGTGATATAGCCCCAACAGACCGAGGCAAGAGGGGTGGAGGAAGCAGTGACTCAATCCGGGCCAGCCAGTGGGGTTCCCGAGGGGGTGCCACTCGGAGGGGGAGCCCCTATTTCGGCTGCTCTGGAGAGGCTGGGCATCCAGGGCCTTCTATATCAGAAGTGTTGCAGCATTGCCATAAAGGTGGTACGAGGAGGAGACAGGCAGCGCTCCCCGGCCGCGGCCCACGAAATGGTTATGGAGGGTGGCCGAATCCTGGCCCAAATGGGGGCCACCCTTCAAATCCCACGTATTGTTATTTCAATTTTGCTCTGCATGCATTTTTTTGTCTCAAGTCCCGGGCGGCGCTCTATCTTGGCAATTAATCAAGGGTTTTTCTCCCTCTGGAAGGATGTAATTAATGTCACGACCTTCATGGTATGATAGACTTCCGGTCCTAACACGGACTTCACATTCGTCTGACCAAGTAAAATCAAGCGCATAATAAATTTGTCACCTATGTGACAGGCACGCCTACATGAATAAAGAAATATTTAAATCATTCTGCCAGGGTACTGTGACCATATTTTTAGGTGTCTGAAGGTGTCATGTTACCTCGATTAACGTGCCTATGTTATTTTAAGGATCTAGGTGACCCTTTGTGTTCTGGACTTTCTTGTTACACTGAATTGAGTCACTGTGTGCCGGTGTAACTACAGAGGGCTGTGCCCGTACGATCTCAGCTTCTTCGGAAGGTGGTCTCCATGTGGGCCATGCGTATGGCCTATGAACTGCGAGTTCTGTGACCCAGCCTGGGGCTGGAGGTTTCTTGGTTTCCCTTGGAAAGGGAATGAACTCGGTAGTTGTATGCTGCCTTAAAGGATTGTTTTTAACCGTGATTTTTGACCCTAGGAGTAGGGCAGATTGACGGCATGATGCCGTGTTGTACGACAGTCTTGAGCCGAGTCGTGTGACTCAAGGACCATTGGGTTAGTAGGTCTAGTGGACTATCCAGAGTCTGGTGACATCGTGTCACCTCGTGTTTCGAGTTACTTGTGACGGGCCTGTGCGTAGCCTGTCAGTACTTCAGTGGTTTCTTCTAAGAGTCTTTCGCTTAGTGACCCCCCACTAATCATAGTTTGCCTGGGCACACGTGTGCCTACCTACCAGGGAGTAGGTGGAGGGCTACACCCAAGAGAGACGATTTTAGGCTGGTTGCCGTAGGTAGGCCTGCCAACGGATTCGAATATTATTCGGATCCGCTTCAAATTCGAATCTGTATTAGCAGATAACATTCAAATTTGTATCAGTGCCCTTCGACGATGGATTGCCCGTGCCCTCATTAATTGGCGGCCAGAAGTCTGTCGCTAATTCAAGAATCAACGCCCTTCTTGGCGTCCATTAATCATCGACCATTATTCTGGTCACTCTTTTCATGCTATCATAAAACGTCTTCTACTTAAAAACTCAGAAACATGGGTCATGGAGTGAATATATGAACAAGATATCATGATATTTATGCATGCAACACTTATTACTATAGTCTTGTGCTTTAGTTATTGAGAAAACCTACCTCTTAGGCTTGATCAGGATGATGGAACAGAGAGAAAGAAGAAGAACAATATGCAATAGAAACAACTGCAGCAACAGTAGTAATAGCATAGGAAAAACAACAGGGGTAGAATAAGAAGAAGAAGCAAATGCTTCCTGCATGCTCCCCTCGCACTAGCAGTAATAGCAGAGAAAGGAGAAAGCAAAGCCCCTTCTCATCGTACAGCAACAGGAGGGAGATGAGGACGTCGACGCGATGATCACTAGGAAGATGACGAACAGCAGTAGTAGCAACAGCTTTTGTTGATCGCTTTGGGAGTTCTATTTATAAGGTTTTGATTCTGATGAGTCCATTGTATCCTAATGGGATTTAAATTTTCCACGTAAGAATCCTCGTGGAACTTAAATTTCCCAAGCAAATTCTCTTGCCAAAACCTCAGTCGCCACCCAATCAACCAATGAAAACCCTAAAGCCCCATCCCATGCAAGTTTCGAACGTGATCGAGGTTGGCTTTTGAGACAACCCTTAACGTATATATATATTTGTGTATATATCCTATGCACCTTTTGACGTGGAAAGGGTTATGGGCTATTATTAATAAGGCCCATTTACGTAAAGGTTAATCCCCTTTTTAGTGTGCATGGGTTGAGGGCCAATTGGTGATAGTTGTGGGTTGTATTTTATTTCCAATTGGCCCCTTGTATAATTATTTATAAAATTTTATTCCCCTCACCGATGTACTGCCCTCATCAGGAAGGCTGGCGGAAACGAATCCAAGATTTCACACCATTATCTAAACTGTGAAGTTATGATAAAAGGGAATAATCTACCTGCCAATCTCGTATGCTTAGATATAGACGAGTATGATGTCATAATAGGAGCCGATTGGCTATCCACAAACAAGGCAATTGTAGATAGTCGAAACAGCAAGGTAACTTTTAGAGTTTTTTCGAAACTTGTTTACACTAGTCCTCAGAGTCGAAACAGCTCACCCCTTATTTCGACCCTCTGAGCTACCAAACTCTTAAGAAAAGGATGTGTGACTTTCATAGCATTTGTGTCTGCCACAGAAGTTAAAGGGCTATAAGATGAAGACCCAATCCTAGTAGAGATCAAGGGCAAGATAGAGGAACGACCAGATTTCAAATTGGCATTTGAGAAGGCTACTATTCCATGAGAGAACTTGTGTACCAGACTATCTGGAGTTGAAGAGGAAGATCTTAGGGAAGCTCATCGATCAAGGTACACAATACACCCCAGAGCTACCAAGATGTACCAAGACTTGAAACGAATTTTTTGGTGGCCTAATATGAAAAGGGAGGTAATAGATTTTGTGTCTCGTTGTCTCACGTGTCAACAGGTTAAGGCGGAACACCAAAGGACCATTGGCAAATTGCACCCTTTAGATATTCCCAAGTGGAAGTGGGAAGATATTGGAATGGACTTCATCATGGGTTTGTCTAAGTCTAAGAGCAGACATGATGGAATATGGGTTATGATAGACCGACTAACTAAGTCGGCAGACTTTTTGCCTATTAAGAACCGAAGGACGGTTGATGTCCTAGCTGGTTTATACGTCAAAGAAGTGGGTAGACTACATGGAGTTCCTGTTTCGATCGTGTCTGACCGAGACCCGCGCTTCACTTTACACTTTTGGAAGGGTCTACAACACTCCTTGGGGACTAAACTAAATTTTAACACTATATTTCATCCTCAAACGGATAGTCAGACCGAGAGAACAAATCAATTGTGGAAGACATGCTATGAGCTTCCTAAGAGTTATTTTTATAGGGATTCTCTCTCTAGTTTTTAGAGAGAGAAGCTCCGGGTAGCATCTTTCCCGCCCTATTCTTTGTTCTTTCTCGATCTGTCCCCCTCCTTGCCGGCCAGGGCCGGCACGGTGGGGGGTCCCCTGGTGCCGATGGGGGGTCATCCTGTGCCCCCGAAGATCACTCTTCCACCAGCTCAAGCTGTTCAAAGGACCTTTACGCAAGCTCTCCTGGATTCTAAGCAGAGACCGACCACCTCTATCCCGATCACGGAACCAACGTTCAGGGATCGGGGTTATCCTGTGGTATACTTCTCTAAATCTGATATTCAGGCATCTATGCAACTTCTTCCATTTGCAATTGTTGCCAAATGCTCGTATGGTAGGCCTTCTTTTCCCAAGATCAAGAGCTGCCTTGTTCAGTGGTTGGCGATCTCTTCTGGTTTCATCATCAGGAAGCTGAATCCAAGACATCTTCTCCTTAGATTTGACAATGAGGCAGATTTTATGAAGCTTCTTATACAAAAAAACTTGTATATAAAAGGCTTTTTGTTTCGATTCTTTCGGTGGACTTCTGACTTCAATTTTGATGTTGATCCGCCAACGATCCCTATTTGGATTGGTTTTCCTGCACTGCCGGTGAACCTATACCATGAGGATTGTCTTCACTCAATTGCTGGAAATTTTGGCTCTATCTTGCGCATTCACGAGAGGACCTTAACTCTGACTGATACCACTGAAGCCTTGGTCTGCATTGAATTGGATCTTTCAGCTCCGCGCAGGGAGCGTTTGTGGATTGACATGGATGGTGTGGGATATTGGCAATCGATCAGTTATAATCGAGCCCCTATTCTTTGTTCTTTCTGTCACAAATTGGGTCATTCCAGTGATGAATGCAAGAAAAGGTTGGGAAGGAATGGTCGTCTGTCACTTGCGCAAGTTCCTGAAGCTAAGAACCTTCGGCAGGTCTTTAAGCCCCGACTTGCTAACCCTCTGGTTGTTCGACATAATCTATTGATATCAGCTCTTGATTATGAGTATACACATTCTCTCTAAGAGTCGTTTCATGCGAACATGCATAGCTTATTGCATTCCATGATAATTGGTAATTTACTTAAAGCATGCTAGTGCTTGAGATCTAGTACCTACTGAGCTTTCGATCATATAATTTTCTCCTCTTTTTCAAGTAAGTCTGATGAGGAAGAAATGAACATGGATGGGGAAGAGTAAGAGTTAAGTCATAGAGCCATCCAAGTGTCTAGAGTTCCATAGTCTAGTCTACTCTTATAGTCCTTGAGTCAATCTTGTAATTTTCTTCTTATTTGAGTCAAACTATTGAGAATGTAATTGAGGATGATTATGAATGAATAAAGGATTGGGTTTGTTGCCATATTGTGCGCTCTGTCTTTGTGTTGAATACACTAACGCTCTGATTGACATGAATAATATAAACTCATCACGACCTCCAGATAATCTTTCGCGCTCGGGGCGTGACAATTGCATTCCATCCCAATCAACACGATGAGCCATGATGAGAATAAGGTACCTGAGAAGATAAATAGATTCATTAATTCTAATGGAATTGACGAGGTTAATCCTAGAGAAAATTTCTAATTACTATCTCATCCCAGGTTCTACCCAATTTCTCTCACGGTTGGGAATTTCTTTCCTCGTTTCTTAGGTATGGGTCCCTAAACCTTTGGACTTAACTTATGACATGACATTTTTTTCCTAGGACTTCTAGTCCTATGCTCTGATACCACTTTAATTGTCACATCCTGAGCTTTTTAATATAGCGAAAGGAATATCAGGAATGTGAATAGCCAGCATAGTAAGTCTCTCGCAAGCAAGAAAATCAGAGTGCAAGATGATCACAAACGTAATTGCATGAGTAATTTCTCAAAATTCAAACTTTATTTCATTCCAATAAAAATGGCAAAGTACATATGATCCACCACTCTCGACCTTCTTACATCTTGACTCAAGAAAATAGAAAATTACAATGAGACTAGACTAGACATTCCACAATCCGAAACTCTGGTCTTACTAAATAATCTTCTTCATAAAATAGCTTTGTGAAATCTCCACAAAAGTCATCCATATCATCAACCGGCCCATTTGGTGGCAATGGCAGGCCAAAAACTATATAGGCAGCATCTTCATTCTTATCAGGACGTGGCGGCATCCTTAAGGTACCGGGCTATAACAGCCCCTTTATGAAGTGTTGAAGATAGTTCCACGTCAGTGGCAGTGCATCTTCCAGAATAGATACTAGCGACTCCCGATAGCCTAGGTCTCTTCTACTCATCTTTCTGCCCCTTGGGATGGGCTTGGTTTCCCCCTGCAACTGAGCACTGAGACCTATGCCTGGTTGATATCCTAGTTTTAATATCATGTTCCAGCCCTTGGGATCTCTCATCTCTAGCTTCACCTTGATGCTGACTAGTGCGATGGCGGGCTTGCGTGGGGCATAGGCCCATGGAAAATCAAGGTCCATCACAGAAATGACTGGCTTGTTTCTAGGCCAGAGAGTCGATAGTATTTTTTTAGAAATGGCTTCAACTGACTGGACTGTGGATATGCTCTTGACCTTTACCACCCGCCTCTGGAATGTGAATTTGAGGCACTGGTGGGCGATTGATGGTACGGCATGAAGGTTATTGATCCACGGATGACCCAAGATCGCCTTAAACATCAGGTCAATATCCAACACATAAAACTCTACGGGCATCGTCAGTGGCTCGAGCTCAGCTTGGATAGTAATCACCCCACGACACGCCCTCCTCGAATTGTCGTAAGCTGCAATAGTGGTTGCAATAGGCCTTAACATATCTCCAAAAATATTACATGTACTTAGAGTGCTGAGGGGATAGACATTTGTAGAGGCCCCAGTGTCGACCAAAGCCACATCAACAGTTACCTTATTCACGGTGATGGAGATGCATAGTGGCATTTGGCATTCCTCAGGAGGTGCTAATTTAGACTCAGAAAAAGGAATGGCCAGCCCCTTAGTCAGTGTAGCTAGGGGACAAGGTCTTCCGTGGCTCTCGACGACTAGTATGACTCTCTAAACTTACCTTTCCTAATGATTCCTGATACACTGACAACTCGACTTCCTGCATGCAGCTAGACCCCCAGGGACGGATAGTGGAGCTCCAAAGTCTCCTTCACTCCACCATTCAGCAGAGGGACGAGTTCCAGTGCGCGCTGGAGCTTCTGGTGAACTTGACTAACCTTAGACTTAAATGTTCAATGCTTATGAACTTGACTGACTTACCTTGACTTCTAAATGCAATGAGCCGAGGGAGCACAGTGGTAGGGACCTGGCGCTCCATCCTCTTCTTCTCAGCTAGTGGGTAGGACTGAGCGGGACGTCGACTTCGCACTGGCAGTTGCTCAGGCTGAGGAGGCCGAGGCCACTCTCGCAGAGAGGGTAAGCAAACCAACCAACTTCTTCTCTTTGACTTAAAATGCTTATGCTATGCAAATGACTGATCATGATGAATGCTTATGCAGACGAGGGAGTTAGCGTCGGTGCTAAGTGAGGCAGAGTGGCTTTGAGCAGAGGTGACAGAGGTGGCCCATCTTCGCGTGGAGGTGGAGTGACTGAGCGTGGGAGCAGAGGACGTGGAGCGCTACCGCACGGAGGTGAGAGAGGCACAGAGCCTGGCCTACGATTTGAAGATCGAGCTATAGACCATGGAGCGGACGGTCTAGATGATAGGCCGAGGACCTGAGTGGAGTGCGTCGTAGAGTGGCACGCGGAGCAACGCATTCCTGGACTTCCTTACCAGCTCCTCCGGCCATCAGAGGAACATGGAGGCAAAGAGACGGAGATGGCGAGAGGAGGGCAGCACTGCCATGGGCCCACCAGAAAAGAGGCATGAGGGCGCTGGCAATAGCGGGGGTCCTGGAGAGGGACTGACCTGAGAGCCACCTTGTTCCCCTCTTTGCTTTTTTTATTTTATGGACACATGCATGTACATGAGCTTATCTTACTTAGTGAAATCATGATCTCTTTTGGTGTTTCCTAAAATGTGATAATTAGTATTTTTAATTATCCATGGGCATTGTATTTATGTTTTCTAGCTTCTATTGGATGGTATGGATGCTGGGGAAGGCAGGTTACAGGTTTCTGTAGCGAACTTCGTCGATTTCGGTCAACCGGGGGGGTGGCTCGGTTTCAAACCGAACCCGTTCGCTGCCCAGCTCACATGGTGGTCATGCTAGTGATCGTCATGTGTATATGTGTATAGTGCACCACACCTGGCGCATCATACTTCTTTAACGGACCACACCCAGTCCGTCATGCACATGTATACATTAGATAAGTCATTAGCATAACGCCCCTTTGTATGACCATTATAGTTGTGAAAAACCGTGAATTTTCCACGTTCTGGAGACCTTAACGGGCCGACCCTGATCCGTTATGTTCTCTGGGTCTTTAAGTCTTATAAAAATAACTCGGGTGGCCATAGCCGACCAGTAGTGGCGCGTTATGCTACATAATGCTCTATGCCTGATCCGTTATGACTGCTGTATCTTAGATTAGATCAGATGAATATGACGGTCCAGCGGAGGCGCGTCATATTACTTTAACGCACCTCACCTGATACGTTATGCTATATGACGGGGTAGAGCTGATCCGTTATATTATGTAACGGGGCAGAATTGATCCGTTATGCTCTCTACTATGCTGAGAGTAGTGAATCATTGTTCTAATGCATTCTTCGCCATGTTCAAGTTATTTTATGAATAAAAATATATCTTTATATCCTAGTAGAGTTGCTTACTCTTTCCTCGTGATGGAGCCACTAGTCGTAGCCCAGCGACCTTAGTGTGGTCCACCCGGGAGAGGTGGAGGGGTGTTTCCCATCTAACGATTTTTAGGCTAGTTACTGTGGGCCCCCGCGGTTACCGTAGCGTCCTATGGGGGGGGACTAGCTAGAGACCTGACCCTAGGTAGGGGTCGGTGTGTGCACACGTGGTTAGAGGCTTAGACTAACACTGACGAGTGTTACTCTGACTAGTTCTTATTCTGGTGATGATAAACTTTCATTCCCACTATTGCCTTTAGGAATTCATAAAAGTATTTTATCACTATTTTTAAAAATATATAAAATTTAGTTCTGGTTAATATTTAAGATCAATGACATCCAGAAAGAGAAAAGCACCAAAAAAACTCTTAATTCTCCGATGGAAGCAAGAATTCACCGAGTTTCTCATCTACTTTATAGTTATAGGAAAATCTACTCTAATTTCACTCTTCACCTTATGTTAATTTAGGCCGGCATCATTTGGCAAATTCACCTCAATCTTTCCCTTCTTTACCTTAGGTTGGGTCCATTTGGGCCCAGTACATTGGACATAAGGCATCAATATGGTGATGCCTTTAGAATTTATATTGATGTACTTATTTCACTGAGAGTGGGATTGTGGCCTGAACCTAAAGCGTGCCAAGCTTGAAAGCCCTTTGAGTTGAGATGACCCTATCTTTTCTTTTTTCTCATGATTCTTGCAAATGGCAAAACATAAGTTGATATGGACTCGAGTACCCCCCTCCCCCATATCGGTAGTGGTTTGGAGTTAGGTAAGGAGGTGCTTGCAAAGCCTTTCCCCTTCGTTGTGTTGGCCCATCGGAGTTTGCAAGGTAAAACTATAAGACTTGTGTATGAGTAATCTTCCTTAACTTGGAGGCTAGTTTTTATTCTTCAAATGGCACCACGTTATGAACAGAGAGAAATGGTGTCCCATCCGTCTAATTATGATATGGCTGCATTTATTGTATTTGATATTTGAAATTTATAATGATAGTCGAATGGACAGTTTAATTTTACTTTAAAACACTTAGATAGTCAGTGTTTGTCTGGCTATCTATTAGAATGGGTGATTGTTTAATTTCTTAAGGAGTCGACTATAAAATAAGTGAAAATTTTAAACATAATTTTATTTTAATAAATATATATCTAAATATGTGTACTTCAAAAATAATATATATAGTGATTTGAGATCATGGTGGTCGTATTTGCAGCATCATTAGTACAATTAATTGTAATTTAGGGTTATTTTTCAAAAAAATAAGAAAAATAAAAAATTCCACGAAATATCTCAACCCACCCACCCCTCTCTCTCTCCTCTCGTCGATCTCTCTCTCTCCCTCTCCATTTGCTCTCTCTCTCTCTCTCATTTTCACTCTCTCTCTCCATTTGCTCTCTCTCTCTCTCTCATTTTCACTCTCTCTCTCCTCCACATCCCATTTCACCGATTTGCTGTCCAAACGGATGCCGGTCGACGCATGGGAGGTACCGACAGAAAGGTCTCGTCGCGAGGATCACGCTGGTACCATTCTTTCTGTGGATCGTGGAGTGTGGAGACTCGTGCGAGTAAGAAGACGGCGTGGCCCCCGTCGCCCGTTCGACACCGATTCGCGGCCTTCGCCGCGCAAAAGGTAAGGGATCGGACTCCTCATCTCGCTAGGAATCCATTGACGCCCTCTGCGTCACCATCTGTTGTCCTTTTCCTCATTTTCTATGTATTTCTTTTTTTGGGAGATTTTAGAGTTTTATTCTCAATTTACGTGCCTCTCTCGTTTCGTGGTCCAGACGACTGCTGATCGAGGCCAAAGAGGTACCGTTGGAACGCTCACGTCGTGGGGATCGCACTGACGTCCTCAGTTTCTCAGTTCGCGCGATGTGGGATCGAGTCGGGTCGCGAGACGCCGTTCTTCTCTCACACGGTTCGTGGTCGGATCATCGTTTCTGCCGTCACCTAGGTAGGGGGATGGAATCTCTATCGCGCTAGGACATCGCCGGTACCATCTGCCTCGTGGTCTGATGCCCGTTGCATTGAAATTTATGTATTTTCCTATTTAATACATTTTATTTCATTTATGTGGAATTTATTGGTTAATTGTTAATTTAATTCAATTGGGCGTTGTATTTCAATTCTAGTGGCATGCTTAGGCCCAGGTGGTTGGTTTGAGTTTGTTTGTTAAGCAAGTTTAGCAATTCGTCGCGTCCCCCATCGATTTCGATCGACCGGGTGGGTTTTCCGAATCTGCTCGCATCAATATATAGCACTTAAAAGTTTTTTTTTAAGTGGATAGTACCATTAAATATATAAAAGAAAAGGAAGTACAAGACAGCACTTAAAAGATTTGCATTACCGTTTACATGAAAATCTCGCCCAATCATCTGAAATATATAGGCTCTTTTATCCCAAGTACCCAATACTTTTTCCATGTACAGTAATTACTATCTGCATCTGGGTGGCGTTCACTGGCCTAGTTCAGATGGAGATTGAGGATTTTCAATTTTGAAACTCAGGAAGTTGGGAAAAATTATGCTGGTATAAACTTTCTATAAAGGCTTGTAGATCTGATTTTCTATGAAGACAGCGTAGTTTCAGTATAGGGCATGCCGAATACACAAGGATCCATTAAATTAGAAAAATATGGTGGTGTTGACAGATTATTCTTCTTTTGCCTTTTCATAGAGCATGGTAAATCTATGACCAGATGCATTTCATGGCATAGTTGTCAAGGCGGACGCCTAGGCGCCGCCTAGGCGTCCAGGCGGTTTTGGCAGAGCAAGGCGCCTGCCCACCTTCTAACAAGCTGAAAAGGCGGCCTGAGCGGTCGCCTCACCCGAAACGCCCAAACCCGCTAACCGTTCCTGCTAACCCGCTAAACGATGATCCGCAACCGCATTTCACCCCGCCCGACGCCCGTCCCCTTCGATTCCCGACTCTCCCCTCGATCCTCCTCCCCTCCCCTCCCAGCCCTAGGTGTCGCTGTGTCGGACGCCTCCGTCGTCGTTGCCGTGCGGTGCGGCCCGTGCCTTCCTCCGTCGTCGTTGCCGTGCGGCCCGTGCCTCTTACCATCGTCGGCTCGTCGCGTCGTCGCCTCGGCCGTGCTTCTCCGGCGCTTCGGCCATCATCCCCGTGAGTCCGCGACGCATCGGCCGGCCACATCCTCCATGGCTCCGGCCTTCGGCCCTCCGGTAAGTCTCACAGGGCCACACGGCCTCCCTCCTCCTCTCTCTGTCTCCCCCCCACGGCCTCCCTTCTTTCCGCGATCCTCGGAACGCACCGATCATAACGGTACCACTCACGCCCTGGTGAACGACCACGTTCGCCTGCAACGGCGTGCCAAAGGATTTGCCGAAAATCGAGTCAGAAATCAAAAAAACGAGCGGGAAAAGCCGCGGAACGCCTCCGGGCATCCGAAACGACCCCGGATCGCTCCGATCCGAACAAGAAAGATGTCCGAAATGAAATTTCAGACACGACAGAGCCAGACGCTCCGAGAAAGCAGGTTCAGGACCCAAAAACAAGGATCCGAAAGGGTCCAGGACATCACAAGACTCCTCCAGGTCCGTTATTTGATCGTTGACCAATCAGTTGACCATTGACCTAGTAAGGCAGTTAGTGTGACGGTGCATAGTAGGCCCGTTATAGTTCTTTCACGCCCTGGTTTGGGTGCATTATATCATGCATGAAAACTGTGAGTTTTCTGTGGATTTCCGAGTTTGGGTGCTTTTAACGCACTTGTTCTGGTGCGTTATATCCCCTATCTGTTGTGTGGGGTGTATGTTGCCTTTAGCGCCCCTGTCCCTATGCGTTATATCCCTATAACGCCCCTGCTTAGGTGCGTTATATCCCTCGTTTAAATTGTGAATTTTGATTATTTCGGTGAGCATAACGGGCCGTGGGAGGCGCGTTATGTTACTATAACGCCCCACCCTTGGTGCATTATAGCCCTTGTCGGTTGTGTTGTGTGCCTGTTGACTTTAACGCCCCTACCCCCGTGCGTTATAGTCCTATAGCGCGTCTGCCCGGGTGCATTATAGTCCCGGTTGACTGTGGATTTCTATGAGCTCTGTGGAGTAAAGCGGTCCTACCCCCGTCCGTTATAGTATGTAACGGGGTGGTCTTGATCCGTTATATGCCTGGAGTTTTCGAAAGATTCTTTATGTAATTTCTAATGCATTTTGTGTGTCCTAGGTGTACATCCCGATAGAGTGTTCTTCTCTTTCCTGGTGATGGAGCCACTAGTCGTAGCCTGATGACTTTCGTAAAATTTTCTTGTCCTGTGCGATTGGATTTTTCTCCTATGTGTATACCGCTTCTTCCTGCTTACCGTTTAGATGAATACTTTGGAGCGTTAAAGAGAAAGCATGTTTTCAAGTGTTTAACATCGTTATCTGATATTCATGCTAAGTCCTTCATCCAGTAGGTATATCAAAAGGCATGGTTGGAAGGATAGGTCACGCCTATCTGGAATTCCACCTCTTGCGTAAGGCTAGCCTCCATCACAGTATCGTACTTAGATATTGGGCTGATTGTTAACTGAAATTGTCTGCTATCTTGATATTGCTGAAATTCATTCATCTCTTACTGCATTTGGAGATTCATTTCTTGCGGTCTACTACTCTACATTTGAATTGTCTTATCTACATACTAGTTGGCGTGATAATTTGCTCAAGTATCTACTGCCGTTGATAGATCTATAGCAGTTTGATTTAATTCCGTAGTGTTTTAACTACCGTGATTTTTAAATTGTGGTAGATCTATTCATGCCCCTCTAAATCTGCTAGTTATCCTGCATAACAATTGGTATCAGAGCCTAACTCTCTTTAAAGGCTTAACATCCTAAAGAGGTTTGGCAAAATGGAAACTAGAGGTCTAACAACTGAGGGGCATTCTGTAAGTAAACCTCCATTCTTCAATGGAACTGACTATGCATATTGGAAGAATCGTATGCATGTTTTCTTGAGAGCTAAAGATTATGAAATCTGGAGAGTGGTCAGCCGAGGTCCTTTTGAGCTTCCTGAAGATGAAGATCTCTAGACTCGGGAACAGATAAGAAAGTCAACTTTGAATTGGAGTGTAGTTAATGCCATACAATGCACTCTACGTCCCACCGAATTCTCTAGAGTGTCTTCCTGTACCACAGGAAAGGAGATGTGGGACAAGCTTCAGGTAATCTATGAAGGTACATCTCAGGTAAGATAAATCAAAGCAAACATACTCGTATCTGAATATGAAGCTTCTTAAATGAAACCAGATGAAACAATTTCTAAGAGCAGATAGGCTTCATCAGTTGCCAAGTCTCCCATTACTATCATATAAAAAGCAATATACTCCTTGGGGGAGCCTTGCCCATTGAATTTCTCAAACTTTGGTGGTTTGCTGATGCCTGGGGGTAGTCTCTTTGTAGCATATTATGGAGGTTACGACACCCAGTAGACATCAAAAGTGTCGAAATCACCATCAGTCCTTTCGGACAACTTCATTTCTATGATTTTCTTAATCATTAGCTTATTCACTATAGCAGGATCCACAGGCTCTGGGTAGAAATGTGCTTGCTGTTGTGTAAAGAGTGTTGTCATGACAGTGGCATGCAAGCTTGGCTACACTGCTGATAGAGAGGGCTACACTTGGGATGCCAGAGGCTGCACTGTTGGTTATTGTGGGAAGGGCTAACAAGGAGCTTTCCCATGGTCTGCTTGATGGAAAGCGATAGGTATCACAACCTCAGCCAAACTGAAAATTTCACTTGCTGGTTCAGTGTGCTTGGAGACGGGGGTTCGCTCACTCTTCTCATTCAATTACCTTTTAAGAGACTCAATCTCCTGCTAGTACCTTCTAAACATCATCAGGATAGTTGGGTCCATGGCCACAGTCATAGGCATCTCTTCTATCATTTGACTGGATGTCCCTTCAGCCAGGATTATCAGTGGCACATTTTCTTCTTCTGAAGTCACCACATTTGCCGTCAAGGTGGTGATCTCTGGCAAATCATCAATTGTTGCAAGTTTTTCTTTTGCTGCCTAGCCTCATCTTGTTATGGGCCCGGGCCTTTGAGCTATCTTGATTACATCTTTAGATTGGTCGAGCAGAGTATTATACCTGCCGATTACTCCTGTCATATTGTAGGCAGAGATCTGTAATTTTCCTCTTTGCCTCCAAACTTTTCTTCGAGCATGACCAGGGAAGGTCAAATGGTCAAATACAGACACTCTTTTTCTTTCTTCTCCCCTCTACAGGGCATCTTCTAAATATCTGGCCCTTCGGCCATCTTCAAACTCATTGGAGTTTGTGCATGAGACCTTTGACGTAACTTCTTCTCTATCATCTTTTCCTTCTTCTTCGGTGCCCATGGTGCAGAGCAGTAACTGTTGCCCTAGGGATGAGTTCCCCAGGCAGTGGAAATAATCCTGGACTACTTTGTCCATCTCTTCTTGACTACGCCTCAGGTGAATAGTTGGAGGCTGTAGGTAATTCTGAGTCATTGGCTGGCGAGTCAGTCTTGACATCTGAGCAGTCTGGCACATCTTCCGGGGGTATAAGAATATATCTGCCTACCTGGCGCAAGCTCTCTGCACGGGCAGAGTGGCCATTGGAGTGAGCACCTCCACTTCCTCTTCTTCCATCTAAACTTCCTTGCCCCTTCTCCTGGGGTGCATGGTAACAATTTCATTCTTCTTCAGGGCTGGTGCCGGGCCTCGGGCTTTCTTGGACACCCATATTTGTTTGAACTTTGTTGGCCTGAGAGCCAGAGGCTTCTTCTCTTCTCTTTCTAGGTTGGCCCTCCTGGTGGCCAACACTTGGAATTTGTTATGAGTGGGGACCGCTGAAATGATGTGGTTGGGTAATGCCTCAGTCGAGCGACCATTGAGGTACACCCGTACTCCTCCAATCAGCATATACTTCCCTGAGGTGGACAGGCAACCTTGGGGTGCAGCAATTCGGCCTTTTCTATAATTCTTTTTGCTTCTCCCATCAGCAACAGCGGGAACAGCAGCCTTCCTATCCACATGGTGGACATAGCACAGGATGATAGTGCAGGAGACGACAGGTGTCACGCCCCTGTTGAACCGCCTGTGTGATAATTCTACCTGTTGAATTTTGATGATGACCAAACACTATATAAGTCTAGATCACTTGTTGGAAGAATAAATATGATTAAACTCATTTTGGACTGCTTTACTCTGTAATTATCTTTTTCTTCTTAGATCAATGAACTGCTGATGATGTCGGAGGAGGTATTTGTGCAGGATCAATTGTGTAAGCATTCTGAGTTAAGAAGTTGTCAAAGATTCACACTAACTTCAATCTTGTGCTTCTTTACAGAACTTAGGGATGATGCTTACATCCTAATCATTCAAGGCCGCTTGGTGAGATCATCCAAAACCTTACCCCTGCTAAGTTGATGGTTCTAGCTTTTAGAGTTGTTTATCGATGTTTAACTCTATTGGGTTGTCCCTAAGGGACGACCCCTTGAGGTCATTTAGGTCTACAACGTCGTCTTCATAAGATAGTGTTCATCGGTCGACCCAATGGGTCAACCCCTGTTGCACCCGAGCTGGGTTTTTACACACAGATTACATGGGTCGACCCTTTGGCACCCGAGCTCGGTTTTTATGCGCAGGGTTCATGGGTCGACCCAATGGGTCGACCCCTAGTGCACCCGAGTGTCAATTTGTGACATGGGTCGACCCCTGGGTTTTTTTATCACTTATGGCAGACCTTGTCATGTCTTCGAGGTTCGACCCAATGGGTCGACCCCTGGTGTTACGGACCGACAGTCTGATTCGAGATACGATTCGTGGCCGCCATTTGTATCGTGTTTTGCCCTAATGTTGGGAGATTCGATGCTCCCATCTTGTCACACGTGTCCCCCAACCTTGGGGCTATAAATGCAATCATTAGGGTGACTAAAAAATCAAGGAGAGTAAGGGAATATTCAGGCTTATCACTGTTCTATCTTGCAGGAGAAGAAAGCTCGTGGGGGCTTTTCCATGTGCGAAAACCACACTCTTCTACGAAAATAGGGCAATCCCCCTGCTGATTAGAAGCTTCCTGAACAAGATTCGAAGCTCCCTCTCCTCAAATGAAGCTACGCCAAGAGCATTTCGAGCTGAGCATCATCCTCCAAGTTTCTCGTTGAGAGATATACTACATCCTCCGACTCCTTCCAAAGTCTGAAGATCCCACAGACAACTTATCATCAAGAGGGGGATTTCTGGCGACCTAAAGCTCTTCTTTACACGATTTATTGTTAATCCTTTTCATATCTGAAAGCTCATTATATATCTGGATTTTTTCTCAAATGAGATACTCTGTGTGTGTGTGCATTTGCTGTTGTTGCGCACGTGTGTGTGTGGCTGTGTGTATCACAGCTTGTGTGTGTGTGTGTTGCTTCACTTCATAGTGGCACCAATCCAATCAACCTGCATGCGGAAGACAAGGCACCGAAAGTAGATGGGACGACATGAGTTGAAATGGTGCCACATTTTACGTGCCGGATTAACACCTCCAAAGAGATGCCTTCAATAGTAAGTCGCACCGGGTGAAGTAATAGGAAAGCATCATGAACACAGAGCACGCCATAATAGGAAGCTTTTAAACAAGGCAAATTGGACCACGCCAGAATAGCATGCAAAGGAAATGGGGGCGCACTGGTTTAGGGTGCGTCGGAATAAGAAGTTTGGTGGGGAAAGGAGAAATGGGCACGTGGTGGATTGGGTGTTACGGAAGGGAACAAGGGGGGCACCAGTTTAACATGAAGGAAGCGCGCCATTTTAAGACCAAGCAGAAGGGTTAAGGAAATGGAGCGCACCGTATTAATGCCAAAGAGGGAGGGGGCGCGCCGGTTTAGGGCGTGCCAGTTTAGGGCACGCCGGTTTAAGGGGCGTGCCGATTTAGGCTTTATTTCGACGTTTCGGCCGTCCGGATGGCCGTATGTATTCTCAAAATGTTCCGGTTTCAATGCATTGCCTCCGCGGTGTTTGGTTTGAAGTCTTTGAGCCCCCGGTTTAGAATTTCAGATGATTTTAGCACATGTCGAACCCATGTCTAAACTCTCGGGCTTTCTCTTGATTTAGGCATCGACATAGCCGGTTGGAGAGCCGTGGCCGCATGTTCTGCTTAAGGAGCTTCCTTATTAAGTAGCGGGCCATCAAGTGAGTTCTCGTCCCGATCGGGCGATGTATGGGGTTTATTCGGCACTTCTGTCTTCGACTTGCTCTCTCGAATGCCAAGACGTACGTGCCGCATATCAAATTTTATCATCCACAAGTACCTGGTGGAGGCTAGTCTCACACAAGTGGTGGATTTCCAGATAGGCATAACCTATCTTTTCAACCATGCCTTTTTATATACCTACTGGATGATAGATGCAAGCATAGGTAGCATATGTTGTGCACCTCTTGTTTTAATGATAACACTTGTAATTATTATGTATAAAATTACATAATTGACTTCATTAAAGTTTAAAAATTGATGCGTGTGATATAAATATCTATAAATAAATAAGCGTTCATCAATGGAGTATCGGTGGAGACATGCGCGCGCGAAGCTAGTGGTGAAGGGGGCATGGGTGAAGGATGAATAAGGAGGGGTCTAGGTGAAGAGTTGGAGGTGGTGAAAGGAGTTTGGTTTGTAGTGTGGTGGATGAGGGGGCGTGAAGGTTGAGAAAATAGGGAAGGTCTTGTCATGGGTTGTGGTGTAGTTCTTAGGATGCGAGGAGGTTGGTGGCATAGACGGAGGTGCTTTCCTCGTGCCACCCTTGTCCCCTCTCAACTTCATGAAAAGAGGTAACAAGGTTCACTTGTTGATTGGGTGCGTGGTGCTTCGACAGTGAGTTGTGGACAATCCTCATGTCCTGTTGAGGAGTTGGAGCCTACTACTATTAAGGAGGTTGCTGTACTTGCTACTAAGGTTGTTGTTGAGCCTATTGTTGCAGGGGAGGTCGTTATTCCTTTAATGTGGTAATATATCTTCTCATCTCGTCCCAGTCAATACCACCTTGATCATTTATGTCATAGATGTAGTCTTTGAAGTGGAAACAATGATCAATGTTATGACCCGACTGCTAGTGGAAGACACAATAATGTGAAGTGTCCACATTTTTGGGCCAGGTCGGCCTCTCCTTGGGTAGTGTGAGCGCGTTGGCGGCCATGAGAGTGTTAAAAATGTCAGGGAGACTTTCGGGTAGTGGGGGATACTGGGCTCTCTTGGGGCCTGGTGGTCTTCTTGCCTACTGGGGGCCATAGTTGGTAGGAGGTGGCACTTGATGGTATTGTGGAGGTACTTGGAGGTTTTGTTGGATGGGTTGATTTTGAAGGGGTGGTTGAAACAGTTGAAGAGGGTTATTTGTGTGGTGGGAAGGTTGGGCATGGAAAGAGGCTTGTTATTGTGGAGGTCTTGTGTTGGAAGAAGAATTTCGAAAAGTTACAGAATTTAAGAGCAGAATTTGCATAGAAACTCAAATTAACTAGACTCCCCCTCAATTATTCAACCAATTGAAACAATCAATCTAATCTAATCAGATTGTTGGGTGCAATATGGGATCTAGAGTTGGGGTGAATAGATCCCTCTACAAAAATTAAGCTCAATTAAAATCACTCACCCAATACAGATAGGAATGGAAATGATGCTACGGACCAAGCAACCTGTTGATGATAAGAAACTACTAATAGCAACAAGTAACTCATATGAAACCAATCTCGAACACATTGCACACAAGGACGCTACAATTCAAAAACTACTCTTACTGCAACCTGTAAAGGGGGTAGAAGATAAGGAGTCTATGCACAATCCAAACCACGATGCACCAAGAATTTTTTAGGTGGTTCGATCTGTAAAACACAGACCTACGTTCACCCCTCACTCAAATCGAGTGAGGCTTCCCTTGCTACTACAAGACGTGGAGAACCCTCCACTATAGACACTACCTGACAACTTGACCCGAGGGAAACAAATCCCTCACTCGGATTACACACCCAGTGAAACCAGACCCACTACAACATATAGTGACCAGAGGAACCAATTCTCCCTTCCTTTGATACCATAGAGGGATATGTGAGACAGCACCCAGCTGCTCATAAGCCTAGAGAATTCAATCCTCTCTTTCTCCGAAACCTCAGAGGGAACAGACGCTGATACACAACTTCCCCTATCCCCAAACCAAGGTATCAGAATTACAATGAGGAAGTGAAAAAGAACAAACAAAACAAAAATAAAGAAAACCAACAGAATGTAGCTCCACAAGAGCAATGTAGTTCTAGACTTGATCCACGAACTAAAGATTACAATCAATCTTCAATTAGCTCTGGCTACACACTATTTCTCCTCTCACGAACTGGACTCTATCAAGCTTTCTCTTTCTCTTCATCTTCTTCTTCTCACACTTTTCTCTCTCAGATCTTCTCTTAGATTTTTCTCATAGGCTCTCTGTTTCTTAGCTAATTCTATCTGAAATGACTCAACATATGGAAATGTCAATGCCAAACATAAATCCAAATTGAATACCTATGAGCTATTCATTTTGGCCGCATAGGCTGAGCAAGTGTACTTTTTAAGTTATTCATCGTCTAAGAATAAAGATTGGTGGACAGTCTGTAGGGTTAAAGTAAGGCTTTTGCCCTAAGGAGGTTAAATCTGGCTCGGCCCATAAGGACCCATCTATAACGAGCCCAATTAGACCTAGGGTGCACAACGCACCCAAGGGCACCGGACAGCGGTGGCCCATGAAGGCACAGCCCGCTACGATTCGACATCAGATTCGACAGCGCAGGAAGGGCTTTGGCCCAGATGCAATAACCACTGGATGACCCTTCGGCGATCGACTGTTAGCTCTCAATACTCTAGTTTTGACCACGTAACAGGAGAGCACGCCCCACGAGCACCGTAAGACTCACCTAGGGATCGACCGACTCCGGGATAATCGCCCCTCAATGGGAAACTCTCACCACGATTGTAGGGAATGTTACTCCACTACTTACGCCCTTGCCTGCTAAGGGATTAGCCTTCGACATCAGGACAACTCCCTATAAAAGGGACCTTGACAAAGAAGAGAAGAACATGGTGGATTTTCTGCCAAAAGTTATACACAGATAATAAAGCTACCCATTTTGCTACTGTGAAAGAGAGGTCACGACAGTCTACGCCCTGAGAGAGAACCCCTCCTGTACTAGCTTACCACCCAACGAGCACTCTTTGAGTGATCTCTAGGGGCGGCGAGCACTCGTGTGGAGGATCTACACGTCTCCCAGATCAACTGCTACGACCTTCATCCTTCTCTCTTTCCTACTCTTCTCTGCTCATTATTCCAACCATTATTGACTTAAGCATCGGAGGGTTATCCCCTGAGATAACGCCCAGGGCTCCTTCTGACGTCTCTTTGACTTCTGATGTTTGCAGGCTTTCACGGGTGCCGGACGACTTCCTCGATAAACAAATAGAAAATGTGGTTTTTAGAAGTTTTTTATCTTTCTATATTTTAACTTCAAAGTAACGTCCCAGTTGGTGGACGCCCATTCAATGGGCAACCACGGGGTCTGACGTCATTTCTTTGAGATTTACAAACTCACCCGTGCCTCCTCCTTTCTCCATTTTGGAGTCCTTTTCAATTGGGGAAGGGTTCCTGTGACTTTCTAGAGATGGAAGGATTCCTCTTGCCATGATTATCTCATTCTAAAGTAATTATCCTAATTATTCTAGGAATTAAACTCGCGAATCTCCCTATAAATAAGCCCCTGCGGTTATTTCCTGAAGAGATCGATTTCAGAAATGAAGGGGGAGGTGCTGTCGGATCTCAGGCTCAAGGAGAAGTCTTCCCTGCGTCTATTACTTCATCCTCTTGGAGGCTTCCTCTCGAACGTCCATCAAAAGGCCAAAGACAGGAGAAAAATCCCAAGCTCTCCTTGCTCCTCTTTGTCTCTTATCTCTTTTTTCCTTTTCACTGCACATAGTCAGTACTGCATGCATCATATTGCTATCTTTTACTTTCTTCCATCTCAACCACGTTGAGAGTCTCCCCCAATGCAATGCTTGCACATCTCCCTCCTTTATATTCATATCATCATATTTTTATCCCACCCCTTGTATAGGGGTTTAAGGGTCAACACCCAACAGGTGTGTTCATTCACATGTCTTCATGTTATATATTTCACTTGGGATTTGATGCTACACACTTGGTCTGCTAATCCAATTCTGTAGTTGGTTGTTGTCTTTTTTGCAAGGGTAATCTAAAGAGAAAACTCTCTCCATCGACCGACCAATAGGAAGAGAAGGTAGACACTCACATCTCCCCGCTTTAAGGCATTTTTCCACGATCCCTCTTCTTTCATTGTTATATTCCTTTTGAGGCCCGCGGTCTCTGGCGATCACACTCCACTAGCATCCACATATGCTCTTTTTCCTTCCCAATTATCTTTCTTCTTCACCAAGAACTCCATAGCAAAACGGTGCAGTTGAAAGTGGTATCAGAGCTGTTGTTGTGTGAAGTACATGGAAATCTCAGATATACAATTACCAGAGTCGTAAAAGTCTTGTACAGTCGCCCAGCTGATGGCTGGTGGAATTTGCTGGCATTAGGTTTCATGATTCGATATCGTTTGGTTCTTCGTGATGTCTGTCTCGATCATGTTGTACTTGGTAGTATTCACCGAAAGGCTCGAAGTTGCGGTACATTGTTCGAGGTTTTCGTGTAAGTTGCTCAGGTTGTTATTGACTTTTAGCATTGGTGTGATGACCGTGCACGTCCTTACATTGTTTTGGTCACTCCAACTTAAGTCTGTTTCAGCTCCTGATGTGTTTCGCTTCTGTTGAGGTACTCGATTAGATTTCGTGACTGAGAAGTTGCTCAGGCGAGCTAGGATTTTCCCTTCCTCGTGAGCTTTTATTAGTGAGCTTAATATTTCACATCCCATTTGGTGGAATCTTTCTCAAGGTTAGCCTTGGAATTGCTATCGTAGTAATGCGTTTGTCCTATGTCTACTTAAGTGTGGACAGCTTTATTCAGAGCTTGATCTACTTCTTGCTCCATGGTTGCTTGGCTTTGGACTCCATTATGGTGTTAAGAGCTGTTACGTACCGTGTCCGTCGTGCCGTGTCCAGCGGCCAATGTGTTGAGCAGGCTCATTCATTATTTCAAGACGTGAAGGTAAGCTAAGATTAGCATTTTTCCTTGTGCTTTGTGCTGTTGCTAGTACATTTTCTTGTATTGGCATTGGCATTTGTAAGTGTTGGGGAATATGTCGGCTTTCCTGCTGATTGAGTACCCTCTACTCCGCATTTCTTTTCTCTTAGGTGTTGGACTCTCGAGGCTTTGTCTTGGTCCTTGAGATGCATCCCTTGAGATTGTCATTTTGTGTCATTTCTTGTAGTTGTGGGTCTTTCTTGGTGAGCTGCTCAATGCATGACTCGCTCCCTGTAGTCATGTGTCTAGCTGCTGTTGTGCCTTGATGTGACCCTACTTGCAGTTGTCTATTGGAATTACGTCGAAACATATCTTTGAGACATCTTTCTGATGGATTTGCGATGAAATATGGACGTTGGAAACACTGACTTTCCTGGTAGTGGTTAGGCGGATGCAAAGTAACAACTCTACAGTGGGAATGTGTATTGTCTAGTTTTTATCTCATAATGAGGCATGCAGCCCTCTCCAATATGTACCCGATGTTGCTGGTCATTGTGTATTCAAATAAGTTTTAGGGCCCCTGAATTTTTGAAATAAGGTGAAACTCTCAGTATACAAATTATGATGGCATAGTGCTTTATGCTCTGTATGTTGGAATACATATAATATATAGATTAAGCATGGGAATCTAGATATTGGTACTGTTTTGCTGCCATCTTGATTATCCAATGATATTCTATCATGTGACAGGTAGCACCTATGTCATTATTTGTTGATTTGTTCAGAGATGTGCTATGCTATCTTTTGCCTGGTCATCTTTCACTATCAAGAAAAAGCTTGTTAAATTTCCATGTCAACATGTCAAATGCTATTTTTTTCTATTGTGCTCTATTATAGCATGTCACCAAGTCTAAATGTTGGATCTATAGGATAGCCTGACATCTACAAGAGCATACTTGGTTTCTGAATCACATATTGCTTGGGATATCATTGCTGATGGTACATCTGTTTATGTCTATGCTAGCAAAATGGCGAATTTACATCTTGTGAATGATGATTTAGAAGGTTAGTATTCAGATTTTGCTATTCCGATCTTTAATTTTGCTGGTAGCAGAGATAATATCACTATTTTTGCTACTATATGTTTCATTAGTTTTTGGTGATTCTAGTTTTGGGTATATATTTATATTCAAGACTCCACAGGCAGTGCAATGCAAGGGGCTATTATGATGTAACAAGTCCAGTTCTTGCTTTTGAGAAAATGAACCATGTTCTTTGTGAGAAGCTCTTTTATCTAAGTGTTTTCATGTCTCTGATTTTCTTAGATTCTGTCACGTTCCAGGAAGAAGTTGTACTTGATTACTTTGCATAATGTTTCACTTTGATAATAAAATCAACATGTCTAATCATTCATATAATCATGAGGATGACCAACCTAGCACATCATATAATCCTCAATTTCCTAATTCTCACCACAATTTTTCTAAGGGATTCTATTCCAGTTCTCATGGTTTTGCCCGCCCCATGGGTAATTCTCAATTTTATAATCCCTCAAATCATCCGCGAGCCGCTACCCTCAGGGAATCGCCTCCTCCACATAACAAAGAGGTCTCCCAAGATTTTACATTTCACCTCTCAACAAGCCCAGGCCCTTAAGGCCATTGTTAAGGGTTTAACTTCATCATCTCATCCTCCTTCTCCCTCTCGGGTGGCCCATCACCCGCCTCCTTCTACTCATCCTTCTTCTCGGGTGATCCATCACCCATCTTCTTCCACACATCCTCCCTCTCGGGTGGCCCATCACCCATCTTCTTCCATTAATCCTCCCTTCTTTCATCTTCCTTCCACTACCTCTCGGGTGGCCCATCACCCCGCCTCCTTCTTCCATTCATCCTCTCCCTAGGGTGGTCATCGCCCGCCTCCTCCTATTCACCCTCCTTCATGGTCTCAAGGCCCACATATTTCTTGCATCCTGACTCAATCGGGTCCTTTCTTAGGTCAGCCCATTAACCCCCCTCCATGACTTTCATGTCAAACCGCCCATTCAAAGTCTTATGGCCAACCCTCTACTTCTCAAGTTACACCCCACCAACAAACTCTTCTTGATAAAATCACTTCAATGAATGAACAATTAAAGAGGGTCACAAACCCGCGGCCTCCTCCTCATTCTCCTCAAGTTAATCCCTTTAATGCTTTCATGAATAACATTATCAAGATGGAGAGAGGTTGTAAAGAGATGAGAGACGATAATGGCATCATATATACAAGTGAGCTAGATGACTTTACAAGCTTTAATAATCAAGTAGATGTCGTCCGCCCACCACCCATTCAGCACGTTCCCTCATATGACCCTCCATCTCCACACAAGCTCCAGCCATAGCCCACGGTCTTCCGCTCCAAGTCTCCATAACCATTTACAAATTAATGCTAGGTTGGAATCTCTAATGCTCTTGATGCCCACACTTCATGTTTCCTTTCTCTTGTACACTCTACCCCACGAGATATCATGCCAACCCCTGCAATTGTCTTCTCTATTATGCCAAAAGAATCTACTTTGAATGGACTCCAACTTCTTGGCCACAATTTTGGGAATCCTGAAAATAGAGAGGAAGTATATAAGGAGACTGTCCAATACTGACATGCATATCGCCATTCTCCCCCCGTATGAGAGGAACCTTGCCTTCCACTCCACGTTGCCTTCCTGGATTCATACCTTTGCACGACAACCTGCTAAGCACTACAGTGTGGGCCCCTGGGGAGAGAGCCAAGCATAAGTAGGAGAAAAGAAAATCTCCTATCTGACATCCTAGTATAAACGCTACTCTCCTGAGTGCCCACACTTCTATGTTGATCCCCGCCATCTGGCTTTTGCTAAACTTCACCTTCAGTCTAGTAATTTCCTCCAGTAGTTCCAACATCAACCTGACACCATACAACTGGCTCTCCTCATTTGCTAAGAAGAGAATAGTGTCATCAACGTACTGCAGATGATTGATGCCAACACTTTGGTGCCCAGCCTGGAAACCTCTAATGAGTCTTGCTATTTCAACCCCCATCCACATCTTGCTCAATATTTGTGCAACAAGGACAAACAAGAGGGGGGGCATAAGGTCTCCCTGACAGAGCTCTTTGCCACTATGGAAAAATGAAGTGGGCTGCCCATTAACAAGGACTGAAAAGGATGCAGAGGGACCAGTCTAGATCCACCCAATCCATATCTAATAAAACACATCTTAACCAATGTCTGCAATAGGCAATGCCACTTGACACTGCCAAAAGCCCTCTTAAAATCCAGCTTCAACACCAAACCCCTCTTCCTCTGGGTCATCATGGCATACAAACACTTATGAGCAACTAGGAAACTTTCATGTATACTCCTCAACAAAATGGAATAGCAGAGAGGAAGAATCAGCATCGTTTGGAGACAGCTCGAGCTCTACTTTTCCAACATCAACTCCCAAAAAAATTTTGGAGTGAAGCAGTTCTCGCAGCCTCATACATGATAGATCGGATACCATCCAAAGTCCTTGGGAACAAGCCCCCCATTACATTTCTGTATCCAGGTCAGCCCTTATTCGCTTTACCACCTAAAGTGTTTGGTTGCCTTTGGTTTATACACTCCCTTGGTCCTCACACTTCAAAACTTGACACAAGATCCATAAAGGGTGTCTTCCTTGGGTATTCACCCACCCAGAAAGGATATAAATGTCTAGATCCTAGAACTGGGAAAAAATAATGTCTCGAGGATGTCACCTTTATAGAATCTGAATCCTATTACTCTCATGAGACTTCTTCTCAGGGGGAGAATCCCTCTAACATTCAGAACCTGAAAACCCTCCCAACTGAGCGTCATCTTCCCATTTTTGTTCCTATAACTTTAGTTCTTGACTCCCCACCTTCCCACATGTCTGTCACTGAGAATGTGATAGATTTATAAAATGGAGACCCTCCTAGCAACAAAACACTGAACTTATCACCTACTCCAGTAAGAATAAGCGTGATAAGGCACCTCCCATGGAACTGCCAGCCCAAGTGGTAGTACTCCAACTCTTGGAAAGTCAACCCTTGACAACACCACTGCTGCACAAACAGATCTTAACCTTCCTATTGTGGTCAGGAAGGGAAAGAGGAGTTGTGCGAAGTATCCGATCTCTGATTATGTGTGCTATTCTCATGTTTCTCTGAATTATTTATTCTTTGTTACCACCTTGGCCTCCACTACTTCTCCAACCACTTACAAAGAGGCTATCAGAGAGCCAAATTGGAGGAAGGCAATGGATGAAGAAATGACAGCACTAAAAAAAATGGTACTTGGGAGCTAGCGGAGATTCCAAGAGGAAAGAAACATGTTGGCTCCAAGTGGATGCACACCATTAAATGTCTAGTTCAATCTTGCATGTCAGTTGGTGCAATGTCACACCTGATCATTCAACTCCCTCGGACACAAGTACTTTCATGCTTTACTTGCCTAGGACCAGATTAGGGCCACCATGTTTGCCATGCATTGAGTGTTCAGGTAGACCAAGAGTCCCATGTAATTTTTGAAATAATTTATTTATAATTATGGCCAATTCGAGTTTCAAGAAAAGCTTAAGAAGCGTATTATAGCGCACAATTAGATATTTTGTTATGGAGGACTCTAGAGGTGGCCCCTACAGACTCAAGAGGTGGGTCCCGTTATGTATCACTTTGTGCCATTCTGACCTCAAGAGGTGGCTCCCATAGCGTAGCACTGTGTCTTGCATGGCACTTAGTTCCTACACTCCTAAATTGTAGTTTATGGTTAAAGTACAGATCTAGTAAAATTTCTATTTCTAAGGACAAGTAGTATGAAGAGTAAATGAAGTTTATAAGAGAAGTTCAAGGACGATTTAAGGCATCATGTTTAACGACATTAAGATAATAAAGAGAATAGTTTACCAATCAAGGCACGATCAGCTCTGCGAAAAATCATGTAAAATAAGTTTAGATCAAGTTTTTTCACAGTCAGGTGCTTAGCAGAAAACCAAAGAGATCTCGGCCAGGTAAGAGGTGGAACAGCAGGAGGTTCTCATCGCATTCGCAAGGTCCTAATTAAGTAACTACTTATCCACTTAAAGCATTTGCCCATGGACCACTAGCCTTAGACATCGATCTTTCTTGGTAGACTTACTAGCTACATGATTTGTCAAAAACATAAAAATAAGTAAATCGAACGAAAATCATTCTTGCATATTCTAACATGTTCATTTGTAAAGGAATTTCAATGAAAAAAAAGACATTGAAAAAAGATGTCAAGCTTTCAGATAAAGCTTAGATCAAAATGGATAGGGTCAATCATATATAGAAATTTTATGAAAATTTGAGCATAATTGTTGAAACCTTTAACGATAGCCTGACGAGTTTATAATATGACAAACTTTAAAATTTATCTCTTCTTCGTCATTTTGAGTCATAAAATAGAGATTTACTATAATATCACTTTCCTCGTCACTGGTAGATGAAGAATCTTCGTCACTCCAAATAGCGACCACTGCCTTTTTTTCTTTCCGCGTTCCTTTTCTTTTTTGTACTTCTTTTTCAACTCAAGTACTCACTTCTCATGCGTCCAGCTCTCTAATATTCATAATAAATGATCTCAGCTACTTTAGAACCCTCCTCCTTAGGGGATGCTCTCTTGTAGTTCTTTGAACTGTGAAACTTACTCTTGTGCATGAACTTCCTCACTTGTTTTGCAATCATGTTGATTTCATCTTCTTCGTTCTTGTCTCGTTCACTTTCATCGCTTGAGCTAGAGAAATATGAAATAGTCTTGAATGTAATAGTCTTCTTCTTTTTGAGTTCTCCATCTTGCAGTCTTAAGATGTTTATTTCATATGTCATAAGTGATCCCATTCACTCACCCAAAGACAAAGTGGATAAATCCTTGGCCTCCTCAATGACTGTCACTTTAGGACTCCATGAGACAGGAAGTGAGCACAGAATCTTTCTCACAAGATCCTCATTAGAATAACTCTTATCAAGCGATTTCAGACCATTCACAATATCACCGAACCTAGTGAACATCTCACTGCTTGACTCTTCGAGATTCATTTTAAAAATTTCATACTTATATATGCAGGAGAAGATTGATTTTCGTCTCCTTTACTTGAGATGTTCCTTAATATGTAACTTGCAACTTATCTCAAATTTCTTTAGAAGAATTACACATAAAAATCTGATTGTATTCGTTAACGCCAAGTGCAGAATGCAAAACATTGATGGCTTTTACATATCGTGAAAGTTTCTTAAAATCTTCATCTTTCCACTTCTCTTCTTTTATTTTAGGAACATGTGGTCATTTTTCAACTACCCTCTATATTTCATAATCCATTGTTTGCATGAAAATTTACATCCTATTTTTTTAGTAGCTATAATGGGTAACCTCATTGTCCTTCCTTCCCTTTCTGAGAAGTTGGAATTGGCTAGATAGCCAGGGAGGATTAGGATGGTGTTCGGACAATGTGTGGCCCAAATGTAGGGATAGTGGATGTTCAGGCCAACGGATGTGAGCGAACACCCAAAGAATTGACTGATGATTCAATAGAGAAGTAGAAAAGAAGAATGATTAGAGGATCCTTAGTCAGTGTATGACCATTGGCTGGCAGATGATCCTCTCTGACCGATGTGTTTTCCCTCGAGTTGGTTAGTGTGTGATGTGGTTTGTGGATTGTGATGTCTTGGGCAGTTAAGAGTCGAAGCTCCACGGGTATTGGTGGAGACCGATGAGCATTGGTTGTGGTTCGTCTCTTGAGGTGAGAATCATTGATTGCATGGAGTTGTCGGAAGTGTCGTCGACAACAGTGATAGCTGTGTAAGTTTCACTCATGGCCAGAGTTGTGGTTGTGCCCTTGTGAGGGTACTTGACGTTCGGTATTTGAGGAAGTTGGTGTCCTGAGTGGACAACTGGCCATGGAATCCCCAACAATGGATTAGAGTTGTGTTTAAGAATCGGGTGTCTCTCTCCATGTGCGGAGCGCATCAGATCTTGTTTGTGCCCTTAATGCTTCAGGGGAGTTGAGGTGACGCCAAACTCGTATGTCTATATGCACCACGATTAGTTTGAGGCCTGGTATGGATTTGCGTGGTGTTTTGGGAGGACCTTATTGGTTGTATTGGCCTGGCGATGTCCCTTAGAGTAGTTGTGTGGAGTATATAGTGGTCGTGTTACCATCAGGAGTTATTAGCCGTTGGGTGAGTTCTTCCCCGTGTTTTTTATGTGTAGTCCTGAATTTCGAGGATGAAATTTCTTTAAGAGGGAAGGACTATAATGTCCCAGGATTTCCAGATCGTATTTTTCGCAGGTTGTGGATCGTGTCTGTTTGAATTTTGAAATTTAATATTAAAGTTTCAGACTCCTAAACGGTAATTGTGTAAGTCATATCCAAAAACCAATAACAAGTGGTAGGTTAATATCACCGGAGTGACACAACCTTCAAAGTAATTATACATACTATATCATACGATAAAATGTTGAAATCTCTTAATCAAAATAACTAACATGCAAGAGAGTTTAAACCATGCTATGATGAATCAATTGAAGGTTAACAAAAAGACATCTACTCTTTTAATAGACTAAGAATAGTAGAGATAGGAGAAGTTCAAGGAAGCAAAAGAGATAGATGAACATGAATCATGACTTTAGAAATTAGGGTTTAAACATGTTTCTCTAGTTACATTAATTGATTCAGATGACATGCAAACATGAAAACATACATCTACACTTAATAACACTCACTTAATATGCTAGAAAGGCCACTAGAGTTTCTGAGAACCCAAGCATGAATACAATCGTCATAGGTGCTGCGATCATAAAGAATGTGGCCAGTTCAGGCACCGTGATTTTAACAAAAATTATATTAAATAAATAAAACTTTTAAATGTTAGGACGCGGTTTATCGGGCCACCGCGTTCATAGAGGTGGTGCCTGTAAGGGTCCTGACTAGGAACAGAAAGTCCGTTCTAACAAAAACTGACAGATCTCGACTAAAGCATTCCATACATGCAATAGGGCCAAAAGAAATAGGGGAAAACGATGTAGAATCAGAGTAGACATGCATATGAATATTTTCAATTCATCAATTAGGGATTTGGCTTAAGAGAACAGGTACCTTGAGTTGATTAAGGAAGAAGAAGAAGAAGAATGGAGAATGCCCATGAATGCCCCGAAGAACCCTCGATTTCTCCTCCAAGATCGATCCTCCCACGTCTAGAAGACTTCTCCCACAAACTAGGGTGTATTAGGGAGGCTATGGGGTCCTATTGATAGGTTTTAAGGCTCCTAAGAGTCCTAATTTGGTAAATAAAGCCTAGATAGGAAAGAACACTGAAAAATCTAATTTTTATCTATATCTAAGGCCGCCTTCACCCAATTTAGCTCGAATTAGGGTTAGATGAAGTAGGTTCAAGCAGTACAATAAACCTAATTAGACACAGTAAATGTTACAAAAATTAAATGATCCTTACCCAAATGATGATGCACTAATATGAATAATAGCTAGAAGAACCTTCTCCCTCATCCCCAAATGATGATGCACTAATATGAATAATAGCTAGAAGAACCTTCTCCCTCGTCCCTTGGCTTCTGATGTTGATTCGCATGAAAAGGT
The DNA here is from genome assembly GCA_024336825.1 of Amorphophallus titanum. Taxonomy (NCBI): domain Eukaryota; kingdom Viridiplantae; phylum Streptophyta; class Magnoliopsida; order Alismatales; family Araceae; genus Amorphophallus; species Amorphophallus titanum. The sequence goes on from JANBPO010009113.1 coordinate 218,497, forward strand.
TGCGTGTATTCTGTATATTCACCATAACCAAACAATGAGGTAGTCAAGTCTTGCATCCCTCTTTGGATTTCTCTTGGAGTGTAAGGTTGTTGGCTTGATTGGCATCTAGAATCAACATAAGAAGTAGAACCTTGAGGATGAGAAGAGAATGCTGACCCATAACTGTTACTGGGTAGAATTGGATAGAATTGAAATTCTGGTTGATGACCCCACCCATACATGTCTGCTTTCTGTTGACCACCTCCATAACCTGATGGATCTCCATATTGGCTCTGTGAATCATATCCTCCTTCACTATGACTGTATCCTCTGCCTGTGTCAGCGTGGAAGGAGGAAGTAGGTGCATATGTGTCACCACCAGTAGTAGCACTTGCAGCTGCACTGGGATCATCATTATTAAAACTATAAGAAACCAGCTGCCTTTTATCTTTTGGGGATGTTTTTTTTTCTTTTGGTGTGATCATTTCATTTGTCTTTGACAGGAGTCCTTTTCCCCTTGGCGTGTGCCTCACATAAATTTGCTTCAACTGCTCAATTGTTGGGTCCTCTTGAGCAGCAGCACTAGTCCTCTCAGTTAGCTCATGTACTGATGTACTTCTTCTTAAGGATGGAGGTGACTTGACCATTCTAGGAGTGATTGGCTTGCTATCTGATTCTGAGTGTCTAACTGGCTCAAACTCAGGTTGCTGCTCAGTGTCATGAACAAATAAAGCTAGGTCCTCTCTCTGGTGCACATGAGTCTCTCTGGCCCTTTTTGTTGGTCTTCTGAATTCTGGATCTCTTGGCTCATCTGAAGAGGGATGAAGGATGATGCTTAGCTCGAGATGTGCTTTGCTCAATTTCAAATCAAGAGGAGGAGCTTTGAATCCAACTCAAGACAGCTTCAAATCTACAAAGAACTTGTTGTTTATCAGACTAGAAGCACCTCTCTCATTTTTCTTCTCTTGCAAGCATACAAATATGAAAGAGTGAAAAGATATTTCCTTCAATGATTTTTAGGTCGCCGTAGTGATGGGTTTTATACCCCTAAGGTAGGGTGACATGTGTGAGATGATGGGAATCTCGGATCCAACACTTTTAGGGCAAAATATGGGAGTAGAAGAAACACCGATCCAGATTTGAAAAGGGTTCGACGATGGATAACGAGAAGGGTCGACCCATGAGGTCGACCCTTGACGACTTACAAAGTACGCCCAAATGCACTACGAAGTAGTGGCTTGAAGGGGTCAACCCATTGGGTCGACCCTCGTAACACCCGACCAGGAGGCAGAGTGGTCGAGTAAATAAAAAGACTCAGGGGTCGACCCTCCAGATATCCGAGCAGAAGCCCGTGCGGTTTTAAAGATAAGAAGACTCAAGGGTCGACCCTTGGCGTCAACCCTCGTGACTAGACATGAAAACCGAAACCCATAGCCAAGAAAAGGACCCAAGGGTTGACCCTTGGACATAGGTTTTATATAATAAGTGAGAATTGAAGGACCAAAGTACATGGAGTCGATCCTTGGGGTCGACGCAATAACTTCTAACAGGTAGATCAACTTAAAATAGGGATTGAAATTTATATGGATCTCACCGAGCGTCCTCGAATTTCTTAGCAAGTGAGTCTCATTCCTGAGTTCTACAGAAACACCAAAATCAGAGTTAGATTTAATCTTGATAGTTTTAACTCAAAAGACTTACTCAAAGGGGATTTTCTTGATCCTACGAAGCACTAGAAGATCATGATCTAAGGAGAAATAGGAATCAAATGCAAGTTCTTTATATCAGAGCAGTCCAAAATAAGTTTGTTCAAATTTATTCTAGTTGTTTATTTCTGTTGTTATATCTGTGCCTTACTTTATTTCTTATTTCTGTGTACACCACACCTATCCCTTTAGCCCTTCCGAGCCCTCCAGCTCGTGGGCGGCGGGCCAGGATTCAAATGGTATCAGGTCATTCCCGGTACTCGGATCTTGGGTCACTACACCAAGTGTTTGTCAGTAGCTCTCTATTATCTTCAACTCACTTTAGCTCTTTAAATTGCCAAGTTTATCAATCTGATTGGTTTTCTTTAAGTTACATTTTTAAGTGGTCTATTAGAGGGGCTGATCTATTCACCCCCCTTCTAGATCTACCTTGTCATATACATAACAGTTGGTATTAGAGCCAAGTTTCCTACAATATGGTCCAACGACCAGGGAAGATCTAACAATGGCAATGTTCGTAGCTTTCTAGCTGAAGGACATTCAATAAATAGACCACCATTCTTTGATGGACCCAATTATCTTTACTGAAAAAATAGAATGAAAGTGTTTTTGTGTGTGCAGAGTCATGTAATCTAGAGGGTCGTCAGCCGCAGTCCCTTTGAGCTTCCAGAAGAAGAGAATGGATGGACAAGAGAATAGATTCACATGTCGATGGTGAACTGGAGCGCAATGAATATCATACAGTGCGCTATCCACCTAGATGAGTACTCAAGAGTTTCTACCTACAGGTCCACCAAGCAAATGTGGGATAAATTAGAGCTGATCTACGAGGGAACATCCCAGGTAAGGGCAACTAAGGTAAACATGCTGATCTCAGATTATGAGATGTTCAAAATGAAACATGATGAAACTGTTTCTGAAATGTATGCCAGGTTTTCACAGCTTACAAATAGTCTTAAGGCTCTAGGTAAGGAATACACTGATAAGGAGCTTGTTAGAAAAGTTCTTAGTGAAAGAAGTGTATGCCCTGCAAGCCAATCACTTTCGAAGTGATGGCGTCATTTCTTATATATTCTCATTCGTATTTATGGTAATTTCTTCATTATGTTTTATTCATTTATGCGGCGACGGCGGGCGTGGTGCCGTCGGAATACGTCGTCGAGGCGAGGTCGCCGGCGTTGGTATAGCCGTAGGTCGTGACGAGCGGGTTTCCACCCACGGTGCGCGCCCAGGTGCGGGTGAGCAGGCGGCCGGCGGCCGTATAGGTGTAAGTCGGGCCGTGGCCGTCGGCGTAGGTCTTGGACGCAAGCCAGCCGCGCTGGCCGTCGTAGGTCCAAGTCGTGACCGCCGCGCCGGTGTTGGCACTGGCATCCTGCCACGTGGTGAGTGTCGTCATGCGGCCTTGCGGGTCGTAGGTGTAGCTCACTGGATAGGTCTGCGAGCCGCTCGTCTTCTGGAGCAGCTTGTTGAGCAGGTAATACGTGTTGGTCGTCACGCTGCTGTCGGGCAAGGTGCGGGTGAGGAGGTTGCCGAGGGCGTCGTAGGTATTGGTCGTGGTGTCGGCCCCGTGGTTGACGGTGGTGGTGAGGACGCGATCGAGATTGTCGTAAGTCAAAGCCGTGTCGCCGGTGCGAGCGTCGGTCTGCGTGACGACGCGGTTATCGGCGTCGTAGGCGTAGCTGGTTTTGGCCACCTGCGCCCCGGTGCTGTCTTGCCTCGTGGTCGAGGCGAGCAGGCCGCCGGAGTAGGCCTGGACCTGCTGGCTGCCGTCGGGGGGCGTCGTCGTGACGGTCCAGGCGCCGGCGGCGGTGCGGGCCAGCGCGGTCGAGGTGATCGCGCCAGAGGCATCGACTTGCCAGCCTTGGTCGCCGTAGCCGTCCTGCTCGGAAACGGACATGGTGGTGGGCGTGTTCGCACCGTTGGTCGCCCATACTTGGGTGGTCGTGCGATTGACCACAGTGCCGGAGTAGCTGACGACATCGTTCACGGTTTGGGTGATGCGGTCGGTGCCAGTGTAGTCGATCGCGCCGTTGCGGTCGAGGTCGAGGGCGGTGACCGTGCGTTCACCCTTGGCATTGTAGGCGTAGAGGGTGGCCACGCCGTCGGGATCGGTCTGCGACACAAGCTGGCCAACATGCACGGACTTGGGATCGTGCTGGCATGAATTCCTACACACTATGCACGGACTATGAGATGTTCAGCCCTATTCTGCATGGACCTTATATGCTTAAGGTGAAAGTATGCACAAACTTTATCGTTCATTCCAAAATATACACGGACTAAGTGTAAACGTTCAAACAACATTTATCAACATCTGACACATAAGAGTCATCAAAATGCACATAACATCATTTCAAAGTAAAGTTGACAAAGTCAACTCTACAGTCAACAAGGTCAAACAAACCTGTTACTAATCAACCGATTATTCATAGATCTGTTGCTAATTATCAAAACCAATTAACTCAAAGCAGTACACACACTGCTTATCAATCCAGCGGAGATCCAACACTATAGATAGGCAACAGAGTAGAATCTTCTTTTGGGCATCTGCCATTATTCAGAACAACGTCTCATTTCTCATCTTGTAAGAATCCTTGATTCTGAATATTCTCATTCTCTGCTCTTTCTCTTTTGGGAGCTACTGGTGCTGGAACCAGCGTAGGAGATGCTCCCGCCAATCGAGCTGTTGGATTTCCTCCACAGTCACCACTTCATTTTCTTCTTCACGGGACAAGACCTCTATCACGCTGGGGACCTGATGTCTATTGATCACAGTTATATTCACGCTTGTGTCTGGCGGGATTGCCAAGGAACTACCCAGCTTTGCGAGGGCATCTGCTTGAGCATTATGTCCTCGATTGATGTGGTTAACTTTAATAAAGTGAAATTTCACCATTAGGCGCAGTGCTAATTGGTGGTAAGGGAGAAGCTCTTGCTTCCTCACATCGAACTCTCCTTCCAATTATTTTATAAACAACATAGAATCCCCGAATGCCTCAAGCATTTGGATTTCCATAGATAAGGAAATCTGCAAACCAATAATCAAGGCTTCATATTTTGCTTCTTTGTTGGTGTAGGGCTTGTTTATTGAGTAGGAGGTATACATGACCTCCCCTTCGAGGGACATCAAGACTATGCCTGCACCAGCTCTAACTCTAGCTGATCCAGTTGCTGGAGTGTCAATTCTGGACACACCTTCAAAGTGCAACTGCCACAAGGTGGGCTGCACTTGGTCGGGTTCCAGGGTTTCATCTTTAGGGAGTTTTGTCTATAGTGGACAGTCTTCAAACACTAGGTGGACAACAAAGAAATCTACGATAGCCTGGCCTTTGACAGTCTTCTGTAACACAGGCGATGTCAAACTCCATGAGAATTACTACCCATTTGCCTAAGCGGCCTTTGAGTGCCGGTTGGGATAGGATATACTTCAATGGATCCGCCTTAGATATCAACTTTATCTCATGCGACAGCATATAGTGCTGGAGTTTCTTGACTGCGAAGACCAGCGCCAAGCAGATCTTCTCAAGGAAAGTATATTTTTCTTCAGTCCTGACTAGCCTTCTGCTGAGATAGTAGAGGGCTTCCTCTTTTCCTTATTCATCGTTCTGGGCCAGCATTGCCCCAGAGAGTAGTGTGTGGCTACTATATATAGAATTAGCGGTCACCCTTTCACTAGTGCGCCCAACACTGGAGGAGTTTTCAGATAGTCTTTCAGCTTGTTGAAAGCTGTCTGGCATTCTTCATCCCAGTAAAAGGGAACATCCTTCATCATCAATTTGTGAAAGGGGTGACATCACCCTGACAAATTGGATATCAACCGTCGGATATAGGCTAGACAGTCTTGTAGAGATCTCAGCTCGGAGAGGTTCCTTGGCGGAGGTAGCTCATGCATTGTCTTGATCTTTGCGGGGTCTATTTCAATCCCCTGGTATCTGACAATGAAGCCCAAGAATTTGCCGCTTGACACTCCGAAGGCGCACTTCATGGGGTTCATTTTTAACTCATATTGTCTGAGCCTCTGGAATACAACCTGGAGGTCCTGTAGATGATCTTCTTTTCTTCTAGTCTTGACCACCAAATCGTCTATGTAGCCCTCGACCTTGTGGTAGAGCAACTCACCAAAGATTCTGGTCATTGCTCGATGGTAAGTCGCACTGGTGTTCTTCAATCCGAACGACATCCTTTTGTCATGGTAGATGGCCTTTTGGGTTTAGAAGGCAGTGTGGACCCGATCATGCTCTGCAATCCATATCTGATTATAGCCAGACGACCCATCCATAAATGACAGAGCTTCATGACTGGTCGTAGCATCAACCATGACTTTCGTTATTGGTACCGAAAAGTCATCTTTGGGGCATGCCTTATTCAGATCTCGGAAGTCTACACATATTCGGATCTACCCATTCTCCTTTTTCACGGGCACAATATTGGCCAGCCACGTGGTATATTGATTTTCTTCGATGAAACACACATCAATGAGTTTGTCTACTTCCTTGCATATTTGAGTGATAAGCTCTGGTCTCATGTGCCGTGGCAACTGATTTACTGGCTCCGCTTCAAGGCTTATGACCAGATCGTGCTGTGAAACTACGGGGCTGAGTCCTAGCATCTCCTTATAGCTCCAGGCAAAGCAGCCCCATAATTCTTGTAGCAGTTGGATGTACAGCTTCTGTTCTTCTGGAGATAGTTGAGCACTAAGGAAATTTGGCCTGGGGTCATCCTCAGTACCCAAGTTGACTTCTATCAGCTCATCGACCATGGCTTGGCCTCAGTCTTTGATTCCCGAGGGAGCCAGCTGGAGGTCAATGAAGTGGAGAACATCATCCTCAAGTTTGAATACTTCGACCTCTTCATTGTGTTGCCCCCGCACCTCATCAGGAGCTTCGCGTTCAGCTGGTGGTAGTTGTGTGAATTGTTCTGCTAGTGGGCCTTTCGCAGTTCCAGCTTTAGCTGGTGGGTTAGCAGTCTAGAGAGACTAACATTTGTTCATTGCTGGCTCGGAGGGATAGTATTCCGGCTTTGCAATGGGTAGGGACAATTCTGCCCTCGTGTTCCTTTGAATCATTGCATCCTCAGTGGAGGTGGCTTGTTCTTTTCTGGTGGCGGGTATCTCCCGATCGTTCTCAATAGAAACTTCCTTGATCGGTCTAAGGGGTGCTGATGTCGCTACAAAAAGGGGGCTGCAGAAGAGGGAAACCCCCGCTTCTTCAGTGTCTTCGGCCTCGCTACTGTTGTCCGTGTCAAAACTAGCTTGAAAAGCCATTTCTTCAGGGTACATGATGGAGAGGATGGTGGAGGGGGAGGAAGGGCAAGAGGATAGATAGAGGGACAGAAGATATCGAGGAAAGGATCGGAGGAGGAGAACCAAATACTTGAGAAATCAATTGGTGGATAGCGCCCACATGGACAAGTCACAATAAAAAGTTCAGCTGGCATTTCCAGCTGAAATGGATTAATCATGATGGGAGGTGAATGGGGAATGAAATCTAGCCACTGAAAGAAGGAAATTAGGTGGGAAGGAGACCAAGTAACAACAACAGGCTGGCTCCCCTCTTCCTGTGAACGTGGTGCTGGCTTTCTTCATGAGTACTCAATAATCCGCACCTCAGGTTTTCTTGAACACTCTTCTTCATGGAACAACTTTGCAAAACTTTCACAAAAATCATCCATATCATCAACCGGCCCCTTTGGTAGCGATGGAGGGCCGAAAACTGTACAAGCAACATCTTCTTTCCTGTCCTGGTGGGGTGGTGTCTTCAAGGTACCTAACTGTAGCGGCCCCTTTGTGAAGTGTTGACGGTAGTTCCACGTCAACAGCAGCACATCTTCCAGCATGGAGAATGGCGACTCCCGATAGCCCACGCCTCTTTTACTCATCTTTCTGCCCCTTGGGATGGGCTTGGTTCACCCCTGTAGCTGAGCACCGAGACCCATGCCTGGCTGATAGCCCAGCTTTAATATCATGTTCCAGCCCTTGGGGTCTCTCATCTTGGGCTTCACCTTGATGCCGATTGGTGTGATGGCGGACTTGCGTGGCGCATAGGCCCATGGAAAATTAAAGTCCATCAAAGAAATGACTGGCTTGTTGCTAGGCCAGAGGGTTGGTAGTATCTTGTTAGAAATGGCTTCAATTGACTAGACTGTGGAGATGCTCTTGACCTTTACCACCCGCCCCTAGAATGGGAATTTGAGGCACTGGTGGGCGATAGACGGTATGGCATGAAGATTGTTGTTCCACGGATGACCTAAGATAGCCTTAAACATTGGGTCAATATCCAACACATTTAACTGTCAAAGAAGTCCCAAAGTCTTCTACATAGGTTCTGATGTTTGAGGGCATTCTCACTCGGATGACGCTTAATGACCACTCATTTACCACCAACATGTTGATTAGATTAGAGCTAAGTCTAGGCAAAACCCTAGGATTGAGGAGTAGAGATGCAAAAGTGCAAAAGCCGTAGACATTTTCAAAGTGAAAAGGAGTTTTCTAGGCCCCGAGGATATTTCGGTAATTTTGCACCCCCAGGGGTATTTCGATAATTTCACCATACCAGGGGTATCCCAGAAGTTTTTAGGGTAGGGAAGAAAGTATGATGAGGTTCTCGACTCCCCAAGTCATTGAGACCGTTTCTGGAGGATTTTGGGGGCTATTAGGCCATTTCTAGGTCACAAGGGTATTTTGATAATTTTATCGTACCCTATATAGACCTAAGTTGAGGTGACATTTATGTGTCGGACTGAGCTGACAACATTCTCAGGCTAAAGGCGTGACAAGAGCTTCATAGAAAACTCACAAATGTCAGTTTCAGTCAAGGAGGGGCATGCATGCAATCTTTAGAAAATCGGGGATTTCTTATAATTTTCGCCCCCGAGACAATGCATAGAGTATGCTGAGTGTTTTTATAATCCCAATGAGTGCAAAGATTGTCGGCAAGTTGTCGACTGTACAAAAGTCCGCACTAACGCGAGAGATAGGGGCGTAGCCCCAATTACAAAAAGTTATAGGGTAAAACTGCAAATAGCAGGACTTTTATGTTTCTTGGATCCCGGGGAGGACGTTTACGTAATTCTTCCATTATTAGGGAAGAACTATATGACTTAGTCGCCTCGGGATTTAGAAACTTACAACATGATCCACTGAGGGGTGAAATTATAAAAATACCCTCATATGGGCATATACACATGACCCGGGGACTTACCCCTCGCGGGCCAAGACAAACGAACAAACTTCGAAGTGCTGGATGCTCCAAGGCAATGCTCCGTAGGGTGTAGATGCTTCTCTCTCCGTGTGATCTTGAGGAGGATTTATAGCGTATTCGGGAAGGTTTCTGGACTATTAAGGGACATCCTATGATTCTTCAGAGATGGTCCCCTAAAGTAAAATTTGAGAGAGATAGTCTGAAGAGCATTCCTCTATGAATTACTTTGCATGGTGTTCCCCTGCATCTATGGACTAAGATATTTTTCAGTCGTGTATGCAGCATCATTGGGACTCCTCTCCATCTAGATAAGCTCACTGCTTCACGGCAAAGACTTGCATAAGCTAGAGCATGTGTCTTGGTATCTGCGGATTCTGAACTACCAGATGAGGTATTTTCAGGGACTTGGAGGGGAGGCAACGTAGAATCCATGTTTCTTACCCCTAGAAACCAAGATCATGCTCAGTTTGTAAGTCTTTTGGTCACATAGATGGTATATGCATTACTGGTGTTCCAGCAAAGAAAGTCCCTATGCAGAAGTAAATAATTCAGTCTCATGAGTCAATGGCCAATGCAAATTTGAATGTTTCATGCAATAACAAAGTCAGTTCATTAGCTTCTCTTTCAGAGTAGAATGAAGATTTATTGTTAGTTCAGAAGGACCGGGTTTCCATTCCCACATCAAATAAGTTCAGTTTTTTAGAGGAAGCTTCAGAGAAGATAGAAGATTAGCCATCAGTTCAAGCTGATTCTGTCAATTCTATATCGACTGTTAGCAACCTTAGCAAACCAAATAATCCTCAACAGATTATTGCTGCCAAGATTCCTTCCAGTCAGGAGTGGAATTTAACTAACAAGAATTCAAATTCAAATTTGAATGTAGAGTCCTTTTTGAAACCAGGGATACCTCCTCATTCTAAGCCAACTACAACAAATTCTCCAAACATTGAGAAAGCAGTTGAGATATTATGTAATGAAAGCCAAGAGTGTATTTATAAATCTTCAAAGGGGAAAGAAAGACTAGGTATTAAACCAAGATGCTCACCTCATCTGCCTTCTTAATTCCTCCTTACTTCTCTTATTTAATTTTAATGAAGATACTTTGAGTGCAGGAAAATTTCTTGGTTCCACCGACTGGGCATGATCATCCAGGCCCCATGGTGTTTGCCTCATCTCTTAGTTCCCTCATGACCATTGCTATCACCATCTCTCTGTATGCATTGGTACTATATGTTACTTATGCTATTAGATTATATCAAGGACCTTGTGGTTCTGATAAACCTGGAATTTGAGTTCCCCTTCATCAAAAACAGTGATGGTTCCAGGGGAATCTTGATCACACGGATAGGCCATTGGGTCATCCAAAGGTTTGGGACGATGGTTCCGCTTTCTAAGTTGATGCGTGGACGATCAAGCTTAGTGTCAGCTTAGAAATCTGGATTCTTGACCAAATCTGGATGGTTTAGTAATATTATCCTTGATTATTTTCTATTTTTAGTTTATTTTAATTTTTATTTTAGCCCAGCATGCATCATGTAGGACTTTGAGCTTGAACGATGAAAATTCATCATATTAAGTCAATAATGAGAGCCACTAAGCTCTTGATTCAAGTTGACATGAGATATTACATTCCAAAAGTTGAGTACTACGTTCTCTTTGAAGCCATTGAGGCTGGTTCCTTGAAAGCCCTTTGACTGGATTCCTATCTCAAATTCCTTTTGTTTTCCTTCATTCCACCTTGGTTGTAGCATGTCCGCATTGGCTAGTAACAGCTCTCCAATAGTGTGTTCTCCTTTCGTGCCCGCGCGCACATTTTTTTTAGTTTAGTTCTCATCTAGGCAATTGTTGCTTTCTCATGATCATCTGAGGTTGCTTCATCCTGAACCATGGAAAGATTTTCAACACTTAGTGTCAGAGACGTGTCACATCACATCTTGGCATTTACTTTTCAGTTCGTTCTCAATTCATTCCACTTCATTGCATTATCACTTTGATCTCATTCCGTCTCACTCTCCTGCAAAGCAGATGCCAAGGTGGGGCAGCTGTAGACACACCAAAATTGATGCTAAGATGAGTAAATTTCATATTATGACATAATGTCCAAAAGTACTCTACGTGGTTTACTGAGGATGACTACTTCAGGCCGAGGATTGTGGATGATCTCTTTCCCTGTCTCTCATCGGAGGAGAGAGATGCTATATCTCAGAGTTTTACTGAGGAGGAGGTCCGACAGGTAGTCTTTTCCCCTGTAGGGGTGTTGGTCACAGAATTCTCACGTGGTGAGAGAGAGATAAATTTCTAGCCTTTTTGTAAAGAAAAAAGGGAAATTTATAATGGCGCACATGTTGGGCTGCTTGGATAGCCTTTGAGGGGTTCATACCGTGGGTTTAGTTTTAATCAGACGATTTAGGTTCGAGTGTGGGACCTTTCCTCACTGACCGTAGTCAGTGTTGATTTACTTCGGCATAAAGTCCAAACACCCTTGATTAATTGTCAAAGAAATCTTAGAGTCTCTTACATAGCTTCTGACGTTAAGGGTATACTCACTTGCTTCGTTCGCAATTAACTCCCATTTACAACAAAAGTGTTGATGAAATTAGCGTTCAATCAAAGGCCTTATTTGGTTAGGTAAAACCCTATGTGAGGGCGAGAGATTGGTGCTCAGGGGAGGGTTTCGCAGGACGACGATGCGTGGGAGAGGGAGAAGCATTTCGCGAGGTCCCGATGCGGTGCAGCGTCGAAGGCGATGGCATGCGGCCATCAATGTGAATCACGGGGCAGATTCGACATTTGCACGAGTTGGATTTCGAAACCCACCTCAGACGGTGGATTTCGAAATTGGGTGTTAATACCCGTTTAATACCTATTTAACTCTAACCCCGGGGATTTGCTAAATAAAGTACAAAATTGGTTAGTCCTCGGTTAACATTGAGCTATCCCAGGACTAATCCCTTATCAAAGCGGGGTTGGGGGAGGGGGAGACGATTAATCCATCTTTAATAGAGGAATAGACAAATGGAGGGATATCTCTCGAGGATTAGTCTGTCCTCTCACTTAATCTTATTTACTTTGATAGGTAATGAGTTAAAAGGAGATTAACTCCTCTTTAATTTCACGGACTGACGCCTCAAAGGAGGAATCAACTGCTTCAATTTTTTCAAACTTCAGTAGGATGCGATGAAATACAAGGAGAAAGGCTACAGCAAGCTGGTCAGATGACTACTCAAACAAAACAACTACAATTTACAAGACGAAATTCCATGATCATGTTCCTTCACCAAGTTGAGAAAATGGTATCAAGACACAACTGAATTCATGGATTATTCATGACTGTTTAACTGTCACATTCCAAGCAAACGACATGTTCCGCTGCTATCCATTCGGGGTGTGACAGTGGCTTCAGTGTGCCATGCTAGTGAGAGTGATCTTAGAACTTTTCTCACAAGCTTGGAGTTTGTGTACTCCTTCCCAAGACTTTTGAGGCCATTTGTAATCTCAGTTAACCTAGCAAATATTTTTGAGATTGTCTCTTTAGGCTTCATCTTGAATAGCTCGTAATCTCTGACAAGAAGATTTCCTTTGATTTTCTTGACCTCGGAAATACCCTCATAGATGAACTTTAGCTTGTCCCACATCTCCTTCACTGAGCTGCACATGGATGCACGAGAGAACTCATTAGGATGTATAGCATATTGCATGATATTCATTGCATTAAAATTAACTGTGGATTTCTTAATTTCTTCGGTTGTCCAATTCTCCTCATCATCTAAGAGTTTGTAAGGACCCTTGTCCACAACTCTTCAGACTTCGTACTCTTGAGCCCTTAGGAAAAATGCATTCTATTTTTCTGGTATGAGTAATTTGAATCGTCAAAGAAGGGAGGATGGTTAATGGAGTGACCCTTGGGCATCATACCCTTGTTTGCCATTGATCTGGATCTTACTCTAGATTGTTAGATCTGAAGGAGATAGAGCCTTAGCTCTGATACCAATTGAAGTCCTACGATCAATGACACCCAAGAGGGGGGTGAATTGGGTGTTTTCAAACTTTTAAGAAAACCTTAACTGATTTGAAGTTTGTATGATGAAATAGCGATTATCAATTTAGATCTAATGCAAAGCAAAATATACCCGTATCCATACCCGCGAAAATAATAGGGTACTATCCGGGTATGGTATTTGTAAAATTTTCATGGATAGGGTATGGTATTGGTCATCCCGAGCCGAACCTAATCCATTTACATCGATAACCCTGCCTAAGGATCTTCTTTGCTAACGCTTGGCCATTGACATGACCCCCACACTCACTCGAATGGGCCGCTTCGGCCACCTTCCAAGCTTCATCATCGTCTAGACATCTCATGAGCATTCCATTAAGAGCACACCTATACAATTCTGCAGTAATGATTGTGTGCTTCGAGGCAACTCTTCTAATAGCCTTACATTGCTCAGCGCTTGCCCCTTCTGGGAACGATCCATCCCTGCAGTATAACTCGATTTCATGATACCATGTCAATTCTTCTTCCTCTAGGATCTCTTCCAATTCTGCCAAAGATACTTCCTTCAAATCCTTCTTCTCAGCCCTCGCCTCTACAGTTTTCCTAAGGTTGTTGTACCAAGGATCTTGAAGAGAGGGGGCGTCCAGTCTCTGGACGATGATGGTCTCAGGGCTCTGACTGAGAGGAAATGATAAGGAGGAAGCGAGTGACACTAACGCATCGGCAAGGATATTCTAAGATCGAGGAGTGTGAATATAGATCAACTTGTGGAATTGCCTAGCCAAGAGAGTGACCAAATCTTGATAGGGCTTGAGCTGTGGGTCACAAGTGCGGTAAGTGGACAGAACTTGCCGCAAAACGAGCTGAGAGTCTCCCACAATATTCAAGTAGCGCACGCCCAAGAGGTAGGCGTGCTTCAATCCAACCAGGAGAGCTTCGTACTCAGTGATGTTGTTGGTAGCAAGAAAGCGGAGCTGATAAGCAAAAGGAATCGTCACCCCTTCTGGAGTGAGGAGAACAGCACCTATCCCTCGTCCTTGGGAATTGAGCGCAGCATCGAAGTGCAGAGACCAAAAGGGATGGTGCGTAAGGAATGAGAGATGCTCATCCAAGAATTCATCCTAAATAGAGTCAGTGTAGGGAATAGGAAGATGGGCGAGATGCTCAGCGATGGCTTATCCTTTGACTACTTTCTGAACGACGAATGTGATATCAAATTGAGAGAGGAAGCTCTGCCAATGAGCTAACCTACCAGAAAGGACAGGCTTTTCTAGGAGATAACGGATCAGGTCCATTATAGAGATTAGCTTAACTGGGTGGGCTAGGAAGTAGTGCTTCAGCTTCTGAGCTACCCAGACTAAAGTGGCACAAGTCTTTTCCATGGCAGTATACTTGGACTCTGCCAGGTTAAACAACATGGAGAGGTAATAAGCTACCCGCTCTTTGCCCTCATCATCCACTTGTGCCAGGACAGCTCCTAGGGAGTCCTCAATTACAGAAGTGTATAGGATTAGGGGTTTCCCAAGGAGAAGAGGTTGCAAAACTAGGGGATTGGACAAATATACCTTTAGATCTTCATAGGCCTTCTGACAGTCTTGATTCCATTCGAATCTGACCCCCACCTTTAGCAGTTCATAGAATGGGCGGCACTTCTGAGAATGGTGAGATATGAATCTTCGAATGAATTTCAAACATCCAATCAATCCCCGAAGTTCCTTGATATTCTTAAGCGGAGGCATGTCCATGACGGCCTTAGCTTTGTTAGGGTCTATCTGAATCCCCCATTTGCTGACTATAAAATCTAGCAACTTCCCTGAAGAGACTCCGAAAACACATTTCTTTGGATTCATTTTCAACTAGTACTCCCTAGCTCTCTGAAGCACCTTAGCCAAAACAGCGGGGTGTTCTTCTTTAGTCCTCGACTTCACCAAAATATCATCCATGTAAGCTTCCATGTAAATATGTATCATATCGTGGAATATAGCCATCATTGCCCTTTGATAGGTGGCACCTGCGTTCTTCAATCCAAAATGGCATTACTAGATAGCAATATGTGCCCTAGGGCATGGTGAAGGAGGTTTTCTCTTGATCTTCGGGAGCGAGACGGATTTGCTTATAACCTGAGTAACCATCCATGAATTACAAAGCTTCGTACTTGGCTGTGTTATCCACCAGTACATCAATATGAGACAGTGAAAAATCATCCTTGGGACATGCCTTGTTCAAATCCCTGAAAATAATGTAAATTCACACCTTCCCATCCTTCTTGATGATAGGGACTATGTTCACCACTCACTGGTGATATAGAACAACTCTAATGAACGTGGCCTTATGTAATTTATCAACTTCTTCTTTCATCCTCAAGGCCATGGGGGGGTGAAATCTCCTTAGCTTTTGCTTAACGGGTTTTGCCCCTGGTTTAAGCACCAGTCGATGTTCCACCAAGGAGGGGTCAAGACCTGGCATGTCCTCATATGACCAGGTAAAAGAATTGCTATAATCCCTTAGAACCTTGATCAATCCTTCTTCCACATCTAGAGGGGGATTAACAGTAATAATGATGGGCCTGGGGTCCTCATTAGTTTCCAGATTAATTTTCTTTGTAGGTTCATCCACTGCCAATGACGGTTCATCAAACCTCTTCAAACCTTACGCATACAAGTCGGCAATGTCATCTACGTCGCTATCCTCAAAATCGATCGAGTCTTTCTCATCCACGATTTCATAAACTCCTAATCCATCGTCACTCCACACCCCACCTTGCTCCTCATCTTCTCCTAGCACAATCGTCGTAGCTTTGAACTCTGGGCATTTGAGAAAAGCGTGACATTGCTGAGCTAGATCCTGCAAGAACCTATTAGGAATGGATCTGGAATGACGCGCGGGCAAACGCGCCTCAGGCGTAGAAGGGTGGGATGAACTAGAACACAACTGTACTTCTCTAGACTTGATAGACCCTAGTTCCCAAGACTCAATGGACCCTAAATCTAACCTAGGAGAAAGGAAATCTAATGGAAAGGAAGGAGCAGGGGCCTCATGCCCCTGGGAGGAAGACGGACAGAACATAACGTAATCCTCCACTGAAATCTCAGTTTCAAATTTGGCATTTTTTTGGAGATCAGTGGTGATCATGCAACAGAATGAAGAGGAGGATGGAGGGGAAGGAAGTGCGAGATGGTAGATGGATGGACAGAAGAGATCAAGGAATGGATTAGAAGAGGAGAAGAATGGAGTAGAGAGATCAATAGGCTGGCAGTGCCCACAATCTTAGGAGGAGAGGCCATAGGGGAGTGTTTGTAGTAGCGGGTACGTGGGAGTTTGGAGGTATGGTGGGTTTTCGAGAAAGTCGGAGCAAAAGGGGCTTAGAAGGTGAAAGGTTAGTGGAAGGAGCGAGGGGTGTCGGTGAAGGGCAGATAAGGAGTGGCCTAGATGGCAAGGGATTTGTAGAAATAGGAGGGGTTTGTGGTGAAGGTGAAGAAGGTGGAGAGCAAATAAGGAGAGGTCTAGTTGGCGGGTTAATGGAAGTGGAGGGAGTTTGGTTGATGGGGCATATAAGGGGACGTGAAGGTTGGGGGAATGGTGAAGGTTGGGGTGTTCTCAACAAACGGGGAGTTTGACTAGAATTTTGGTTTAAAACAGCGACAAAGGCACTCTCTTCATGCCACCCTTGTCCCATCTCCACTTCCTGGAAGGAGGTGACATGATTTAGTTGTTGATTTGGTGCGGAGTGCTGCGACAGTGGATTTTGTACAATCCCCATGTCCTGTTGTGGTGTGGGAGCTTGCTATTGTTGAGGAGGCTGCTGAACTTGCTGCTAAACTTGTTGTTGGCCTTGCTACCGAGGAGGTCTTCATGCTTTCAAGGTTGTGATGAACTATCTCATCTCATCCAAGTCAATACCGTCTTGATCATTCATATCATATATGTAGTCTTTAAAGTGAAAACAATGATCAATGTTATGCTCGGGATGTCGATGGTAGACACAATACCGAGAGGTATCCACATTTTGAGGCCATGGCGGTCTTTCCTTTGGCAATGTGAGCACATTGGCAGCCATGAGAGCATTAAAGATATTGGGGAGGCTCTCGGGTTGTCACGCCCCAAACTGATCGCAACGGAAGACATGCTCGGAACATGGCAGTGATTCATTCATGATACAGAGTGAACAAAAGAAATAACACAAGATGAACGATGCCAAAATAAATATAAGTTTTATTAAAACCAATAAGTCAAATTACAACCCTCGACTCCACTACATAAAGAAAATGGAAAAAACATAGCTTTTCTAAAATTTTCAGAACAACAAAGTGTAACGGACCAAGGTCGGGGCATTATGTGACCATAACGCGCCTACCCCGGGCCGTTATGCTCACGCGTGCAAATATCAGAATTTAGACATGCAGACTATAACGTGCCATCACTGGGGTGTTATGCTGAGTATGACGTGCCTCCACCTGCGCGTTATACTTACCCGAACAATCGTTAAAACCACACGAAACATAACGCGCCAAGACTGGTGCATTATGAGACTATAACGCACCTAGCTCGGTCTGTTAAAGTCACCTGAACGAATGAAAACCCAGAAAAATCCACTGTTTTAATACACCACATAATGCACTAGGAGAAAGGCATTATGCTGGCCATGACGGACGGGACCTGGTCCGTCATGCCAAACGACCTACAGACCTACAGAAATGACAGCCACATAACGGTCCAAGGGTGGTCCGTTATAATGAACATAATGCACCCCCAAGGGTCTGTTATGGGTATAACGGCCTCTGAAAGGCGCGTTATACCAGCTAGGAAATGAGAGGGACGAGTTCGGAACTGAACTCCCCTCCGGTCGAGTCGGATCGATGCGAAACAAAGGAAAAGAGGTAGGAGAAGCTAAATGACAACTTTTTACAACTACGGCGTCCATCAAAATGTAAATACAATGGCCTTAACAAATTTTACAAGCATTTAGCCTAAAAACCCCAAAAATGTACCTTACACGAAAAACAATGAAATTGCCTACGCATGGATGTGCATGATCCTAGTGAAGTAAGGAGTCCATCCCCCTACCTCGATCGCGATGATGACCACGAAAAATGTGCATGCAGACGACGGAACGTCAGCATGCCTCTTGACTCGTCTCGCCTCCACGTCCCACGAATCGTGCGAAGGAGGGTACCACCGTGATCCTCGCAACGAGCCCGTCCCAACGACACCTTCTGCGCCTCGATCCGGGGTCGACACGAGCCAGAATGAGAGAGAAGGGGGGAGTAGGAGAGAGAACGTGAGAGAGTATCTTTACTAATGGAATAACTTTAGTTCTCAACACTTGCTCTTTGCGGTCCAAAATTTGAACAGATTTTTACTCATAAGATAGATTCTGTTGAAATTGTATTTGCTCGGAACTGATCACGTGTGCCGGATCATGCACATATCTCCTTAACATGGACACGTGGAACACCGGATGCACTCCCTCCAGAGACGGAGGTAAAGCCAACCGATATGCCACATTCCCTACTCTCTTCAGAATCTCGAATGGTCCGATGAACCGTGGATTTAGCTTTTCACGTTTATCGAATCGAATGATTTCTTTTGTCAGAGATACCTTGAGGAAGACGTGATCACCAACTTCAAATGTCTACTCCTTCCTTCGATTATCAGCATAGTTCTTCTATCGGTCTTGTGCTGTCGTCAATTTCTGTCTGATCACCCTGATCTTTTCAGATGTTTCTTGTACAACTTCTAGCCCCACAAGCTGCATGTCTCCTATTTCCTCCCAACACAATGGAGATCTACAAGGTCTACCATATAGTGGCTCGAATGGAGCCATGCCTATACTAGCGTGGAAACTATTATTATAAGCAAACTCTACTAGAGGTAGATGTCGCTCCCAATCGCCCTTCCAATCCAGAACACAAGCCCTAAGCATGTCCTCTAGTGTCTAAATCATCCTTTCAGACTGACTGTCAATTTGCGGGTGAATATCCGAACTATGCTTGAGCCGGGAACCAAAAGATTCCTACAACCCTTGCCACAGTCTGGATGTGAACCGGGGGTCCCTATCGGAGATGATCGACTTTGGAATCCCATGAAGTCTGACGATGTTATCTAGATATAGTCTTGTCAAACTTTCCAGCAATTGCTTCACCTTCATGGGAAGAAAATGCGTAGACTTTGAAAATTGATCCAAATCACTCATATAGAGTCATTGCCCTTTGCCATTCTGGGTAGCCCGGTCATAAAATCCATAGTGATTGCTTCCCATTTTCACTAAGAAATTTTTATTTTCTACATTAGCCCTAGTCTCTATTTGTAAAACTTTGGTTATTATTCAATAAAGTGAAATTTTGAGTACATCACATTGTGTCCATTCATCTTGTGTTTGAATGATTAGCGCTCTGATTATATTGCTAGCTTGAGGCGTATTGCCGACTGCTCACGTTCCCGATATTCTTTCGTTGTACATATCTCTCGGGACGTGACACGTGTAGCCGCCCACACAAGGAGAGGGGATGATGCGAAAGAGGATGGTTCGACGGAGGCCTCCCGCTTATCCGTCTCCCCTCCTCCCCTCTCACTCCCTCTACCCCAAGGGAGTGTTCCCTTTCTTTCTCCCTCCTCTGTTCTTCTTCTTTTTTCTTGCTTCTTCTTGCCAACACCATCTCTTCTTGATGGGGCCTTTTCTTGTCTTTCCTTTCCTTACTGGTACCATCTCTTCCTAACCACCCAAGCAAACTAGGTCGGTTGCCTTACTACCCGAGCCAATTTTCACACCTGGTGGAGTCAGTGGCTCGATATGAGGCTGCTAACCCTGTCCGCACCAAGCTATCAGTCCTTGTTGTACCATTCGCCTCTTTTTTTTATTGTACTAGCTACGGCCTATCTAATGTACAAAGAATATTGATGCAATAAAAATGAGGATTGCTATCTCAATTGACTTCTTACATGTATGGAGGGGGTCAGAAATAGAATTTGCACAATGTCGTTGCATCCCAAGTCCGGGGAATCGGTTTCCCTTCCATGGTAGACAACCGGTAAGCTCCTTTTCTGAGCATCTCGACCACTTAGTAGGGGCCTTCCCAATTGGGGGCCAACTTCCCCACCGCCTCTAGTGGTCGAGAGGCTTCAGCCTTTCTCAGGACGAGGTCTCCCAGTTGGAACTGTCTATCTCAGACTCGGGCGCTATAGTAGCGAGCCATGCGACGCTGGTATTCTGTTGCTCGGATTCTCGCGACTTCACGTATTTCATCGGCCAAGTCCAAGTTTTCCAATAATTTCTGCTCATTGGGCTCGGGCAGGAAGTTGATAAAATGCGAGAGTCAGAATCTAAATCTACCAATAGATCAAAGTTCAACATTTCCAAGTGACAGGAGAGAGAAAAAGAAGATCACCAGAAGAAAGAAACCAGATGCGTCCACTGATGACTTACATTGCATCTCAAGTATCTCCACGAGCCTGGAACGCGACAAGTGAGACACGTAACAGTAACCAAGGTCAAGAATTAGTCAGGGTCACACTCGTCAGTGTCAGTCCAAGCCCCCGACCACGTGTGCACACACAGGCTCAATGCCTTGAGCCATGCCTCTAGCTAGTTTTTCCCCCAGTAGGACGCTACTGCCAAGCAAGGGGGCCCACGAGAACTAGCTTAAAAATCGTATACCAAGACTACCCCACCACCTCTCCTAGGTGGGCCGACACTAGAGGTCGTCAGGCTACGACTAGTGGTTCCATCACAAGGAAAAAGAAAGTAATTCTATTGGGATATAAAAATATGCCACAGTTTGTAAAAATAGTTAAACATGGTGAATATGCATGATTAAACACATAATTAAATGCATAGGATTGAAATTGAAATTTGCAGGAAATAGACGGTCGAATGTAGGGCTGCTATAGTGATAAACGGTCAGACGACTGACGGCTACATGGTGAAAAATGGTCCACTATTAGGCTGCAAGGCTTACACAGCCACATAAAGTTCAAAGGTCTCACACGGTCAAAGATTGGGCCACTAAGGGGTCACAAACGGTCGCATGATGGACCGCCAAAGAGGGATAAACGATCCAAGTATGGGCCATGTAGGTCCACTGCCTTACTGGTCAACGGTCTTAAGCGGTCATGAGGTCAGCCACTAAGGTCAGTAGACGGTCTATCGTTGGACTGCTACTCAGTTAGAAACAGTCTAACTTTAGACCGCTAAGGTCCACTGCCATACTCCGTTTCATTAGCAGTCTCTGATAGGATCGTTTACCTACCAGAGAACTAAAAATGTGGGGATCTCAACGGAAACCCCTCCCAATCGATTCGAATCGATGGGAAAAACCTACCCTTTGGGAGACCCTCTGGCCTTGCTGGCCCTCTACCAGCAAGGGACCAGCCCTCACAACCTCCACTCAGTATCACCGAGTTACCCTCGGGTTCAGGGTGAGTGTCGGGTGTGTTGGCCGCCAATGTCGACCCGTTTGACTTGCGGATGTGCTTGCTTGCTTAGGTCCGAGATCGTGTCACATCAGATGCTAAATCAGCAAAGCATGTAACCAGCCAAGAGAAATTAGTTGCTCACCTGACCGGTGTGAAAATACTGATCCCAATCGGAGACGAGGGCGAGCGGGGAGGCGTGGGTACGCACTCGTATGCCGCGACGGTGGCGCTTGACCTGGAAATAAAATAGCTACAGCACTACACCTCATGCAGGAGGGGGTTCTTGGTGTGGGGGTTAAGTGTTTACAACCAAAACTACCTCCACGCAGGGAGGGGCCTTCAGTCGGCAAAGCGAGGGGAGGGGGCGGAGCTAGAAACTTGATGTGTCGGGCTCCTCGTCGGTGCTACTAGCTTCTGGAATCATAGGGCAGTAGGTCGAAGTGTGTGCCACCACGGACACTCCCGAACTCCAAACGAACTGAGACCAGAGCCAAAACTCTCCACCTGGCCCGGGAAGACCCTCAAATTTTTTGGATTAACCCTGAGATGGTGGCTGGTCGGTGCAGGTCTTGGAACAGTGCCAGACAGTACTGGTGCTGGCTGCTCCCAGGGTATTACTGCTGGAAGATGCTGGCGCCACGGACAGTCCTGAGCTCGGATGTAGGCAGGGCTGGTACCGTGATGACCGCAGATGAGCATTCTTTCAGATGGGACTGATGACAACCTCAGATGATGTCGGGGCTGATCGTACTGGCCAGAATGGTGGAGGTGAGTCCGTTCAGGAACAGGGTAACCAACCTGGCGCGACTTTGGAAGAAAATTCATAACTTTTGATGCCGGGGTCCGAACTTCACTCCGCTTCTTGGGGATGATAGAGGACTGGTAGAAGATGCCCTCAGCCAAGTTGGTGGATTTCAGTTTATCAGACGATTTAGGATTCGAATATGGACCATTTGCCCACCGACCACAGTCGGTGTTTATTTATATCGATATAAAGTTCGAATATCCTTGATTAACTGTCAAAGAAAATTTTCGACCTCCACAATTTCTGTTGTGATATCGAGGGTTTTATCTAATAGATTTGATCAAAGAGATCACTCATTGGAGATATACATTTGTAGGAGAAACTAAATATTTCATTCTTTGGATTCATCATACAAAGTACATGAAACCCCGATTACATAGTCAGGTCATTTGATTTACTCTTGACCCTCGTTTCACCATTGTATCCATATTTGGTTGTGATCAGACCATTGGATTGGATATCTGGCCAAGATCAGATCATCCTATTTTCTTCTCTTTATAATCGGACTATCAGATTTTGTATCCAGTCGCGATCAAGCTGTTAGATTATGTTTCTGGTTAAGATCGGACCAACAGAATTATTCCGAGTCATAATCTGGCTATTGGATTTGAATTGTATCACGATCGGGCCGTTGGATTGCCAATATAATCACTATCGAACCATCAGATTATGTCTTCGATCCAGATTGGACATTTGGATTTGCTCCGGTTTAAGATTTAACTGTTGGGTTTAAATTTGGTCAAGGTCCGACCGTCAGACTAGCTCTATATCGAAATCTAACCATTAAGTTTAAATTTGTTCAAGATCCGATCGTAGGATTAACTCCAAATCGAAATCTGACCGTTGATTTTGAATTTTATCTTGATCGGACCGTTGGATCTAAGTTTGATCAATATCTGTACATCGAATTGACCGACGGTCATGGCCACCCTTTTGGTCGTGTTTGGACTCTTGGGCTGACTTGGTGCCAACAAAGAACATTTCCGCACAAGGCGGGATATATTTGCAATCCTTGACTTCTCTTGAGAAGACGAGGACAATTATGCAATATTCATAAACATGGGGCAATTTCATAACTTTCTTGCTATTCGGGATATTTCTGTAATTTTCTGATATAATCATAGTCCAGCCTCACTCCCCTCCAGCTCTGCTAAGCGGGACTCTATGGTAGCCAGCTCTGCCTTCAAGGTCGACGCAAGCTGCACGCTCGCCTCGGCCCCCTTCTCGACAGTCTGCCACTCGACCCTAGCAAGTTTCACGTCTCATCGCTGCTCCTCCAGGACCTTCTCCAGGGCCTCGGCTCTACTCTCTGCTTCCCTCAGTCGTGCGGTGCGATCCCGAGCAAGCAGCACGGTCGTGTCAGCACACCTCTCCTGCTCGACGGCCACCAGTGCAAGCCGAGCCTGCTACTCCTCCAACTCTTGAATGGCTGCTAGCCACCGAGCCCTCTACTCCTGCGCCTCTAGAAGCCGTAGGTACTCTACCCAGATGTTGGCTAGGCCGGACATCCAGAGCTCACGCGGGAACCCAAGGCCGTGATAGCCATGGGTGCACTCCCTCAACCATCGACGGAGCTCCTCTGGGGAAGGTAGGGGATCGCCTCCTACGTAGCCTCGGGCTCGCTGGAGCAAGGCCGCACCCACGCTGACGTCCAGTAGTGGCTCTGGTGGCAAAGTAGGCGTGGGCCACTCGATCCCCAGCTCCAGGGAGGAGTGGCCCACCTCAGCCAGCACGCCGGAAGGACTTGTGCAACACCACCAAACATAAAGTGGGTCAATAATGCTCAGGACTTCCCTATGACAAGACAAGGTGAAAAACCTAAGAAATGTCCTAGCTCTCACCTGCTATAGCCCCCACCGTGCCTGTAACACCCCTGCTCAGGGTCGATGAGGGTAGTCTATCCCCCACCTCAGCAGCATCTCCTACTGGAGTCAGAGAGGGCAGAGGCTCCTCTGACATCCGGGTGTTCCCAGTAATCATCGGAGAGGTAGAGGTCTCACCCAGATCCGCCTCGATGGGAGTCGGCGTGCGCTCCTCCTCGGACTCCAGCCCTGGACATAGCACAAAATGTCAGCTCTGCCATAAACCCTGAGTCAAAGCCAGTGAAGGGGAGCGAAGAGTTTCTCGGGGAAACCAAGTCCCTGCAGCAAAGAAGTGCTGAGGATGAAGTCATGATGAGCCCTGACATCTCCGTTATAAAAAGAAGCTAGCTAGTTAGCTATGCTAAGTAACCAAGAAGTCTGATATCTGATAAACATGCCTTCCTGTGTAAAAAGGCTAGCTAGACTTAAAGGCTACCTTATTAGACAAAAAAAAATGGTTGACCCGATGCCTTCAGAAGTCTAACTGTGTTTTCTACCAATGCTAGTTAAAAACTTTAACAAAAAGTTTCCTTGAAATTGAGAAGTATAGCTTAAAGGGTGTGGTGAGGTCCTTGTTGTACAAACTGTTTTATCCCTATCAAATGAACAAGTTTTTATGTTTCAAGGTCTTAATTTCAAAATCTTAGCCTTATATTCCTTGAACCGTTAACAATAAAGGGTCATCCTCAATGGTTCTATAAGGGAATTAATTAACCATCAAAAATTATTTTTCCTGAAAATCTCTTTTATGTTAAATTTAAGGTCTTATTGAACTTTCCTATTCCTTTGTAATAAACTGACTTGTTGCCAAAACTAGCTTAAACAGGTTCATCTCCTTCTAATATCGCCGAAGGCATTGACACATTGGGTCTTCCTTCCATTCGCTCTCTTTCTCTTTCCCTCTTCCAAAACCCCCGCAGCATTTAGGCAACTCTCCTTCACCCACTCGTGTCTCCGGTGAGCTTCGGAGTACATCTCTGTCCTCTAGCAAGGTAACTCTGCATCCTTCTTCATATTCTTCTCACCTTGCAAACCCTTCTCCTGCCTTCCTCTCCGAAAATGGCTCCATCGGCGATGTCCTCGAAGGCAAAGAAGTTGGCATCCGCAAGAAGGGAACCCATTACGATTACAACTCGTATTGAGCCAAGGACCAAGGCCAGAGAAGACACTCTAACTCATGTGGAAGAGAATCCTTCCTCCGTGCGCCAATGGCCTAAAAGGAAGAAGTCAGACCCACCCCCTCCAAAGATGAAGTTCTCCGATGTTCAGAAAGGCCAGAAGCTAGAGAAAGAAGCTCTAGTAGCAATGAAATCAATGACCAGAGTATTAGATAAAGGGAAAAGAATTCAAGAGGATGACATCAGCCAGCCACCTTCTACAACTTCACTGGCAGGTGAACCTCTGAAAGTCTTCATTTCCATGTACATTGATGAGTCCGACTACAAACTACATGAAGTTTTTTCGTAAATAATGACCATTATTGAATATCAAGGGTGGAAGTCTTTTGTCACAAAGCATAGAGTTCATTACCCTGGACTTGTCAGAGAATTTTACAGTAATTTGATTTATGATCCCAGTGGTCCATCTGTAGGAAGTTGAGTGAAAGGAGTTCATTTTGAATTAACTCACAGTTTGTTTGCAAAAGCATGGGGATTCCTGTTGACGGAGCTGAACTGGATAAGTTTGAGCTTAATGGGCATGAGGCCTTTAGTATTTTAACAGAGCTGCCTAGTGACCCCGACAATAAAAATGAAACACTTCTCACATATCTAAAAGCCAACCGATTTCCACCTCTAAAAAGATTGTTGCATCATATCTACACCACCATTTCGACACCACAGAGTAGTGGCAGGGAGAGGGTAACTGACATGCAAAGGTTCATCCTTTATTGTATGTTTAAACAAATTAGAGTGTCTTTGACAGAAGTGATCATTCAGACAATGGGTACATGCCTAAAGCAATCCCGAACACTTCCCTATGCAGCTCCACTTTCTGCTCTTTTCAGAAAAGTAGGGGTCTCATTAGAAAATGAAACTAAACTCCTAGAATGTTGAAAAATTCATGCATTTCAAAATTATGAATGGAAATGCAGTAAGAGTTCTACCTAGTCAAATGCAAGAAGGGACAATTGAGCTTTCTGATCAACCTAGAACAACAATAGCTGAAGAAGAAGAAGTACACGGAAGAGAGGGTGTAGAAACTGAAATTCCCAATGAAGAACACCATCAAGCCTCAACTGTTCAAGCTTCTGTGTACAGAGTTCAATTTCCCCCAGCTGATTCTAGAGCTGTTATGATCATTCATGGTCCCTTTCAAGAACCTTCTCCAAGGTGAGAAGAGAAGGTGACTGAGCCTCAAATGTTCACCAAATCTGAGGTCCCTCCTGAATTTATAGCTGAGCCATCTTTTGAAAAAGGAGGACCATCAACTGTGCATACTGAAGACTTGTCTGGAATTAACCCCACTTTGGTACATTTTCTGACATCCCAATTCTCCAGCCTTAACTCCTCAATCACACACCTTAACATGAATGTGGAGCATCTGAGCCAAAACATGTATATGAAAATGTCCCATTTGGAACTCAAAGTAGATAACCACTGGGAATAGTATAAGCTAGACAAAGGCTGATCAGATAGAAAATTGCACCAGTTCATGGATTCCTTAATCCATATGTGCGAACGAGCAGGATCAGTTATGAAGAGACTAAGGAAAACTCATGAAGAAACCAGTGAAAGATTAAGAGAGATGTAGATCTATAACAATGACATTAAAGAAGAGCAACAAAAACAGTCTTTGAGAACCACAGCTCTAATTGATCAATCTACCAAATTTGAAGAGGACATAAAGAAATTATTTGAACAGACAACTGCAATGTTTGATCAATCTGCCAAAGTGGATGAGGACATGGCCTCGAAGCTTCGAGATCTACACAGCCTCGTTCAGCAACAACATCATGATTTTTCAGCCAAGTTTGAAGCTCTTGATGCTAGTGTTGCCCATCTCCAGCACACCTTGTCCACATTTCATCTTGCCACTTCCTCTCAGGCACCCCCTTCTTGATGTTGTCAAAGGGGGAGAGATCATAGTCAGCATCATATTGCATTACATTTAAATTTGCAGATGGATGCATGAATGCCTTTTTGTGAAGTCAAAGAATCTCCTTTTTGTTTGTGAATTGAACATTTTGAACACTCATATATGTATGCCTATTTGACTAAATGAATTGAAAGGTTAGATGATTGGTTGATGAATCTCTTGTCTGTTTGAATCGTTTAGGGTATTCTTGTGTGAATGTAATGACAAATGACTCCTAGTTGCCATCATCAAAAAGGGGGAGATTATTGAGTCCCTAGTTTTGATAATGGCAAGCTATGAGTCAATTATGCATGATTGAAGCTCTGGTTATTTTACGTCTGTTTGCATGTCAACTTTCTTGTACACATTGCATAATCACTAAATAGACATCATGTTTTGTCAAGTATAATCTGCATGTTTTGAGGGGAAGTGTTCCATGGCTACGTTGGATAAAAAGTTTGTGTGTGGCACCTACTCATGAGGCTATGATTGCTGTTGAAAGTTATGGTAAGGTCACTTGGAATGAACGGCAAAAATGTCTGGTGAACAGAGCCTGAGTCAGTGTTACTGGGAAGATAGACTGTGTCAATGCAGGAAGGATCCCCGTCAACGCACTGGGAAGTCTTATGTTAGTAATAGGTTCTAAGGTTTCTGGTTAAATAGAGGTCGACGCTATGTCTGGAGTGTGTCGACGCTATCCGCTCTGGTGGCTTTCCTAATTGGATTCACTCTAACATCGCCAGAGGGCATTCCTGAAAACCCTTTTTGGATCTTATATCATATTAAATCCTTGTTCAGCCTATTTTACTATGCTTATGCTCCCTCTTTCCAACTCAAGAGGTTTAATCTCCTTGTACAATTTCTTGAGGTCCTTAAAAGAGAAGGGGGAAGTTGAAAACTACTTGAATCTGACATAGTCTAACATTCAGGCGGAGCTAAAGATGACTTTATTCCACAAGGACACATGGTCTTCATAGACTGACCCGTCAATGATTTAATGGTCTGGGGCATATAAGGCTTGTAAAATTGGAGCTTAAAATCGTGAGGGAAAATTTCTTTCCAATGGAATAGCTTCAAAACAGTCCGACAAAACTATGTCCTCATTCTTTTCTGGGTGCTATAAAATTAAAAATATGAGAGAACTTTCT
The DNA here is from genome assembly GCA_024336825.1 of Amorphophallus titanum. Classification (NCBI taxonomy): domain Eukaryota; kingdom Viridiplantae; phylum Streptophyta; class Magnoliopsida; order Alismatales; family Araceae; genus Amorphophallus; species Amorphophallus titanum. The sequence continues at coordinate 246,680 of JANBPO010009113.1, forward strand.
CGTCGACTAATTTTAATCTTAGTATTATTCCTAAACATAGTTTTGGCTTCGAGGGGCTGTAGGAATATGTCTTTTTAAATAAATCTAGTGGAGTAATGGTACAACTTCTCGGAGAAACCAATTCCCTACACCAATGAAGTGCTGAGGATGGAGTCGTGATGAGAATTGACATCTCCGTTCTAAATACATCTCCCACGAGTGTGTCCCGACCTACGGACCACTCATCCAAGGTCCTTTGAGCAACCTTCTTTACCCCTCCTCCGAGGGGTCCTTCCCTGTACATTCTTTAGCATCTTCTTCAGCTTCTTCTTCTTCTTCCGTAGGGCAGGTCAGTCGAGCTAGGAATAATGAATCAAGGGTAGTACCCAAAAATAAATACAAGCGTAAGCAGATCCCTCGTCGCTTTCTTCTAGATCTTGCCAGTAGGTGTCAAGCATGCCTAGTCATTCCTCAATCGCTAGAAAATCTCATCCAACTGCCAGAAGTAGAATGTGAGAAGAATTGCGCGATTGATGAAGGGTATGGAGTTTATGAAATCACGGATGAAGAATACCGTATTGAAGATGAGGATGAAGAATATGAGGATGCGGCCGCCGCATTGCTAGTGGAATGAGGAGATTTGACGAGCCGTCAGTCGTCGTAGAAGAGTCCACCAAAGAAGTAAACCTGGGAACTGAGGAAGACCTTAGGATCGTCCTCATAAGTGATAATTTGCCATCATCTGAAGAAGAGACATTAATTGAGGTCCTCAAAGAATATAAGGATGCGTTTGCATGGAGCTACGAGGATATGTCGGGTTTGGATTCCACCCTGGTCGAACACCACTTAACTCTAAAACTAGGGACCATCTCGGTATAACAAAGGTTAAGACATTTTCACCCTCAAATGACTTTGAAAATGAAAGAAGAGGTCGACAAGCTTCATAAAGTCAGATTTATTAGAATCGTTCTCGATCCTCAGTGGGTCACAAACATTGTCCCGGTCATGAAGAAGGATGAAAATGTGAGAATCTATATTGACTTTTGGGACCTTAACCGCACGTGTCCGAAGGATGATTTTCCCTTGCCTCACATTGATGTGTTGATTGACAACACGGCAGGATATGAAACTCTTTCATTCATGGACGGATTTTCGGGATATAATCAGATTCGCTTAGCAGAAGAGGATCAGGAGAAGACGTCATTCACTATACCTTTAACCACAATGAAGTTTGCCACAAAAGTCACGACTTTTGGGGGAGTCCCGAGAGTGACAGACAGGGTTAGGGTTCTCTCGGGGTAAGTAGCCTGACCATTGAACCCAAAAAGAGGGGTTCGGACCGGACGCAATCTTGATAGGTTTTCTCTCTTATTTAAGAAACAATCATACGACAAAACATCATGCGCACTGCCATTATCGACTAATATCAGATCTACGTTACAGAGATTGATAGTCGTCAAAATTACAAGGGCGTCAGCGCGTAGGGTGGCCACCCCTTCCAGATCCTAGTCAGAGAACACCAGGGCTTGCTGCTCGTTCGCCGAAGTGAGGGGCCTTGTAGATTCCGTGGCTCAACTGGCTTGCTCGACATGACGCTTTCTTCCTCAGCTGCTATCTCCTCCGAAGGTCGATCCTCCTGAGATGACGTTGATGTGGATCCCTCGGGGGTGATTGCTGATTTCCTCCACATGGTCTGCATGAGCATCCCGACGCTCGGCCACATACTGGGCCAGGTGCCCGCGGTAAACATGACTCTCAATCTTGTCCTTGAGCTGCTAGCAGTCACCCGTGTGGTGACCATGTTCATCGTGGAACTGGTAGTGCTTTCGATAATTGCGGTGCCTGGGATCAGTCTTCACTGGCTCAGGCTGGCGGAGCAGACCCGAGTCCTTGATTTCTCGATATATCTCGTAGACGGGGGTGGATAGTGGGGTGTAGCACTCAAACTTATACGGTGACTTATTACGGTTGCCCATGTGATTCCTCCTTTTTACCTGGCTGGTGGTCTGCTCGGACGGTTGCTTTCTCTCCCCCTCTCTCCCTTGGCTGGTAGAATCCTAGTAGGTGGTGAGGACTTCCTTGCACTCTGCATGGTGTAAAGATAAGGACACCAGGTCAGCGAGGGTGGCGGGGGGATGGAGCACTCGATAAGTGTCACATTTTATATCATGACTTCATCACATTCATCAGTTTTGAGCACTTATTAAACATAGTTGTGCATTATGCCCCGTTGTACCTCTCGGTGCCCATTCTCAATAGGGGGCCCTGCAGGTTTATTTTTTAGAAGATGTGGTGCACTCATGATCTGCTCAAACAGGTGGTTCGGGAGTTGTGGCAGCAGGCACCTTTTGTCCATGCTAATAGCCTTGTCCGACTGTAGGTAAAATTAAAATCCTCTAAAGAGGCTCTGTGCAAATGGAATAAAGAGGTCTTCGGCAATGTCACCCAGTAAATCAGGGAGGCAGAGGCGGAGGCAGAGGTAGAACGACAACAATTTTGCTTTGATTCTGACCCTACGCCTTCTAACAGGTCCTAGCTTCATGCGACAGAAGCAGTTCTGTGCCAGGCTCTTAAGAGAGAGGAGATCTTCTAGAATTAGAAGAGTAGATTAGATTGGGTAGAGAGTGGGGATAGGAACACTTCCTTCTATCATGCGGTGGTTCAATCCAACAGAAGGAGGAGTTTTATCCACCGGTTGAAGGTGGGGGAGCCTAGCTTTTGGTGTTATGATCAGGAAATCCTCCGAAGACATGCTGTAGAGTTCTATCAAAATCTTCTATCTTCTGAGCATCATGAGGTTAATGATGATGTTTTGAGATGTATCCTATAGTTGGTTACTAAGGACCAGAATACAAGCTTGTGTGCTACTCCGGATGTTGTGGAAATCAAGGATGCGGTGTGGTAACTCAGTGGGGATAGTGCGCTAGGGCCTGATGGGATCACTGGTGTCTTCTACACTAGCTGCTGGGACATTGTCGGTCAAGATGTGGTGGAAGCAGTTCAAAGTTTTTTTGCTGGGTACCCACTATCGAGGGGGATTTCTTCATCCTTAATCACATTGGTGCCGAAGGTGCAAGAGCCTCAGTCACTCCATGACTATCGCCCTGTAAGTTTGTGTAATTTCATATACAAGATTATTAGCCAGATTATATGTGGCAGATTAGCTCCATTGTTGGATTCCCTGGTGTCTAGAGAACAGGGGGCTTTTATTAAGGGGCGTTTCATCCTGGCAGTTATTTGGTTTTTAATGTTCAACTTTATTTATAATCTTGTGATCCTTCTTATTATAATATTTAAAAAAAACACACTTCCCCGCTCATAGAAAAGGGCAACATAGCACTATTTATCATCAAACTGGAGGCATGAATATAAGCGATGTACTATTGCCAAAAGGCATGCACACTGCCTGCATGGCACAAAAGGAGTATATGTGTAGGCCAAAAATGAAACCGTGTTAAGGGCTTGGTGAGGAATGATATTTAGTCATGGACATGGGAAATACATAGGTGGGCCACGAATGAAAGTATATCTGAGACATGTACGCAACCGAAATGCTACATCCAAATGCTTAAAGCATGTCTAAGAAATGTATGCAAGCAAAATGCTCTATCCAAAATGTGTCAGGAAATTGTATGTTAGACATGGCCTAATGGACATGGGAAATGAAAATGGATACCTTAACACGAGCTGTCTAAACATTAGTTGTGGTCCATAAGGAGACATGATGAACATAATTGCACCCAAACCTTGCTTGGAGAACAATGCAAGGAATGATAAGAACATTAAATCATATTGAGAGCATGGTTAGGGAGGGAGTGCCTGGGTGCAACTGTAAGGTTGCTCCAATATGACCTAGAGGTCACTGGTCCAACACCACAAAGAGCCCATATGTAAAAAGCTGAGATAATATTGCACATAACTGACCTTCCCCAGATCATGCAATGCCAGGAACCCCATGGCACTGGGCTGCCCTTTTACGGAGGGCATGATTAGGAATCATAGCATAAAGCCAACAAGAGTTTCTTATCAAGAACACTGGTCCTAATGCATGTGACGTGGTATAAATACTCAAGGGGTGGAAAATACATAAAGTATAACAAAGTGTTTGATAAACCAAACACGAGAGTTAAGCAACAATTTGAATCCACACATTCAAATCAGTTGGTTGGTCCTGAGCTACCAGTGTATCAATATTATCACATTGCACATGGTATAAGAGGCAGATAAAATGCAGGAACAGAATGTAATTCTAAGTGCCGAGCTCTAACCGATCCGAATTGAAATCCCAAAGTTTTGACAAGTCACTTTCATCTCCCAGGTCATGTTGGAACGATCAACACGCTGATCCGACCAATATTTCAGATGTAAGATCCCCGAACCCAACTTCTTTAATTTTTAATTAAGTGCATTTACAAAATGCACGTTTGAGCACCGGGCACAAATCCAGAATCCGATTTGGATTCCGCCAGTTCTCACAAGTCACTTTCATCTCCCAGGTCGTGTTGGAATGATCGGCATGCTGATCAGAGCCATATTTTAGATTTTGGACCCCCGAACCCAATTTCTTCAGTTTTAAACTAAGTGCATTTGAACGATAGACTTCGGAGCGCCGGGCTCAAGCCGGGTATCCGATTTGGATTCCGTCAGCTCTCCCAAGTCAATTTTACCTCCCAAGTCATGTTGGAATGATCGACACGTCGATCAGAGCAATATTGTAAATTTTGGACCCCCGAACCCAACTTCTTCAATTTTAAACTAAGTGCATTTGAAGAATGCACTTCGGAGCACCGGGCTCAAGCTAGGTATCCGATTTAGATTTCGTCAGCTCTCCCAAGTCATTTTTACCTCCCAAGTCCTGTTGGAATGATCGACACGCCGATCAGAGTGATATTGTAGACTTTGGACCCCCGAACCCAACTTCTTCAATTGTAAACTAAGTGCATTTGAAGAATGCACTTCTGAGCTCTGGACTCAAGCCGGGTATCCGATTTGGATTCCATCAGCTCTCTCAGGTCACACTCGTCACCCAGGTGTGGACGCACTTTTATTAAAATCAAATGCTTTGATGGTTTATTTAGTTCGTTTATTAGTATGTTAAGTGCGTGGGCGTGCCAATCACAAAGTGACGATTTATTCAGGCTTAGTGGAAGCCCTGGTGCGTGCCGTCTGTTTGGTCAGACAATTGTGTGGTTCGTGTCGGGACCAAAATACACCGTGCCATAAAGGTCACGGTGTTAATTACATCCATAAAATTTCTAATCTCTTTTGAGACTGGTTCATAATCTGGTTCAGTCATGCATCCTACTGCAATTTGAATAACAAGATGTGCATAGATGAGCTATTGAATAAACATGCATATAGGCAAGGGGAGCTTTTATCTAGAAGAATATTGCATGTCTATGTTGCTTTGTTGTGTTAGGGGGAGTCTAGCGCTGTCTTGTCTGGGTGTGATCTATTCAAACTTACTCTCTTCAGATTTAGAATCATTTAGCCTTCCTTGGACTCAATTGTATCAAGTTGCATCACTCGTATCCATTCCTATCATTTGGTGTTATTTTCAATTCTTGATATCCTTTAAGAGCTGATTTTGTGCTCTAATGTCAACTCCCTTATTCTGAATAGATGATAGTCTTGCAATCTTTTCGTTATGTTAAGCAACAACTATCGCATGTCTTCTACTATAAGAATCATGTCTGCTTCATGAATGAACTGATGGTTTAATTTTGATACACTTTAGAGTTTAAAGACTGTCTTCAGAAACTAAGGTGGTGAAAAACTATTTATAGCTCTCAACCTATTTCTCACATTGTGATAGATAAGATTCTTAAAGTATCTGAACATGACAAACTTAGTGAAATCTAGGTTGGGAAGCTCATATAGTCTATTATTTTTAAACAAGTCACTTTGAAAGATTAAAAGGGTAGCAAAAATAAAAGCATCAGTAAAAGAAATGAATAAATCACTTGGTAGAGCAATGACTGAATGCATCAAGAAACTGAGTGCTTCATCAATGAAATAGAGACAAACTCATGTCATGAAGTGCTTCACGTTACCTCTATTCATATAATCAAAACTGTAGGGCTGGTTTCACTGAGTAACTGAGGGTACTGGCGTCTGATAAACGTGTACCCTTAATGTCAAAGATGTAAATCATCCTTGTTATTTTTGATTAGAGACAGAGTTGGTACATTCTGCTAAGTAACTGGGGGTACTGGCGTCTGACCAACGTGTATCCTTAATGTCAAAGGCAAGGAACTCGGTTAAAGGTGAGTAGGCGGAATAACTCATCCTATTCTCCCCTTATTCTGTTATGAAAGTGGCCTTAAGTGAATAGAAGACCTAAAAATGCATACAGATGCAGATGTGTCTCCATATTCCATATTAGGAGCACACTATTGGAAAGGAGCACCTTATACATGCACTCGCTAGGTGCAGAATGTTTTATTGGAATCTAGATAAAAAAAAGACAATGTTTATAGGAGAGGCCTGAACCATTTGTTTTTGGAAGTTGAAGAGACTGCAGAGATAAACAACTTGCAGAGGCTAGATGCAGTGTATCAGATTCCTACTCAAATAAGCAACAACAGCTTCCCTCTCCTAGTTTGATAACAAGTGTTCAATAATGTATCATAATCTTGTTCTTTAGGGGACATGGTGGCGCTTTTTCATCAATAAGGGGCAGTGCACTTCAATGGATTAGAAGGGCTAAACTAGAAGATAGAACGTGGATGTTGCAAAATCATCCAATAGGTGAAATGAAATAAGTCAAATAAACTTCAACTGAGCAGTCATTCCTTAAAACTCAAGATTAAATTAACAGTGTACTTGTGTAGCTCAAATGAAACAAAAGATCAAGTAAAATTCTATATTCGCAGCCCCATTACCGTCTTAAGTTTGCACAATGTTTCTCCCTGTTGTGTCTCCTTTTATCATCTGCACTAATCTTCCCATCTCACCATTCTTGTTTGGGAATTTATTTTCATTCCTCAAGTTCCAAATTAGGAGTCTGCCTACAAAAATAACTTTAAGAGGTTCTTAAGGTCCTCTCACAATTTCTCAGAAAAAACCTTTTAATGCAGTGGAAGGAATTGCCACTCATGCCACCTATTCCTTGAGATGTCTCTCCTTTGTCTAGCTCAAATCTCCAAGTCAATAAGAAAGAGAAAAAAATAACCTGAGAAGGGCCAGACTAATGGCTTCCACCTGAAAATACATACTAATGCCTTCTGCACTGTAACTACGGTGCAGACGTCTTTATTTGATTCCTTTGTGTGTAGCATGCATCAATGCATTAATTGTTTATGCAGAGAGTGCAGGGAATGCTTGTACAAACATCTACATGGCAGCATGCAGGTTTCATATGATGCATTTATGTAGTGTGACCTTGGTACAAGGCGGAGTTACGTACTCACGCATAGTGAGAGTGCCCAATTGAGCATAACTCAACTTTCTTCAACCCACCATTTGATATACCACAAGTCATGGCATTCAAGCATGCACATGTAGATGCATGAGGTTTATTTCACACACATGAGACATGCATGATGCATAGTGGGTATATGCTTATATGCATAGCCCGGGAGAAAAATAACAACCAAAGGGCGGCTAGCAGGTCAACAAATAGATGCGTCGACCTGACCCCTTCAATTGCTTCGATGCATTGAAGGTTCGACTACTTGAAGTTATGCATTTGTTGACCAAAATTTGAGATTAGCCTATGTAGGGGGTTCACCTTGCAAGCAAATGCATGCATGATTCAATATGCATGTGAATGGATTACTCTGTGTTGGGGAATGCATGAGGGAGTGAGCTCGACCACGATCATAAAGATGTGATGGGTATTAATGTGGATTGCGCAATGCATGTAAAGTGTCTGATTTATTTTTAGCCAAAACACCCTTGCTGGGCAGCAATTGGGCTCAAGGAGGGAGTTGACCCCTGGCCTTGATGCAACAAGCTTCATGCTATTCTAAGCCCAAGAAATGAATGAATGCATGTGAAATTATATCTCATGAACATGCTTGTCACATGAAGAGGATCTTTTTTATTCGTTTGGTCATCTCCTTGATTGCCTTTTCTTTATTTTATTCCATTCCCTTAAGTGAATTTCTTTTCTTTGGTTGCTGCCAGCATAGCATTTTTTTATATTCGGTTATCTTCCTTGTTCAGATCTGTCCTGGAGTTGTTTAATCACACTACTTGCAGATATTGATGGGGACATCACTTACCCCGCCACATTTTTGAAGCCCGGATGGATCGCCATCATGTGCGTCTCGAAAAAAAGAGTTGCACATGAGTTGGGTGCCATTGAATTTGAATCTAGATCTCACACGTTATTTACGTATAAATCCAAATATTACCGTACTAGGTTCTCCATCACACACACACAAAAAGATTAGTAAGGTGCTTGGTTACCATAAGTCACTTATCTTTGTCGTCAAGTTTAAAAACCTTTTTAGTATTAACCGAGAGTGTTAAAATTAAGAGATAAGTCCCTGGTACTTAAGTCCGTGAATAAATTTGAGAAGTGATGAAGAAGTTGCACATGAGACAATGCGTATAAGATAGTAAATAGGAATTTTCTGCATAGAAATTATTTACATACGAAATTATATATATATTATTTCTAAACACTCCAGCAAAACTCAAAGCGTGTCTCACGCGAGTGCGGGTAAAGAAGACCTGGACAGGGGCGACCGAGTGGGAATTTCGTCAACGCGGGTGGCTCACGCGGTCGCACGCGGGCGGCCACGAAGGTGGGTGCGGTCGCTTGGTCGGGCGGGTGCAGACGTGGGGCTAGGTAGGCGCGGGTCAGCGCAAGCGGGCAGGCACGTTGGCAGGTGCAGGTGGCCGCACGCGACAGGGCAGGAGCCTGCGACGGGACCAGGAGGACGGCTAGGAAGGTGGGCTCGGGCGTGCAGCCGGGCGGGCAAGAGCACGAGGCTGGGCGGGCACAGGGCATTGGGTGGCAGGGAGTGGGTGATGATGCACTGGCAGGTGGCGCACTCGGGCGGTCAACCAGGGTGCAGGTGGGTGCAGGAGGGCGCGCGCGATCGGGCATGCAGGCGATCGACACGGGCGCGTGCAGGCCGGTGGCAGGCGTGGAAGCGTGGGCTGGTGTGGCCGGCGGTGGGCGAGCGCTGGCGATGCGGGCACTGACGTGGGAGGGTGCGGAGCACTGGGCGGTCGCACGGGCACGGGCAGGCGCGATAGGTGGGCACTGGCGAGGGGGCGATACAAGCGATGGCGCTGGCGCGGGCGGGCGCAGAGCATGCGGGAGGCCGCACGGGTGCAAGTGGGAGTGACATGCGTCCACACAGGTGCGGGCGCAGGCTGTCTAGTGGGTGGCAGTGGACGCGGGTAGCCACGGGCGCGGCTGACGTCCACGTAGGGGCAGCGGATGCGGGCGGCCGCTGGCGTAGCTGATGTGGCGGTAGGTAGTGGTGGGAAAAACGTCGTTGCGGCCATGGGAAAGTTTGAAGGGGGCACGGGCGACGAGGCCTCCCCCTGCGAAACCCCTTTTTTTCCACTTCTCTCTTTCTCTCTCTTTCAGCCACAAGAAGAAGACTCCTTATGTTTTTTTTCTTTACGTACCGATGTTTATGGAGGGGAATTGATGCCGGGGATGACGGAGATGCCGTTGTTGGGCTATGATATCAAATTTGACGCGGCGGTGACGTGGAAGAGATCGACGGCACTCCGAGGATGCGAATAAGATGGGATAACTTCTGCCATGCGCAGCTCGGTCTCACACCAAACGGTCTCTCACCGACAATCTCTCAAATCTCACAAGGGAGATGGAGGGAAGGGAAGCTAGAAGGGGCAAAGCACCTACGTGGGTTGCATTCTTTCTTTTCCATTCAATCAATAAGAAAAGACATACACTAGCCTCCTTTATGTAAGGACAGCCAAATTACACTTGGATAAACATACCCCTAGACAATTCAGCTAAGGACATTCATATCCCTTGACTATTGGCCTAATAAAACAAAAGACAACAACCAACCTTTGACTAATGACCACAATAAAATAAAAATACTTTGACTAGTGGTTATTCACACAATACCACCATAATACAATTAAAATACACACAAATACATACTCAGGAATACGTACTCAGGATGTCGAGTCTTCAGGAAGCCGAGTCTCTGAGCCACAAGCTCGGTGGTGTCAGGGTAGTGCGGCGTCAGTTCCGAGTAGTGGGTCTGGTGTCCCCACCAATGCCGCTGGGTTAGGATGTTGCGCGCCGGTGTAACCGACACTGGATTCATATGGCCACACTATTTTACACTTTATTTTATGACATTTGATCTGGTCAAGTCCGTTCATGAGTTCCAGATAGGCTTCGGGGGCTATTTCGAACTCATATCAATTTGACCTTGCTGGACTTACCATGGAAAAACACCCTGCAGGCCATCAGACTTGGGAATAATGACTTCCAGTGTAAGCCATGCTCTTACTTCGGTCACTCAGGTTTTTCGCTGACATGACCCTCGATGCTGTGATTTGTACTACCAGGACTGTTCTGTGCATATGCGTGGCTTCCTCATCAAGTGGGTCACCACTCGGAGCACTTTCGCCCTGACTTAGTAGCTATTCGGTCACTTACGAACCTTTCCGGTAAGAAGATGTACCCGAGTCGAGTCGCTTGGGTTTTCCACTGACATGGCCCTCGGCTCCTTGTTCTGATGAGCCAGGAACGTCTCTTCACCTCGGGAGGGTTTATTAACAGGTGGTGGACCACTAGGTATATTCTCGTCCTGATCGGACAAAGTATGGGGTTTGTTCGGCATGACTGAGTCGATGTCGGTTTGTTGGGTTTGTTGATTTTAACAGGCCGTACGGTATTGCCAGTTTGTTGTAGACTTCTTCTGAACATCCCGAGGTGAAAAGTTGCAGAGTCCCTGATGCTCCTGTCAAGTGACCTGAGACGTTAGCAGTCCAGGAGGACCCTTCTTTGTTGATTTTCTTCGACTTTCGTGTATTAGCAGGCTGCATCCTTTCATCGTTCAGGCTCAACTGCCATCTGATTATATTTTGGGTGCCAACAAATACCCCCCAGCCGCAGGTGTCACAAGTGAGTAACGAGCGACGTGGGACCAGTGGATGTACTTTGACTGAGCATGTTCTTCATTTGTTCAGCCCGGACCGTTGACCCAATATCATCTTGGCGCTGTTAAAATGGCGTAGGGAAAAGATAAGCCGTATTAAAATGGCACGTGTTGCATCCCCTAGTTGGTGTTTGGTTTCAATGATATCAAAACGATTGTGCTTGTGTGTATGTGTTTCATCGAGCAACATGTGTATATCTTGATTGATGAGTTGAAAGATGGCTTCAAGGTTCACTCTCATATGAATCCTTGGTGTTTAAGGAACTAATGCTATATTTATCTTGGCTTGTAGGAACAAAATCCATATTCACATTACAAAGCAACTCCGTCCATTTCGTCACCATGCTACAAATAAAATAAACAACAGAATCCTCTGCTCTAGTCTCCCTCCTAAAGATCCTATTGTTATGTTCACCCCACAAAGACCAAAAAGTGACGTGTAGGTTCAACCACAACACAATACTATCCCTTCCAAGGGGCCACCTCCTACCCCAAGACACGATGAAGAGATGTTTTCTCTACGGGACCACGACACAGTGAGCTTTCCTAGCGAGCCCCTACCACATCCCTTGTGAGTAAACACAACCTACAAACAAGTGATCCAGGGTCTCGTCCACCTATCCACAAAGGCAGCAAGTCAGCTGGATACCCGGAAGGAGCTGGAGCAACCTGTCTCTAGTGGGCAACCTCCCGTGAGAAATCTTCCAAGTGAGGAGCTTCACCTTCAATGGACTCCGCGGCCTCCACACGAAGGTCAAGACTGTGGCACATCTCACCATCAGTGATCAAGGAGTAAGTAGACCTCAACTCAATGTGTTATTGCACATTGCAACATTTGTGAATATGTTCAGTACATAATTTTTTTGGCATCCTTTCATGATTGTGAAATTTCTCTAAACATTCACTGGGTAGCATCATGGTTTCTGTGATTGTTAAAGTGTGTCTTTTGACTGTGCGCATACCACATGCATTTGAGTAGTCAAATATTGAGCAATTTACTACTTAACGTCTTACAATTTTTTTCTTGGTCCAATATAGAAATTACATGGATTTTTTTTGGAAAGTGAATGGTACCCGATGTAGTATAAAAGATTAAGAATGTACAAGTGAGAAGGAAGTGCACCCAAAAACTCACCTATACAAAAGAAGAGGCAAGGCCTCACTACCCTTGGAACATGGGTAGAATATAAAGAATTGCAATTGTCCTCTCGACAAAAAGAAACACTGCAACTTTTCACCAAAAAGAAAATTAGCTCCAAACATTTTGCAAGATCATGAGCTACTGTATTAAATATTCTTCCATTCCTCTCCGCATACCTAAAATCAATAAATTTTCTAAATTCATTCATTTCTAAAATCAAACAAGTTTAAATAAAATTAACATCAAATCTAAGCAAATTTAAACAAAAAATCAAATAGGTCGGGCTCATGAGGCCAGATTGAGACGATTGAGGCTGAGGCGAGGTGACTTGTGGCCGTCTCCATCGCCTTTGATAACATAGCTCCATCCAGCTCATTAGGCCAGACTGAGACAATTGAGGTGGATGCGAGGTGACTTGTGGTCTTCTCCATCGCCTTTGATAACATAACTCCATCCAGCTCATGAGGCCAGATTGAGACGGAGGCGAGGTGACTTGTGGCCGTCTCCATTGCCTTTGATAACATAGCTCCATCCAATAGTGTTAACCATCTTTGCCATTCATGTGAAGGTACATCCAATCCTTTGAGATATTTGTTTATTGCTTACCTTGTTAAGATAGGAACAGCATTTGTTTTGAAAGTTCATCTCCCATCACCTATTTACCTCTCTGGGCTGTTGAGCCCTAGATGGGAATATGAGAAGAGAGATGTATCAGTTGCCTTGTTCAACAGCACCCCTCCAAGCACACACGCACACAACCACATTCAGAAAGGAGTTTGACAATGAAAAGGGATAAGTTGAAAACCTCGGAGGTTCCTGGGGGAGTTACATTAAAGCAGAAAAATTATGAGGATAAAGCCTTCTACATTCTGGCCACACCATCAGAGTTTAACTTAAATGCTATCCAAGCATTCTCCGTGTTTGTTGCAGCATACTTCATGCGCTGGCCTACCCGAAGAAGGTTTACTGTGGTTTCAAACTGCATCAATATTGCCAAAGTAAATGGATCTTCCCAACTTGCTAAATGAGTATTCTTTCTAGACTCCTGTTCCTACCCATTTATCGCCACATTTCAACAGTACGCACTGTGAAACACATTCTGGCGGGTGCAAAGTAACGATATTAGGAAGGGTTATGCATTGGCTTCAGCAATGCAATGTCATGTGATGTGTCCTCCGTAGATATAAATGGTACATTGAGTGACATCAAGTGTAACACCATAACATTATTCTTTTATATATTTTTAGACAGACCAAACTTAATAAATATTATTCGGTATATAATATAAAATTTAGATAGCTAACAAATAAAAAAAATTATGAAACAGGCTCGTGTCTAATTGTGTTCAATTCATGTGAGAGGGTAGGAGAGGGAGGGTTTTGCTACTCTTAGGTGTTGCGTCATGAACAATGGCAATTGGCTTTGACTTAAGGTAGGCATGACATTGACGTGGCTCGTCATTGGATGGGACTTGTGTACAAGAGACTGTTTGCTTCTCTTCCATTGGGAAATGGGAACAAGCTCTTTTCAATGATGGAAGAGTATATCCCACCACAGAAAAAGGATATTCTCAACGAAAGGAAAGAAGGGGGAAATGACAGAGAAGAAAAACACAACACCGTGTACGCGGCCAATCACAGTCAGTCTGATAACATATATATCATCAGCAACTATCATCCATCTACAATGAGAAACGGGAGGGGAAAACTTCACCTTCAACCATCACAGGAAGAAGCATATGAATCTGTAGGTTCGCTCTTGGAGCCACACCATGCAATAGGTTAGTTGGCTGATGTGAAGGAACCGGCAATGTCTCTTGCTCCTGTGTAGTCAGGTTGTAGTCAGGTTCTTTGGCATGCATCAGCTTTGTACGTGAGTCATGCATCAGCTTTGCACATGAGTCCCCAGCTCATCATTTTAATGCTGAAGATGATCTTAGGGCGTGTTTGGCAGAATACCTGAAGTCTTGACGTGTTCTAATTTCTATTTATCTGTGGTATTTAGTCTGTGGAGGAGCTAAGAATCCTGGGAGCTAATTTTCCCCCACATAACCTGGACTGCTTCCAAAGAAGAGCTTCAGACGTGGCTTTTGAAAATGCATAGTGATTTTAAAGGGACATCTAGATCCCAAATGGTAGTGTAAAGGGACATCCAGAGCTAGGGGTGAGCACGGTTTGATTTGATTTGGTTTACTTCTGGCTTCTGGCATAGTTTTCAAAAAGCGTTGGGCACAGAATTAACTTTCAGTTCAGCATATCATCCACAATCTGATGGTCATTTAGAGATGACTATCCAGACTTTAAAAGATATGCTGCGATCGTGTTGCCTGGATTGGCAGGGTTCGTGGAGTCAACATTTATCATTAGTGGAATTTACTTATAATAACAATTATCACTCCAACATCAATATGGCACCGTATGAAGCTTTGTATGGGCATCCTTGTTGTACACCATTAAACTAGTTTGAGGCCAGTGATCGACTGTTGACAGGATCGGATATGGTTCAGCAATGTGTTGATGTGGTTCGCTTGATTAGACAGAAAATGTTGACAGCTCAGAGTCGACAAAAAAGCTATGCAGAATAGCGCAGGCGACCGTTGCAGTTTGAGCCTGGAGATATGGTGTTGGTAAAAAAATCTCCGATGAAAGGTGTAATGAGATTTGGGAAGTGTGGAAAGCTCAGTCCCCATTACATTGCTCCATTTCCTATCTTGGAATGTGTGGGCCAAGTGACTTATCGACTTCAGTTGCCAATGGCGATGCAAGCAATCCATGATGTATTTCATATTTCCCAGCTGAGGAAATATGTTCCTGATGCATCTCACGTCTTAGATGATTCAGTATGGCCTGAGGTGACATCAGATTTGTCCACACCGGAGTATCCACTTAGAATTGAAGATCGTCGCGAGCAGTGAATGAGAAATAAGGTAATCCCTCTGGTGAAGGTTGTATGGCAGCGTCACTCTGGTAATGAAGCTACTTGGGAACGTGAGGATGAAATGTGTCAGTAAGTTCCTTTCTTATTCGTATAAGATATAATTTCTTTCAGTTCTCTCCTTGTTCTTCCTTTTAAATTTTGAGGATAAAATTTCTATTAGGAGGGAAGGACTGTAAGGTCCGTTCATTAACGGATCCTTTCCGGTATTAAAATATATTTTAATCCATGAATTTAGGAGATTTTTAGGAATTTAATGGACATCCGGGTTTCCAACTAGGAGAGAGCCTCTCCGGGTTCCCTTCTCTCTTTCAATTACTATCTTTCCTTTTTCCTCTTATGCCCCTCCTTTCAAACCCGGAGAGACTAAAATGCCCAAATTTAATCCTCCTTCCCCCTTTTCCTGTTATGCCCCTCCTTTCAAATCCGAAGGGGCTAAAATGTCCAAAAACCTTTTCATCTCCCTCCGGTAACTCACCTCCAACTCCTATAAATGGGAGGCCTTGGCCCTTAGAGGAAAAAAATTCCTCAATCGAGCATCCACTAAGGAGCACAAGGAGGAGGCCTACACATGGAGGTTCAAGGAGGCTAAAGACTTGCTCTTTTTTTATTGGAAAAAGAAAGCATCAACAAAGCATCAAGCAAGAGGGGAAGAAACCTGCACAAGGAGATCCAAGGGGACATTGCGGAAGGTGTTCTTGTGTATCCCCGTGCATTCTCCTTGAGAAGTTTAAAGAAATCCCTGTGCATTATGTAATTAGAAAAATTAAAGATTATGCAAATACTCATGCCTATGTGCATTATGGAATTATGAGAAAAAGAAAAATTATACATTTGTTTCCAAGGAACCAGAAACCAGATATCAGTCCTGGCATCAAGTGTGATTAGCAAAAATATGAGCATTACAGACATACCCGTCTGGGTACCATGTGAACCAAAATCTGAGAATTGTAAATATGCCCCTACCTATGTGCAGCTTGATTAGAAGAAATCTGAGAATTGTGTATCAGTCCATATCCATGCATGCATGTGGACAATCTGAAAATTGCAAAGATACCCTCGCTCAGGGTATTCTTTGAAGTTCCGAAATTGTAAAGATGCCCCTGCACAGGGTATTTGAAGGAAAGGTTAGAAAATTACATAATTATCTCTTGCTATAGGAAAAATTACAAGAAGACCCCTGCTGGTAGAAAATTACAGAAAAACCCTAAAAAGATCAAAATTGCAATATCCTGATGTTCAGGAAAATTACAAAAATACCCTAAAGCAAAGGCCTCCAGTGGCCTACCTCGCCAATAAATTGGCCCATGGGCCTATAGATTATCATTGTATAATGCACCTCAGGCAGGGCTTAAGAGCTCCCTATTCTGATTTCTCCCCTTTCGAGCTGAGTTCACAATCTTTGCACAGTGGACGTTCGAGAAGTTGAGCACATCCTGATAAGTCCATATCATGGATGCGAACGTAACCCTCCACATCCTCATGCGTTCCTCTTCTTCTTCCCTGTTGAGACTTAGTGCCACGATCGCCAAGTGATCCGGCATAGTTGCGTCTCGTTCCTGCTACTCCCGAGTGATCTGGCATTGCATCATTACCTCCCCATCAAGCGATCCGACAGACCTCCCCTTTACCATCACTGTCATCAAATGAACTAACACCTCATCCTTGCTCTCCTCGCTAGGTGGTCCGACACTCCCTGGCCGGGTGAACACTCGTGCTGCTAGCGCTAATAGGCCCAGGCCCATACCGAAAACTAAACCAATTATCTGTTGAAGTCTGAGTGATGAACTGGCAACGTAACTCCTGGGCGGATGAAATCACTACGTTCAAAGTCATACGTCTTTAACTCTGCTCGGAATGTCCGGGCGATCTCAATCCCTTGGTAGGCTGGTCCTCGGGGATATGGCACTGCAATCCGTTATGAATGTTGCCACTCTGTGCGCATTCGATTGGTTAAGGGATCGTCTCAGATTTATGTGGATGAGTCTCCGCTATATTCCCCCCGACATGTCCGGAACGGGGGAAAATGTTACCGAAATTTTATCGAAGGTTCCAGACTAATGAAGAAATAAATGATGAAATAATTGTAATAATGATAACAAAGAAAAAATGATAATGAAATAGAAAATGAAATGACTTAGAATTAAAAAAGGTGATCTCGCGCCCGTTGGCATGGTGATCCGGCACCCATGAGGCGTTGTGATCTGACACCTCTCTCCCGTTTGTTTCTTCCTTTCTTTTTTCTTTATATGTTAAGTGATCTAGTCACCAATAAACACCATCCCGACCGAAGAGAAATTTTCGTCCGTGCCCGGGCCAACTTGGGAATTGTTCGTTGATGGATCCTCCAATTCATCTGGGAGCAGTGCCGGCATCCTTTTGAAGTCCCCTGAAGGAGCAAAGCTACAGTACGCCTTAAAATTCAACTTCCAGGCATCAAACAACGCCTCTGAGTATGAAGCACTCATCTCGGGAGCCCGCATGGCCCAGCGGTTGGGGGTTGAGCGAGTCAAGATTCACACTGACTCCCAACTGGTTGCCAACCAAGTCAACGGTGACTACGAGGCTCGAGAAGAACCGATGGTAAAATACCTCCGGTTAGTCAAGACCATAGCGTAACAGTTTGAGGGTTTCGAGGTAGTTCGAATAGCTCGGGAGGAAAATTCCAGAGCGGACGCCCTCTCTCGACTAGCTTCCTCTCTTGACCCCGAGGGTACTCGCTCGGT
The DNA here is from genome assembly GCA_024336825.1 of Amorphophallus titanum. Taxonomy (NCBI): domain Eukaryota; kingdom Viridiplantae; phylum Streptophyta; class Magnoliopsida; order Alismatales; family Araceae; genus Amorphophallus; species Amorphophallus titanum. Next base: position 264,571 of record JANBPO010009113.1, read on the forward strand.
CCTTCTTGAAGAGCTCGAGTGACTGAGCATTGATTCGGAGCTCATTGCTGTTGACTCGGCCTCCCCGATCGATTGGCGTACCCCCTATTGTCATGGCTCCAGGATTCTCAAGAGCCCCCCGACCCTCGGGAGGCCCGAAGGTTGAAATACTAAGCTCGATGATTCATCATATTGGATGGCACCCGGTATCGTAGATCCTTCTTTGGTCCCCTTCTAAAATGCATCAGTACCGACGAAGCCAGGCGAGTGAATCAAGAGGTCCACGAAGGCTTATGCGGGGTGCACTAGGGAGAAAGGTCACTCGCCAGGATCTTGCTTCATTAGGGTTACTGGTGGCCCACTCTACAGCGCGACTGCTCGGCCTACGTACAATAGTGTGATCGATGCCAGTGATTTGACTAGTTGGTCCATCAGCCGACAATAGAGCTCGTCACCCTAGCTGAGCCTTATCCTTTCGCTCAGTGGGGAATCGACATCCTTGGGCCGTTCCCTATGGCTCAGGCCGAGAAAAAGTTTGTCATCATCGCCATCGACTACTTCACCAAGTGGATTGAAGTCCCATTAGGATTGAGTTGGGATAAGCCTAGAAGGGGTTTGGATAGTGTTTGGGTCGAGTTGAGGTAGAACACCTCGGGCTGGGACTCTCCAAGAGAGTCCCGACCGGGCTGCCTGCGTGGTGGGTTGGGCGGTCTCGCGATAGACCGCCCTTCTGTTTGGGCGGCCAATCGTGGGCCACACGACCCTGGATTCGTGCGCCCTATATTCTACCGCCCATCATATCCTGTGGCCAGTTATGGACCAGTCAACTCCTACATACGACCTAGAGGGGGTCGTATAAATCCTGAGCGGCCTAATCACAACCGCCCATCCCCCTACTATTCTTGTTTGATACTTTCCCTCGTTCCTCTCGTCAAACTAGCCTCTCTCCGATCGCGTCGTCTCTCCCGCAGAATCGGCATACCTCTCTCCTCTCGCGTTGTGTCTCCCACAGGGTCAGCATGCCTCTCTCCTCTCGCGTCATCTCTTCTGCAGGGTCGACGTCCCTCTCTCCTCTCGCGTCGTATATTCCGTAGGGTCGGCGTGCCTCTCTCGTCTCGCGTCATCTCTCCCACAGGGTCGACGTGCCTCTCTCCTCTCGCATCATCTCTCCCAGAGGGTCGAAGTGCCTCTCTCCTCTCACGTCATCTCTCCCGTAGGGTCGGCATGCCTCTCTCCTCTCGCGTCATCTCTCCCACAGGGTCGGCGTGCCTCTCTCCTCTCACGTCGTCTCTCCCGCAGGGTCAGCGTGCCTCTCTCCTCTCGCGTCGTCTCTCCCGCAGGGTCGACGCGCCTCTCTCCTCTCGCATTGTCTCTCCTGTAGGGTCGGCGTGCCTCTCTCCTCTCGCGTCGTCTCTCCTGCAGGGTTGGCGTGCCTCTATCCTCTAACGTCGTCTCTCCCGCAGGGTCGGCGCGCCTCTCTCGTCTCATGTCATCTCTCCCGCAAGGTCAAAGTACCTCTCTCCTCTCGTGTCATCTCTCCCACAGGGTCCATGTGCCTCTCTCCTCTTGCGTCATCTCTCCCACAGGGTCAGCGTGCCTCTCTCCTCTCGCGCCGTCTCTCCCGCAGGGTCAGCGTGCCTCTCTCCTCTCGCGTCGTCTCTCCCACAAGGTTGATGTGCCTCTCCCCTCTCGCGTCGTCTCTCCCATGGAGTCAGCGTGCCTTGCCTCTCTCGTGTATCCCACTTGTAAGTCGATCGTCGTCTCTCTCCTCTCACCGCTCTCTTGTCTCCCATAGTCTGATAGTTTACATTTCATACATTCATGCATAACACAAGAAAATCAACAGAAAAGAAAAAAAAAGAACTATGTCACTATCATATCATATCATGTACAAGTGTCTGGAGTACCAAATCAGGCCGCCCCCTCTGGCCTATCACTGTCACCTCCTGCCTCCTGCCTCTTCGATGGCGGGCCCATCACAGAGGTCGCACCCTCCTCCCTCTCTCGTCGCTGGCGTCGGTCCTCCTCCTCGTTCCTCTACTGCTGAGAGGAAGTCGCAAGGTAGCACTCGATAGAGCCGTGAGTGGCCTGGCTCCCGCTCGGGGCCGCACGGCTACCACTCATTCCACTGCGAGACTGGCTCACCACGCATCTCGAACGCCTCCCGTCGGTACTGCTCCAGCTCTGAGGCCGCAGCTCAGAGTCGCTCTACCTCCACTCGAAGGAGTGCCGTTTCTACTGAGTCCGACGGTCCTGCCTGTTCTAGCTGCTGTCGAAGGTGGGCTGCCTCCTCCTGCGCCTCAACCTAGCCTCGCTACACCTCCTCCCTCGAGCGAACACTCTGCTCCAGCTCGGCCCGTAGGCACAGTCTCCTCCCTCGAGTGAAGGCTCTACTCCAACTCACCCCGTAGGCGGGTCGCCTCCTCTCTCAGGCGATAGCTCTGCGCCAGCTCCAACCACTGATGGGCGCTCTCATCCTAAGCCAATATGAGCTCCTCTCGCAACTGGTCACCCTCACCTATGGTGGCAGTCAGCTCCGTCACTTGCACACGTACATTCATCATCATCATTAGTCAAATGCATTTAGTATAGAAGCATGATTCACAAGGGAAAGTACATGGTGTACCCACTCGGAAAGTGCTGTCTCAGCCACCTTGGCCTGCTCCACCATTCACTGAAACTCCACCTCCCACTCTGCTCGGTCGGTTGGAGTCTATGCCGAAGAAGTAGACGGAGCATCGGCCTCCTGTCTCTGGGCCTCCTCCCCTCGCTACAATAAAAAAAACTCCAGGTTAGTTGTGTCTCAGCATAATGATAATAGGAATGCATAAAAGTCTAAGATTAACAAACTCACCAGAAGGGCTAAGGCCTGTCGGGCCTCGTCACGCTCCCTAGTCATCACTGTGAGGAGCCCCGTCAGCTCCACAAGACGCCCCTCAGGGTCGATCTGCATTTAGGATTCCAAGTGTTAGCACGTCATCAGATAGAAACCATTAGCATCAGTAAAAGGGTTCAGGTTTGGAAGTCGTATCGGTCTGTGGGCACCCTGGAACACCTGGTCCCGGTAGTGTTGGGCATAGGCGGTGTAGTACGTAGCGTCACTCTCAGCCCGGGCGGTCACCATCTGCCCAAGGGTCGTCTAATCGGTGATTTGCGCAGCATTTCTTGATGTCCAATCAAATGTCGCAGATAGGCCCCTCGTCATCCTCGTGACTCACTCCCCCACCTTCTCCGGTGCCGGGAACTCCACAGCTGGCTGATGGACCCCGATGGTGTTGTAAACCTTATTTTTATGTTTTGATGATGGCCAACAATCTTGGTCTGATGATGACCAACACTCATACCTTGTTCTGTGCTCTTGTGTCTTAGCTTTGTAGAGTTAGAGCTTCCCTTCAAAAAGTCCGTGCATGGTCAGTGTACGTCTTTCATGACTTGTTCAAGTCCGAGCATGAACAAACTCCGTCCATTGCATGGTCAAGCAGGCTTGAGTCCTTGTAGGTTTTTGCATCTCAAGTCCATGCATATGTAATGTCCGTGCATGTTTGTCTCATGTATGTCTTAAGTCCGTGCATCGCAAAGTCCATGCATGTTCTGATCTTGGCCAAGAACATAAGTCTATCCACACTTTCACAAGTCCATGCATGTATAAGGTCCATGCATATTTTGGTCTTAGCCATTTTGCTGTTTATGTTTTATCTTAAACCCCGTGCATGAATAGTCTTTGGCTCACTCTCGAGCATGCGGCCATGCCGGCTCTCGTTTTCCGACAGTGCTCGTCGGCCATGAGGCCTGGCGGGCGCTCAAGGAGTTCAAGATGCGCGCGGCCGCGTTCATGACGGCGCTGGCGATCTTCGGATCAGGCATCATCGTGAGCGAGACCATGGGACGCCGGGCAGAGACCCGGGACGCCAAGGTTGCCGAGAAGGCAAAGACGGTCGAGCAGTATGCCGTCATTGCCGCCGACTATCGTCAAGCCGCAGGGCTCGTCGCGCAGTCGGAGCAGTGGGCGGCCGCTGAATGCGCGACCGGCAAGGGCAAGAAATGCGATGGCCAGACGTTCATTCTGAACCAGCGCAAAGCCCATGCCGAGAAGCTCAAGGCGGAACTGGAGAAGGCAACTGCGCCCGCTCCAGTGGACAGCAAGGCGGATCGGGTGGCGGCAGTGCTCGCACTGTTCGGTGTCCCCGCCGAGATGGCGAAGAAGGCCTTCCAGACCTTCGACCCGTTCACGCTGTCGCTGTTTCTCGAGCTCGGCGCCGTTGCCGGGTTCGGGTTCGGTGTCCGCACGAGGAAGGTCGATGTCCCGGTTTCTGTCAGTGTTCCGGCAGAAACACCGAAGGCACTGAGCTTCGAGCGGCCCCTTACGGATGACGAGATCGAGCAGATCAAACGCATCCTGACAGGACGGAAGCAGCCGGTGACGAATGACGAGCTTGCGGCCCTGCTCGGCGTGACGAAGAGCGAGGCCAGCAAGCGCAATCACAAGGCGCACAACGCCGGCGTGATCAACAAGTGGAAGGAAGGCAAGTTCACCTACATGGCCCTTGCCTGAGTTTCTTTGTTTCCTGAGAGTGTTAAGCCCTCGCTTCGGCGGGGGCTTTTCTTTTCCAGCTCGTTCACGCGCTCGCATGCTCCCATCAATGCGAGCCAAGTTCCAAAATGCCCGAGCCAGAAGAACGCAGGATCCCAGGTATAGAGAATGCCAGCTATGGCTGCGAGTTGCACGAGGCCTTAAAATATCACAATCTTGATCTGTCAAATGATCACTTCATAAAATCCCTTCTAACAACATATATACCCATCACACCATTCAAACATTCTTGCGTTTCAAATTGGAAGGAAATGTTGTTGTTCATGTCCCTCATCATCATGATCAACTACCTAATCAAGCTCCTGTGGCCTTAGTCGGGTCTCAAGCTGATGTTCCTCCAATTACTGATATTGCTGCGGCAGAGCACATGGATATTGAATCTCAAGCACCTCCTCCTCTAGTTGAGCCATGTTTAGATGTTGTGGTCTATATACCCAGGCCATGAATTGCTACTCCACCCTCTCCTCCCGAGCTAACAGGGTATGAACAATCCACCTCAGGGTCCTCTCATACCGTAGATCATTCTTCTTCCACTCCAACTACACCTATTCATAGAGAGGATGCTCCTCGTCTTTTGCCACAAGTACATATTCCCCCACCAAAAACTCATGCAAGTCCTTCAACGATGCCTGTAGCTACACCTGCACCATCTAGTCTTCCTCATGCTTGGTTTCATACTCTTCATCTTCACTTTACTTAAATGGAAGCTAGACTGGATAGCTTTGAGTCCAGGATTAATGATCATCAGGACAGTATTGAAAGCAGTATTAGAAGTAGCTAGTAGAGGCTCTTTGATTTTAATTATGATCTCAATCACCTTTGGACTGAATTCAAAGAACCTAATCAAACTCTAATCTACATGGAGCAAGATCTCTTCCAAATGAATCGGGATTTTTATGCTTTATGCAGACATTTTACCACTGTAGAAGGTGAAGGTGGACCTAATGTGCCTCCATATCCAAGATGTCATCGGCCACCACAAAGACATTAAGTCTGACTTTCAACTACTGAAACTGTTTTGATGATGTCAAAGGGGGAGAGTTGAATGAGTCAGTTAGTTAGGAAGTCAGGATTGTCATGTCACGCCTCGACACGGAATATCGGGACGTGCAGTTTGCGGGCACGTGAGCAAGAACGCTAAATGCTATGCAACTCCATGGCACTGTCCCCTGGGGTGCCTTTGAAGCCCCTAATTACATGGCCTTGGCAGAGACCCACCAGATGCCATAAACCCAAGAGCTACATGAATGAAGAATGCAAGGGAGGGGGTAAACGAGGTGATGGACTACAGAGTCCGTGATGAGACCACTGTCGAAGTGACCAATCCCCCATCAATTTCTGACGAAATTTTAGCAGAGTTTTCCCTAGGCCGAAGGCGTAAGGGGAAACACGGGTGCGCGCCCACAAGGAGTGACGGCCCCAACAAAATAGTGGTGAACCCCGCAGGGCAACACCATAAGTCTTCAGCACACAAGACTGCTTCACAAAACCCCTCAACGGTACACTAGGATTGAAGCCTTCGCTGGCACGCCTATGCGTTGAGCACTCCCCGGCACACCCGCTCGTGCCCTCTTTGCCGGCACACCCGCTCGTGCCCTCTTCGCCAGCACACCCGCTCGTGCCCTCTTCGCCGGCACACCCACTAGGAAGCTTCCCCGGCACACACTCTAGCAAGGCTTCCCCGGCACACTCCCCAATGAACCCTCACCGGCACACTAAAACCCCCCAATCGCTCGTCGGCACACTCCCCTTGGTGTTCTTCGCCGGCACATCCGGTAAAACCCCAACGGCACACCCGGCGCCCCCCGTCCGCGGCACACCTTCCCGGCTCCCATTCCGGCGCCGGAGACGAAGGAGAAGGAGAGGGGAAGGAGAGAAAGAGAAGTAGGAGGGGAGGGGAAGAGGAATAAGGGGGGAGAAAGAGAGCCCTAGGGCTCCGTTTCCCCCGCCGAACAAGGAAGAAAAGAGGAAGAGGAGGAGACAGAGAGACGGAAAAGAGGAAGAGAAGAAGGAAAGGAAGAGCAAGGGAGAGAGGGGGAGTGCCGCGGCGGTCTCCTCACCCAAAAGAGAAGCGACGACGGTGATGTCTGGAGCCCGACGACGAAGAGGAAGAAAGAAAGAAGGAGAGAAAGGAAGAGAGAGAGAGCTGGGGATTCGGATTCCAAGGCTAGCGGAGTCTTACGGAGGCCTTGATAAAGAAAGTTCCAATCTGGCGGAAGGAATATCTGGCAGAGCGTCCTAACCTCACCAAGAGATAGGGTGTATCAGAAAACTTCAGAAAATGGGATTAAGTCTCGGCCATGAGATAGCAGTGCCAAGGGACCCACGGTATGGGTCAAAACATGTGAAAAACTGAGAGACATGGAATTTGCGTCACTACAGGGAGGTGCTAATTCAATAATTCGCGTCTTTGTGAAGAGTCACCAATCCTAGAATTATTGATAATTAAATAAAATTATTTTAAATTGACGTCCATGTACGGAGATGCCAATTCTTTAATTTGCGTCAACGTGACAGACGTTGATTCAAGTATTTTCTAGATTAATCTAATTTAATAAATTTCAAGATGATTTCATGTCTCTATAAAGAGGTGCTACTTAGTTAATTCACGCCCGCTTAAGCAGACACCAATTCTTTTCAGTTAAAAATCATCAGGCATCAGGCAGGTGCATTTATAGACACAAAATTACTATTCATTTCTTATTTAGAACATGAATAGTAACACTTTGCTTTCTACAGGGAATTTAGGAAAATAGAAGACATGATAATTAAGAGAAAAATACAAGGATTCTAGAAATATGCACATTGTTAATTTATCCAACATGGTTTAGTAGTTAATGATTTTTAAACATTACTAGATTAATTAATTATCTAAAGAATTAGCATCAAAGCAGTAGACGCTAATTAATTCACGTCAAAGGGTTCGACGCTGATTCAAGAATCCACGTCAGTGTATGAAGATGCCACTTAATTAACATCCACTATAATCATCGCAAATTCTTATTTATGCAGGAAGGACACTAGATTGCTACAAAAATCAAAGCTTACTTGCAATTTACGATGGAATCATGACTGGAAAGACACATGAATGAAGATTACATGCTCTACCATCTAGCATGAGGTTTAATTAAGGTTTGTGCTTGGGAGAATGCCTACTTTAACATGTTCTGGTTACGACCAACTGAAGATCAAAGAAGAAGACATATATAAAACTACATTCCGAAGCAGGTATGGGCATTACGAATTTACTATTATGCCTTTCGGACTAACAAATGCCCCTGCAGCTTTCATGCAGTTAATGAATAACATATTCAGGCCTCACTTAGACCAATTTATTGTAGTCTTTATTGATGATATTCAGATTTATTCAAATACTGAAGAAGATCATGAAGTACATCTTGAGAAGGCATTACAAATATTGAGGAAAAATAAATTATATGCCAAATTTAGCAAATGCAAGTTCTGGCTAGAGAAAATATCCTTATTGGGCCATGTGGTCTCGAAAGATGAGATTGCTGTTGACCCATCAAAGGTCAAATCCATGAAGAATCGGGAACGACCAACAAATACAACGGAGATTCGAAGCTTCTTGGGTCTAGCTGGTTACTACCGGCATTTCATCAAGGACGTCTCAAGGATTACTATTCCTATCACCAGATTAACTCACAAGGAAGTGCCCTATGCATGGAATGAAGACTGTGAGAAGAGTTTCCAAGCTTTGAAGGATCTCTTGACCACTACTTCAGTCTTATCATTACCAATTGAAGGAAAAAAATATGAGGTATATACCGATGCTTCTGGTATTGGCCTCGGGTGTGTATTGATGCAAAATGAAAAAGTCATTACATATTCTTCCCGACAATTGAAGAAACACGAAGAGAACTACCTGGTGCATGACTTAGAGTTGGCTGCGGTGGTATTTGCCTTGAAGATCAGGAGACACTATCTCTATGGAGAATAATTCATTGTATACTCCGATCACAAAATTCTCAAATATCTATTTTCCCAGAAGGAACTAAACATGCGGCAAAGGCGTTGGCTCGAATATCTCAAAGATTTTAACTTCACTATACAGTACCATCCTGGTAAGGCTAATTCTGTAGCTGATGCCCTTAGTCTAAAGCCGAGAGTAATATTAGCCAACTACATGATTCAAGAATGGAAGCTGTTGGATGAGCACATATCATAGATTGCTGCCCTATGGTTCACTTCTGGAGAGGGTGAAATCCGCGGCTCATTGCTTCACGGCCCAAAAGCCCATAAAGACATGTACAGTCCAGTAAGTGACAACCCAGCCTCAAATCAAAGGCTTATTTACTACAGGACCGAAGGTAATAGGCCCAAAAGAGAGGGCCATCTAGCCTTGGCAGGGTCGCCCATGCGAAGGCCTCCCTTATTCTCGGGAGGAACTCTGACGTACCATCAATCGAGCCAGTAGAAGGCCGTTAAGTCACTCCCTCAGGAATGGTTGAGACAGGAGCAGTATGTTATAAGCTCAGACTAAAGAGGGGAATATCCCTTATCCGCCGATGGGTCAGCCCATCACTGGGACCCCCCACCTTTCTTACAGTCCAGAGCAGATTCCCCACGGCTGGACACTTATCCCTTATAGTTGGAAGTAAATTTCACGCTAGGGTCTGAGAGTGGGAAGTTTATGGGAGGATAAGGGGAGAGCAAGAGTCCTACAACGGTAAGAGTTCGCACCGTGGACGTAACGTCCTCGCCCATCGGTCCCTCAAGATTCTCACAACTGTAAAGAGAGAGTCTGGAACTATTTAATCTCAAAGATCCTCTCAGGAAAGGTAAGCTCCAATCTGATGGGAATCGACACCGAGCACTAATATTTTATTTTTATATTTGTGTCCTTTTAGTTTATTTTTATATCCTTGGGAAAATGGGTTTGCAATTGTAAGGCTTTATAAGCCAATTTGTTAGTCCTTAAGGATGTTTATGTTTATTTGTAATAGTCCAGTAGGTCCAGTAGGGGGCCCCCGCCTTTTTCCTCATCAGTCCACCTAGGCTCTAGGGCCCATGTGGGACTGGTCCAAGGTCCAAGGTGGGCTTCTAGAAGCTTGGACCATTCAAGGGGACAAGAGAAGAAAAAAGTCCAAGATCTCCTCCCCCCTTTTAAGACTTTTATCCATGTTGTAATTTGTTTAATTATGGTCATTGACCACATGTTTTCTTAACCCACATTATTCCCGCCCTTTTCACCGATACCAAACACAGAATGAGATTAGATTTGAGATATCCCGGTTCTAATCTCATGCCAAACAGGTCCTAAGGGGCTTGTTTCAATAGTGGATATGCACTCAAGCGCACCTATTTTTGGTCAAAGAATCTCATTACTCTTGAGATAATTAAGAAAGTAATAAACATCCTCTGAATCTAATCTTTAGAAAAGGGAAAAGAAACAAAAAATGCAATCCACTTTTTATGCTCGAGATCACCTGAAACGAGCTAAGTCTCTGATGTCATGAAGAAATAATGTACAAATGCATTGTCCAACCTCAATAACTTGAAGGTTAATCTGCTCCATACCCAGTGCTGGTGCTTAATTATTATTAGTCAACTCGGTACCCGTAGAGCCGATCAACAAGGTCCAATTTAAAATTAACGGCCCACTTAGAACCGGCCCTAACTGACCCACAGATAGGCCCAGAGTGCATGGCTCAAAAGAAATGGGGCCCAGTTGGGATGACCCACACAGAGGCCCAGAAATGAAAGAAGTTGAATGCACACACAACTCGCATAGGAAGGTGATCAGAATGTTGCCCGATCCTCCTTGACAAGGTTTTTAAGTAAATTGACCTCCTGCCCGAACCTGTTCTCACATGGGAATGGTGTAGGATTACCCACTCTCCTCTAAAGGCTGAATTCTTTCAACATTTAACTAAAACTTAATTTGTTACATGGGATCAATGTCTTTTCCAATAGCCGTAAGTCAGTAGTTGCACAACTTTTTGATATTAAGCATCATCTTACATTCCCATGCTTGTCTTTTGTCATGATATTTTAACCTAACCTTGATGTCTCTTTCTTTATTCCTTTCTTTCTTTGAAAGTGCTGTGAGATGTATTCCTTCAATCACACGTTCCTTCATTTCTCTGGTATTGATTACCCTGTAGTCATCATACGGTATATATATATATATATATATATAGAGTCTGATAAGTATAGAGGCAGTTCAATGAAAGTTAGCTCGGCTAGGGCGGAGTGCCACTAACCAAGGACAGGTACCTCGGCTAGGGCGGAGTGCCAATAACCAAGGGAAGGTAGCTCGGCCAGGGCGGAGTCCCACTAACCAAGAAAAGGTAGCTCAGCCAGGGCGAAGTGCCACTAACCAAGGAAAGGTAGTTTGGCTAGGGCGGCGTGCCACTAACCAAGGAAAGGTAGCTCGGCTAGGGCTGAGTGCCACTAACCAAGGAAAGGTAGCACGGCTAGGACGGAGTGCCACTAACTAAGGGAATGTAGCTTGGCCAGGGCAGAGTGCCACTAACCAAGGAAAGGTAGCTTGACTAGGGCGGCGTGCCACTAACCAAGGAAAGGTCACTCGATCAGGGCGGAGTGCCACTAACCAAGGAAGGTAGCTTGGCTAGGGTGGAGTGCCACTAACCAAGGAGAGGTAGCTCAGCCAGGGCGGAGTGCCACTAACCAAGGAAAGGTAATCATTCCGGCAATGCTGGTTAAGCTGTGTGGTAGAGCTTTATATGCTTTCCATTGAGGGGACAGAACTGAACGACTCCTTTATGGTCTACTAGGATGTAGGCACCGCCTTCATATACCCGACGGACGATTTACAGCCCAACCTAGTTTTCTACCAACTTTTCTTTGGGGTTGGAAGCCATCACCTTTTTTCTTTTGACCATTACCAGGTCTTCCCTCTTGAATTCTCGACCTTTGACCAGCTTATCGAAGGCATGGACCATGCGAGCTTGATATAGCTGGATATTTTGTTGCACACAAAGACGCTTTCCTTCGAGCTCAGCGAGCTCCTCTAGTCTTCTTTTTGCATTATCCAGCTCACTGCTGACCAACCTGTGCTGGATGGCGACTCGCAGTGAGGGGACCTCTAATTTAATTGGCACCACAGCTTCCGACCCATAAACCAAGGAGAAGGGAGAGTAACCAGTTGGGGTCTTGTAGATTGTATGATAAGCCCATAGTGCTTCGTACATTCTATCTTCCCAATCCTTTGGCGAACCAGTGGCGTTACCCACTGCTCACCCAGTGGCTCTCAGCGACTTGATCTGGTGGCGCCGGCCTGCTCTGACGAATGCGGGAGGGCCACCTTTTCCCAAGTCCATTGGACATTAGCAGGGACCAGGGGTCCCCACCCTCCGGCCCCCGGCGTGCAGCGGCGTTGGTTTCAACCCTTGCCCCTTCTGTGTAAGCATCGAGCTGGCCGCGGCGCTCCCAGCGCTCTGCTCCCCCCAATCATGGAAACGGGATGCAACAGCAGACGTCGAAGAGAAAGCACAGGGGAAGCCCCTCTGTTGACCCATGACTGGTGACCATGCTAGCAAGAGGCTTCCATATAAATTGGAAGTTACTGGCCAAAGAGAGGGAGAGAACCAAGTCCATTTCTCCAATGGCTCTCTGCTACTCCACCGATGATTCCAGCTGCAACCACCTGTGCGAAAAGGAGAAGAGAGGAAGAAGAAAAGAAGGAGAGGGGGAGAGTCTAGAAGAGAGGAGAGGTCTGTAGAGGGGGAGGAGCTTATAGTCCGTCCCCCTCCCCATTGTAGCTTCGCTCTCCTTGTTGTTTCTTCATTCTTTCCCCTGTTCGCTTTTATTTCACTCTACCATGTCTCAGCCACAGTGCCCCCCCTTTCTCCTTGCAAGGAATAGAATAGCTCGCAAGTGTTTATGCTGAATATTTGTGAGTCTTGAGGTTGGTCCTGGTTATCTCCTTGGATCTTCCCCTTGTTTGTCTTCTTCATACTCCTCTGCCTGGACTACCCTCTTTGGGGAAATCTGAGGTTCAGAGCTCCAAACTCCACATTTAGAGTTGCCATCCTGGGCCTTCAGGAGGACGTTCTCATCTGCTATCCACCGTTCCCTTTTCTTTGTTATTTCTTTCGAAGTGTCGATCGTTTGGGCCATAGCACCTGGGTCTGGTCAGTTCATGGTTGGGGTCTAGGTTCTCTAAAGCTTTTCCTCAAGAACATTCTCCCCCTCAGTGTCTTAGCCTTAACTCCATGGACTTCTAGCCTGCTCGATCCAGTGGCACCACCACCTCGCTGATCCGGTACCCCCTTTGCACCCTTGATCCGGTGGCCTATCGTCTTAGCCTTTCGTTGCTGATCCGGTGGCGTCCCCTAGCCGCTGATCCGGTGGCATCTCCAGACTTCGATCCGGTGACTATGCCACACTCCTTGGTCTGGTGGCCCCCTTCCATTGCCCCCCTTGATCCGGTGATGTCTTCTCCTTTACCCATCCGGTGGCTCAACCTCCACCATCCCACTCCTGATCCGGTGATGTTTAGTCCTTGTGATCTGGTGGCCCAACCACCTTCCAGCCTCATCTGATGGCATCCTTGGAATGCCTGATCCGGTGGCTCGCTCCGCCTTGTGTGCGATCCGGTGGCTCACCTACTCCTTGGTCCGGTGACACCACCACCCTCTGATCTGATGGCTCGCTGCTACGCTTGATCCGGTGGCCCTTGCCACCCGCTGACGCCTGACCCGGTGGCTCGCCACCACTTGCCATCCGGTGACCCAGCCACCTTTGCCCCCTACTGATCCAGTGGTGCCACTATGCCCTTTGATTCAGTGAGTGCCCAGTTGCTGATCCGGTGGGCCTTCCCACCTTCTCTCCTTAATCCGGTGGAACCTCCCCTCCAGTTCCCTGGCCTTAAGCGTGGGACTGCACCTTCCATCCATCGGTCCGTGGGTTTCCTCCAGGTGTTGTCACTTCCGTGCGCACCTGTACTTTTGGGTCAGGTCACTCCTTGTGGGCGTGTATCCGCTTTACCCCTCCCACATCCGAGTCTAGGGGAGGTGCTGTCGAATTTTTGCCAGAACTATACATATATTAAATTGTAAAAGGAAGTAACAAACAAATAAAATAAATAATAACAGGACGCTCTGACTAAAGCAGAAGAACTATGGAAAACTCGAAGAGCACTAAGCTTGAACACTGCTGTAACACTTTTACAAGCACGAACATGAGCATCAACTGCATAAACGAAGAAGGGAATTAATTAAAATTTCTCACAGGCATGTCATGAATAAAATAAATTACCTCCCCTGCATACGATTGCATCGCCGCATTTCATGTGTGTTTGCGTGCCATGATCTTGTGATATATAGAATGACGATGTGTGAAAGATCGGATTACGTTCAGTTGGAAACCATCCCTATGCGTGAGGACGTACCTCTGCCTCATATCGGGGATCGACTCCTGAATTCAACCCCATCTCGCGTATGCTTGAACCTGTGAATGTGATTGTTGCACTTAGCATAGGCGCGAACCAGGCCTCATGTAGACATGCCCTCCATATAACACACCTTTAACTTGATTTCACCCATCATGACCCCCCGTGTCGACTACTCTTCAGAACAGCCCCTTCTTGCGTCGACCTCAGACCTGCCTGCTTCGACCTCTCCTTGGCTAGTTGCCCTCGACGTCGACCCCAGGCCTCCTTGCGTCAACCCCTCTCCACAGCCAGCTGCCACCTACGTCGACCTCATGCCTCCCTGCATCGACCTCTCTTCAAGACAACCCCTTTTTGCGTCGACCTCTCTTCATCCCAAGCCTCCCTGCATCAACCTCAGATATCCCTACACTGCTACCCAAATGAGGAAATGATAAAGAAGCATAAACGGAATAAAACTCACACAGAAGTGGAGTTAAGCTAACATGATAAAAATTGCAACCTCGCGGCATACACGTTCGGAGATTTCCTCTCCCCTTGGACCCCATGGAGGGAATATCAACGTTGTCCTGCTAGCCGACTATAGACCCCAGAGATTACTTCCCGGCATGGCCATAGGCCGGCCTCGCTTGGACCAACATCCTTTTAGAATCGGACCCACTCTTGGACTAAATATTAAACTTGCCGTATTTGCGGCAGACACCTATCCATGTTTGTTCTTACTTCCATCGCGTTTCCCGAAACGGACGCCTATTCGAACACAAAATGGTTCATGAGTGACCGACACCTTTTTACTTATTACACTGTCAGCACGAAACTTTTCAGTACAATTCCAGGCTTTCTTAATCTCATTTAATTTACAACTCGTTAGGCTGTAGGGCCTTCTTTTCTCGGGGATTAATCAAGGGTTTTCCCCTCTCCGAGGGGATGTAAATGACGTTGTGACCTTCATGGTACGACGGTTGTGCACCCATGCATAGTCCAAAAGCAAAAATAGTAGCCCCTGTAGCTAGTCCATTTCCTCCTCCTTGAGATGCCTTCTGAAGGACATGCTAATACTCCAAAACTTACCCGTACCCGGTTTCAATGGCCACATCGGTCCCGTGGGGCGCAATATGACTCACCCCCCTGGCCGATCATACATTCCAACCCCGCTGCGGCAGGAGGTTGACAGCTCCCGACCGTCACCGGAGACCGTAGTGGCAGCCGCCCCGCCAGCAAACCCTCTCCGGCAACCCTTCCTACAGGCAGGCCCAACCTTACCCACTCTACATCCTCAACTGCAGCAGGTGGGAAATGGCCTCTCTAGAGGGCGGCCGTCGACAGGGTCCGCCCTCATGCCAGTTCTCCCGGTGGACGATTGTGGGTAGCAACAGCTCAAGACAGAGGGCGGAGGATGGTTTCGGGGTACTAACCTGATGACTATAGACCAACCCAGTGGCCAGAGCTAGATGCCCGTGGAGGTTTGCCAGCTGTGCCAGCAGCAAGCCCTTCCATCCAGCTTACAAAAGAGCCCTGGAAGGGGCAGATGCAGCAGAGTCCCATCAAAGACTTTCAAGCCTGCATAGATGCCACGATGGCTACACCTCCTCTGCGCAGCCAAATGACTTCCCTCCTATTAACAAAGAGGCCCTGGGGGCCAGGCTCAATCAGACAAAGGATGGGGAGGAACAATCCTACAAGGGGACTGACATCCCGGAGACTCCAGGGGTGACCAGGGGATCAGAGGAGGGACACTCTGAGGAGGAAGGGATGTCTAATATGGCCAGACTAGGGAGAGACCCAATTATATAGGACTAATTAAACGAGTGTAAAATTAGAGAAAATGGAAAACTTAAATAATTATAATGGAATTAGATAAAAGTAATCGTAATGGACGATAAATAAAAGAGATTGGAAATGGTTTTTGTATGTAATTAAGGGTAACAGGGCTTATGGGCTGAAATAATTTCTAAAATTCGGAATTTCTCTAGTCTTTTATGTGATTTCTGGGGATAAGTAAGTATCTTGCTGAGTTGGAGTGAGTTAGGTTTCATTGATATGATACAGAAAATAAATGCAAGAAAATATTTATTCATCAGTCATCTCTGCTAGCTGCAACATATAAAAAATATTTCGTATTATAAGTCCAAGAAGAGCCAAGAGGCAAATGACATTGAACTACATATAAACTTGCACATAATCTGTGCAATTGATTGCACTTAGAGTTTAGACAGTTATCTCAAGGCCTTGAAGTGCGTTGTTCGTAAACAAGCATGGAGAAAATTTAGAAAACTAATATTGCATTTAGAAACATAAAAAAGAAAAAAAAAGAATAGAACAAGGGTACGTAAAAGAAACTGACCTTTTCTTGTATTTCTAGATTCAAAGCATCCTTGTTAAAATGCTGCCGATCAATCCAGCCGTTGTGTGGCACCCATGAAACATTTGATGAAAACCATTCATTCTATATAGGATCTGTATATGTAAAGAACCTGTTAAATGGATATTGAATGTGCTATCACTTCCTTGTTGTCGCTCAGCTTCCTTTGGATGCAGTATCATGGGGGAATGGACATTTACAGAATGACATACTTTGTGGGTTGAAGGGGATTGTAGATGCTTAATTACAGATGTGTAGAATGACATACTTAACGGCTGAATATCCTTTCCTTCTTTAATTTGGTTTCTTGAAAATCTGAACAATGAGAAATTTTCAACGATTTGGATTTGTTTGGTAGCGGTGGATGGCTAGATTCCCATGTGTCATATGTGGTTTTTAAATCTTCGTCGTGTGTTCTGATTAGGGACATTCTTCCACTCTATGGACTGCAAGTTAATGTCCTCCGCCATTAAATGACATCCTCATCCATTTGGCCTTGCATAGTACAACCACACTAGGCCCATGGACAATGATGCCATAATCAATATTTAATTTACTTGTTTAGGGAAGCAGACAAACCTAACCAAGGTTGTATGGAAGAATTGAAACATTTTCAATCTTAGGTTTTATTTAAATCAATGTCAAATAAAAATCAAACAAAAAAGTAAAAAGAAGCAAAAGCAAAAAATATATAAAAGAAAAAAGAAAAAAAAGAAAGAAAAAAGTTAATGCCTAGGATCATCATGGAATCAAACCACTGCATCTATCCTGCACGCTAAGATAGGGCCCATTAAGATTTGTTAGGTCCCGAGTCTTGGTCTGCCAGAACCGTGGAGATCCATGTCCGGTCATGTCGGCCTATGCCCACTAAAAGGAAGGTAACATGCACATACGCACGTGTTTTATTCAAAAAATTGCTACCATCGCCTATGGGGAGGCCTCACCCTGAGAGTCTCTAAGAAAGTTGTAATCTTTATTCTCTCCCTCCTCGACCAAATGAGACAGTTGACACTCTTAAAATATTGAGCATAAGGAACTGAAGTACAACACCCTAAAGGCAAGAGTATGATCCATCTCCTCGATCCTGAGTCAGAGCACGAGAAGAGGGCAGTGTCTCCGCAGGCACATAAGAGGGATTCCAAAATATCAAATGATTATATCTCCCTCAAAAAATAAAATAAAAAAGAGAGAAGAAAAGATGAAAAATAAATGACAAATCAAAGTCAAATAAAAGTCTAGTCATGGCCGTGCTTGATTTCAAAAAATAAAACTCCTCAAAACAAAAGCTAAATTCCATAAAAGGGGGCAACAAAATTATGCTTGAGGCTTGGTCCGAAGTTACCTGAAAGGGGAAAGTCGAGTAGGCCCCTGTTGGCTTGCCGGGTTATCGATTTTGTCGGTCCTCTCTAAAGGTTTATCCCCTGCACTCTTTCGTCTCCCCTCAAAGATGAAAGCTCAATGGAGACCCCAAAAGATGCACCCCGCTAAGGCATGCAATCGTTTTAGCAAAAACACACATATGGTTGTCCACTTTGAAAAGTAAAAGCCATCGCCGCGGAGGAGTCTCGGTGTTTCTGGCCAGTCAAGACCTCTATCTACCACCTTGATGTCTTCTTATTTTAAAGATTTATGCTTCACAACAAATGTATGGTATTTCTACTGCAATAATCATTTAAAAATGTAGCAATTTTGTTGGACTTATCATTCTATTTTTTAATAGGTATAGACAATCATCCTTCTGTTACGAGGAACTAGGACTATCTCAGCCCCTAATTCCCGTATATCATCTATCTTATGCTGAGGCAAGTATCTTCTATTTTTTTGCCTTGGTGTCTGCATTGTGTTTTATTTTTTATATATATTTTAATGAGGCTGAAGTTATGTGCTTATAACTCGGTAACTTGATATCTTCCTACATTGTTGAGATGTGTTTAATAACAATTAGAAGGAGATGTGTTTAATGTAGTTTGGGTTCACCACTTGAAGGCCCACCAGAGCTCAGAGATACAAATCAGAGAAGGGGTTCCTGACAAGGTGCCAGACTTGCCTAAATGACACTCTGCAGCCCATTTTTTAAGATTTAGGACATCTCTGTAGCCATAGGTCTCCAACCCACTCTGATCTGACAGTCATGCACTGGATTTCCTTGTTGGCCATGTGTGTCTTCTTGTAGTGATGAATTTCCACAAGTAACCGCCACCTCTGTTTTGCTAGGAAAAGGCAGTCAGAATGGATCCAGTAGTCCAGTAGCCTTTCTAATCAGACCTAACACTGGTCTACCACTTAGCAACATTACTCCTAGTCAAACTTTGTTAACAACATAGAACCCACAAAGAGGGTGACACAGTGAACACACACACACACACACAAGCCCACGTACTTACAGAAGAACAGATTGACCAGAGCAAGGTGTTTAAAGGTGGTCACAGTATTGTTTCTCTATTCGGTGAAATGAGCGTTGGTAAAAGATAAAGTCATCATGGGACGACAAATTAGAACAACATATTGTAAAATTTTTATTATTTATGTAAACAAGTCAGATGCCCCACTTTTCATAAAAGATCAAGATAGTGAAAAAATTAGAGATGCCATCCGGAGTCATATTTCATAGTTTACAGAATATATATGTAAACGCACGTGGTGGACTTCAGAATGGGAAGTTACCTTCCGTTCCCATCCGCTTCGACAGATCACATGGGCTGAGTTTATTGCTGCATTCGAGCGTATCTATACTCCAGCCTACCTAAAGTTAGCCAAGATGTATCAATTTCTAGAGCTGACACAGGATGAGATGCCAGTGCTGCAATATCGCAATAAATTCATTGAGTTGGGCCGGTGTGCACCTTATATCTTTGCCAATGAGACTGTGAGGACTCAGTAATTTTTGTGCAGACTGAGAGCAGAATTGAGCCTGTCGCTATTCGCTACACGTGTGACTGAGTTGGATTCTGCATATCAAGCTGCTATCGCGTTGGAGTTGAAGTTGACGAGGACTCGAGGTTTTGCTCAGACTGGAATGGTTCCGTCGGCTGTGCAGCATCAGCCGGCCCACCAGTCATCTGCTTCAGGAGTTTCTCCCGTCTTCTCTCCTGCCGATAATGCTTCCTTCTAGCAATCTCAGGGCAGAGGTTTTCGTCATAAGAAGAAGAGGAAGAGGTTTGATCAGCCGATGTTTTCTGACCCGAGTCAGTAGTCTGGTTCTTTTGTTCGATCGCGTCCAGATTTTGCTACTTTTCAACCGAGGTTATGTTCTAGGTGTGGTGGTAGTCACCCGGGTGTGCCATGCTCTCTGTCAGTTTTGTGTTACCGTTGTGATTAGCTGGGGCACATCTCCCGTAACTGTCCGTTGAGGCAGCAGATGGTGCAGTTCTCGTAGACTTCGCAGTCGCAGCCGCCACAGTTCCGTCTTCTGCCACCGCCTCAATCTCAACCCTTTCAACCGCCAGTTCCTGCACCTTCTCAGTAGTCGTCTACCGCTACTCATCCGCCGAGAGCCAGAGTTACTCACATCAGTCGTGCGGAACCGTTGGTGTCTAATCTGATCAAAGGTACGATTTCGATTTATGATCGCACAGCACATGTTCTTTTTGATTCAGGTGCAACTCATTCTTTCATCTCCGAAGATTTTATTACCCATATCTCGCCGGCGGCCGCCGGACCGGGGTGGGGGAGAGGCGGGGTGACATGGGGGACGAGGATGGCAGGGACAGGTCGAGGATCGAGGCTCGAGGGCGCGGTGAAGCTGGTTCGCGAGCGTGGGGTGTCGATGGGGTTTCGTGGGGCGTTTCTTAGTGGATGAACGTCCATGGCGCATCGTTTCTTCGGTGGAGGTAGGGGGATGGATCCTTAACCTCTGTACTTCCTTTCCCGCGAGTTTCGTAGGCCGCGGCGAGCCGAGCGGGCTAAACGGAACGTTTTGCGGAAAAATCATATTTTTGGGGAGTGAATTGGAGCTTCCGTTTTACGACATTTTTGGCCGATCTGAGGGTTTAGATGCATGCCTAGGGGCATGGGGAAACTTTTCCTTTTGTTTCCCCTTCACCTGGGGGTGATTGGGGCGTGGAATGAGTTTTTCCGTGCTTTCTGTCGTTTTCAGGCGCGGACTGAGAACGCGCTCGTCCAGGTGAGCATGTTCTTAGTTAACGCGCCGCCTCGATCAACTGCGTTCATCGAGGAAGATGAACTGTAGGGCGGTTATGATCGCGCTATAGGGATATAGCGCATTATGATCGCGCTATGGACTGGTAGCGCGTTCTGTTCTGAACGCGCTACAGGTGGCCAGCGCATTCTGTTTGAACGCACTATAGGCGGCCAGCGCATTCTGATCAGAATGCGCTGGG
Organism: Amorphophallus titanum; assembly: GCA_024336825.1. NCBI lineage: Eukaryota > Viridiplantae > Streptophyta > Magnoliopsida > Alismatales > Araceae > Amorphophallus > Amorphophallus titanum. The sequence goes on from JANBPO010009113.1 coordinate 285,222, forward strand.
GGAGTGCAGCGCGTTCTGAACGTGCTAGGCGAGGCTGGTGCGTTCAGAAGGGCGCCCCGTTGGAGGGCCCATAGTGGGTAGTCTACGGCCAATCATGCCTCCCTTGGCCCGTGAGTGTCTCGGACACCCCGTGAGTACCGTGACCGTATTTTGGGGGTCCGGAGGTGTCATTTTACCTTGAATAGTGTTCCCATGGGCTTGAGGGTCTGGGCAACCCTCTCGTGCCCGGGTTGGGTCGTGTTAGACTCCGGTCGACCCGGTCGTGACCCAGTGATCGACTAGCTATCTCGTGAATGCCCCAGACACCGTTGATGTCGAGGGTGACGACGTCGGGCTGGAACGCGTGCAGGGCCGCCAGGGCCTCCACGCCGTCGCGGGCGAAGGCGACTTCGAACCGCTCGTCCTCGGCGAAGATCTCGGCCAGCAGCCGCCGCATCAGCGCGGAATCGTCGACCGCCAGGAGCCGGATCACCTGTCTCCCGTCGCCCCGGGGGCTTCCAGAGCCGCCAGCAGGTCGCGCTCGGCGCGGTCGAGCAGTTCCTTGGGTTCGATCAGCAGAATCAGCCGCGCTCCATGGTCCAGGGTGGCGATGCGGCTGAACAAGCGCCCGGCGTCCGCGGTCAGTTCCGGGGTGGTCTCGATCTGGCTGTCGGCCAGCGGCAGGATCTCCGACACCGCGTCGACGATGAAGCCCGCCTGGCGCCCGTCCACGGTGGTCACCACCACCCGCGGCCGACCGGCGCCGCCCGCCGTGTCGCTGGCGAAGCGGACCCTCTGGTCGATGATCGGGGTGACCTTGCCCCTGAGGTTCATCACCCCCTCGACGAAGGCCGGGGCCTTGGGCACGCGGGTGAGCCGCTCGGGCAGGCTGGCCACCTCCTCCACCGCGTCGAGCGGCAGGCCGTACTCCTCCTGGCCGATGCGGAACACCAGGAAGCGCCGGATGGCCTCGCGGTCTTGCGTCTGAGCGTCCATGGACGCGCCTTCCTTTCGGCCGTCGGCCAGGATCTGGGCCACCTTCTCGTCGCGGAACAGGCGCTCGGGCGACAGCACCGCCACGAGGCCGCCGGCGATCCGGCAGATGGTCTCGACCTTGGCCTCGCCCTGCCCCCGGTTGAGCACCGCGGGCGCGGGATCCAGGGCGCTCTCGGGTGCGCGCAGGATCATCCGCAGGCGGTCGACCGCCAGCCCCACCGACACCTCGCCGATGCGGGTGACGATCACCCGGTCGCCGGCGGCGTGCTCGGGCGGCAGGCCGAGCAGCCGGCGGGCCGACACCACCGGCAGCAGCTGGTCGCGCAGGGTGACCACGCCGCGTCGCTGAGATTGAGCCGGGTTTCCGTCCATCCCATGCCGCCGATCACGGTACAGGCGAACATCGCGCTATCGGCGTAGTCGCCATAGCCTTCGTCGCGGAACCACTGCCCGGCCCCGGTCAAGAGCTCGTTGGCCTTCACGTCCCCCATTTCGCGAGGGATGTAACGAACCTCTCGGCGGTTGCCGATTTCATAGCCCGTGATGGCGTCGACGATCGGTCCGATCCGGTTGAACACCACAGCGGGGCGTTTGCGCTTTTCGAGCGTCTTCAGCTCGTCGTCGGAGAACTGCCGGTTGGCGATGAAGTCGAAGCAGACCTTGGCGCGCTCACGCCACGCCTGGGCCTTGTCGCGGTCGGGGATGTACCACTGCCGAAAGCGCATAGGCACAGCCTCGCCCTTCCGGATCGCGGTCTCTACGCCGTCACCCATGAACCATCCTCGTCTTCACGGTCGTAGTAGCGCTTCTTGTGCCGGTCGGTGTCGTGTGCCGGCGCAGCGGCCGGGGTATGTCCCGAGTTGGCGAACGTCAGGTACGCATCCGCCCCATTCGATTCCGGGCCGTGGTGCGGATGATCCCGCCAGACCAGGCGACGCTCGTCCCATTCCTTGCGGTAGGACTTCAGCCGCTTCATGCCCTCTTTGGTCCCGGCCTCATCGAACGCCACCGAGCCGAACTTGCGCCGGCCTATCTTGATCGACTCCCACTTGTCGGGGTGCCGGTTGACAATGATGGGCCTGAATCCGAGCCGGGCCATGACGACCATCGAGCCCTCGGGCGTCCAGATGGTCTTCCGGTCCCCGTCGTGAGGCAGATAGTGCTTGCCGAACACCGCTTGACGCTCATCGGCCCATGCCTTGAGCCAGCGAAGGTAGTGCTCGATGCCTTCCCCGGAATTCTCGTAGTACCCGATCATCGTGGGCTGGGCGCCGAAATCCTGCTCGAGCCAGATCGAGGTTTCGTCGTTGTGGCCTAGATCCCAGAACGTGTTGACCGGCCGCGTCTTATAGCATCTAAACTATTTTTCATTTGGAAAAATAATTCAAATTGTTTTTATTATTGTTTGACTGAATGTGTCTGAATCTGCATTGCATTTTATATGTTATATACTGCATGTAGTGTCAAGTTGAGGGGGAGTCGTCATTACAATCATTTTGAACCCCTCAATGCTTTTTCATTGCTTGACCTTATGGTATATCAAATGGTGACATGAAGAATGGCAGGTTAAACCTGTCTGAAAGCTATCACCATGCGAGAGAATGTGCCTCCGCCTGGTATCATGGGTCAACTGCCTATTTAAGTCAAAGGATTACATTAGTCTTGCTACAGTCAATGACTACCTGATATATCAAATGATGAAATGTGGAAAGACAAGTCAAGCTTGTTTGGAAACTATCACTATGCAAGAGACATAACTCCGCCCAGTATCAAGAATCATTGTGTTTAATTTTCATGTTAGCATATTTAGTGTCATTGTCATGCAAATGCTGAGGGGGAGTCTATCGCTTCAATAATCTCTGAAGGAGTTCTATGGTCTGCCTTGAAGAATTGCCAGTGGGACTGCTAGAAGAGATTCACTTATACACAGAATCAGATTCAAAAAGTGTGAGAATTGATCAGACAATATCAGAGTTTTGATGATGCTAAGCTTGGAAGAATGTGCCTTCAATAAAGGTCTGTTAAGGAAGGTTGAGTTCACTCACTGATCTTTGATTGAGTTTAACTAGTTGTTCTGTTCTCAGAACCTGTATCGACGCAACAAGTTCCTTGCGTCGACGCACAATCATAGTTGTCAAGGCGGGCGTCTAGGCATCACCTAGGTGCCTTTGAAATGGCTAGGCGGTGTATCGCCTTGTTGACAGTGGAAAAAGCGAGCTAGGCGGTCGCCAAGGTGGGTTAGGCGCCAAGGCGGGCGCCTAGGCGGGCCAACCTTGACCTATCTGAACTGGATCCGACCTAGTTATGTACGTTTAACTCTTTTTTTTTATAATTTTCTTAATGTTATTATATTATTGAATCATCAAAATCATTATCAAAGATAAAGAGGGGGCGCACCGAACCCAACATTGGCGATAGTCCCAGGTCAGCGGCCCTGAGTCTCCTAAAACTGATAACGAGGACTCTCGATATCCGAAGCCCCTCCTATTCATTTTTCTGCCCCTAGGGACCAGCTTAGTCTGCCCCTGCAGCTGGGCACCGAGACACATGCCTGGCTAATAACCAAGTTTTAATATCATGTTCCACCCCTTGGGGTCTCTCATCTTTGGCTTCACCTTGATGCTGAATGGTGCAACGGTAGGCTTGCGTGGCGCATATGCCCTTGGAAAATTAAGGTCCAGCACAGAAATAACTGGTCTGCTACTAGGCCAGAGTGTTGGCAGTATTTTGTCAGAAATAGTTCCAATAGATTGGACTGTGGATATGCTCTTAACCTTTACCACCCGCCCCTGGAACGGGAACTTGAGGCACTGGTGGGCAATGGATGGCACCGCATGAAGGTTGTCGATCCACGGATGACCCAAGATGGCCTTAAACATTGGATCAATATCCAACACATAGAATTCCATGGGCATTAATAGTGGCCCGAGCTCAGCTTGAACAGTGATCACCCCGTGGCATGCTCTTCTTGATTTGTCGTAAGCGGCAATCGTCGTTGGGGTTGGCCTCAACAAGTCTTTGGAGATGTTGCAGGTGAGCAAGGTGCTGAGTGGACAGACATTTATGGAGGCTCTGGTATCAACCAAAGCCGCATCAATAGCCACCTTGTTCAAGGTGATGGAGATGTAGAGTGGCATTTGGCGTGCTTCAGGAGGTGCTAACTCCGCCTCAGAAAATGTGATGGCCAACCCTTTTGTCATTGTTGCTAGGGCCGATGGAAGGTTGTCTACTGCCATGTCCTCACTGACCATGACTTTTCAAAGAAAAGCCTTTAAATCATCTTGGTGCAATGTGGATCGTTTGATCAACTCCAAGACCGAAATCTTGGCTGGCATTCGATCCAAGTGTTGTAACAAGTCATACCCCCGAGGATCCATCCATGAAGGATAAAACTTCATGTCCAGTGGTCATATCGACCATGGTTTCAGTGATCGAGATGGGAAAATCGTCCTTCGGACGGACTTTATTTAGGTCCCTATAATCAATGCAGACACGGACTTGGCCATTCTTCTTTTTCACAGGAACTATATTGGCGAGCCAAGTTGGGTACATGCAAGGCTCAATGAAGTCCACCTCTAAGAGCTTATCAACTTTAGCATTTACTTTAAGCTCGAGCTCGTGACGCATGCATCCCTGGGCCTGTTTGACAGGTTTGGCCATGGGGAGTATTGCTAGTTTATGTTCCGCCACAAAGGGTTCTAGCCCGGGCATTTCATTATATGCTCAGGCAAAGCAATCTTTATATTCCACCGGTAGTTGTTTATATGCCTACCTCTCTTCCTCATTGAGGAGGGCACTGACGAAAATTGGTTGGAGGTTGTCAGTAACCCCGAGGTTAAGTTGGACTAATTCATCTACAGTCGCTTGGTAGCTGTATTCTAGTTCTTGTGGAGCTGGCTATAGGTCGATGAAATCCTCGTCGTCGTCGGGCGTAGCGGCGTGGGTGCCACAACACTCTAGGTTATTGAGATCGGGTAGACAAAGTTGTTTGTTCGAGCCTTTAGGCGTCACTTCTTCTTGCTGTTCATTTGGAGAGTGGGTAGTCTCCTTGCCAGAGCACGACTCACTAGCCAAGGGTGAGAGCCCTAGAGTGTTGACCGAAGTGTGGATTTTAAAGTCTGTCTCTCGGCTAGAGGGAGGCCCCTTGCTTCCTTTGCCACAAGCTTGGGCAATGAAGACGCAGCTACGGTGAGAATTTGCCTGGTCGAGGATTTCGGCCGATCTCATGGATGAGGTTGCGAGAGAGACATTCGATGATTTTGAATTTGAATGACTCCCGGCTATATCAGATCTTCGACCTTGTCTTTGAGGACATAACAATCTTCCGTAACATGGCCAGACATTCGATGATACCGGCAAAACCTAGGGTCCATGACCTTGCTTTCTTTGGCTGGCCTGCGAGGCTCTGACAATGTTATAAGGTCTCGTGCCATGCAAAATTCAAACAATGGCTCGTTATGCACCTTGATGAATGAATACGGTGTCTCTATCCGCCTTGCTAATGTCATAACAGGAGATTTTCCCTTGGTCTCCTCAGGGGCCTTTTTTGGGCCTATCCTTCCTTAGGGGTGAACACCCGTAAGGGAGGCTCCCATATCACTTGCTCTTTTCTTGGTGGTAGGATGGAGCTTATTGAGTTCGGGCTCACCGGCTGGCACTCAGACCATCATCATTAGAGGACTACCATTTGTCGAGGCCCCAAGTTGGGCGCGGAGATTTGATGAAGACGTGAGATGCCTAAGCAGAACGTCTCGCTCCCGTAAGAACTTTTGTATAAGGGACTTCAATGCTTGTTTTTCCTGCCTTAAACCTTCCAGCAGGGTGGCTTGTTCTTCTTGTTGATCATTAACGGGTATCAATGATGGTCAGCATGGAGTCCTCTAGTTCACCAGAGTCAAGTCCAACCAATTGGCCTAAAGCTACTTTCCCAACCTCCTCTAGCTGCCGCTAGGCAGGTTGTAATAGGATAAAATGCTCTTCGCCAACAGGATTAGTGGGGTGAATGCCCAGGTTGCCTATATCAGGCAGCTAAAGTCAGTGATTGCGACTTTTAGGTGCAGATCCCCCTTAGTGTTCAGTTATGCAGGGGTTCTCTCTCTGAAGGGAGCTTGAATCATAGGCGGAGGATGACAACCCTATAGTACTGACGGCACAATAGACTTTGGATCCCGCCTCCGGGTCATAGCCCAAGCCGCGTCTATCATTCTTGAAGAAGGGGGGCTGTCCCCTGACCTGCGAGGGGTACCATAGCCGTCGAAAGTAATCGCGTTGGGAAGTTTACTGCATTTGGGGCACAGTGGGAGGCCCAAAATCTCTGAGTCCCTGAAGAAGATCAACAACTGCGGGTGACAACACGCGCATTAACCCATGCTCAGATGGGTGAATCAAACCCCTAACTAGAAAGGGGAACGTCTTCGAAGGTCCTCCTAGAGCAAGAGGCCAAATAAGCTTCAAGCCCCCCTAAGCCAAATGAACCATGGCTTTAACCCACCATGATGGTGATCCAGTGGGGGGTGGCCTTTTGGCGTGATTCAGTGGCTCCCCACACACCTAAATCGGTGGCGCCTGAATCTGCGTGATCCGGTGGCGCCTGTAACACTTGATACGATGGCGTTCCAAAAGCCCTGATCCGGTGGCCAAGTCCACCTCTCCATCTGGTGGCCCGCCCGTTGAATGATCCGGTGACACTCTTCCCCCTCAGCCTGCATGAAGCAGTGACACCTTTGACGCGTGGTCTGGTGGCTCTCCTTCAGCGCATCATCCGGTGGCTCCCTTTGGCTTCGCGATCCGATGGCGCCCAAGCGCTTGAACTGGTAGCGCCTTAGCTTGCGCCATCTAGTGGCTCCCCCACACAAGCTCATCCTGTGGCGTCCACTGAAGGCGATCTGGCGGCACCCTACATAGGCTTGATCTGGTGGCACCCGCACAGGCTCATCCGGTGGCTCGCATGGCGACCTGATCCGGTGGCCTCTCTCCCGCAGTGAACCGGTGGCTTGGTTAATGCCTTGATCCAGTGGTGCTCTAAGCCGTCTCATCCGATGACGCAGTGGGCTTCTTCATTCGGTGGCACCAGTCCACTTTGACAGATATGGCGGGAGCTCCCTTTTGTCAGGACCACTGGACATTACCAGGGACCAGGGGTCCCTGCCCTCCGGCCTCCGACGCGTAGTGGCCCTAGCTTCGATCTTTGCCTCTTCCGTGTAAGCCTTGAATGGCCCATGGCATTGCCAACCTCCTGCTCCTCCCAAGCAAGGAAGTAAGGATACGACGGTGGACGTTGAAAGGGGAGGACTGGGAGAAGCTTCTCCCGTTGACCCTCTCACCGCTAGCGTGGCAAGGCCCTGCGTATATATAAGAAAGAGAGACAGAGAAAAGAGTGGGTGGATACTGGAAGATCAGAGGAGAAGAAGGGAAGAGCATCTTACATCGACCACTACCACTTGAGTGAAGAGAGAAGAGAGCAGAGAAGAATAGAGGAAGAAGCGTGATGCGCACAAAACTCGTCGTTCAACATTATAACATGTTTACACAATGTTATAATTTGACTCCTTTCTTTTTTTTGGATGCAACTCCTCTTGAGATTCGAGCTGCCATGAGCTTTTCTTCCCGCCCTGGGAATGTCTTTACAGAGGCGGGATTGGAGTTCGACGAGTCCATCCCCGATGTTAGTCTGGACATTGAGGGGTTGGACCCTACCGCCAGCGATTACACACCGGTGACTGCTGCCTCTCCTGCACTTGATGTAGAAGGGGCCCCAGCTGTCCAGGGTTCAGGTGAACATCTCTTGGACTTATCCCGGCTTTTCTTCTTCTTCCGTGCTTGAGAGAATGTATATATTGGCTAATATAGCATTGCCTGTTGCAGAGGATCCTGGGGTCCGACCCACCCTTCCTGTTGTCGGAGAAGGGGGTGAGTCCTCTTCTAGCACGGGGAATTCTTCATCCTTTGGGTCCCCGAGCGGGGGAAGTTTCGGCACTTCGACAAGTACAGGGACTTCTAGTACTTCTTCTAGTGAAGGCTCCTCTTCCTCCTCATCAAGCTCCTCTGAGGAAGGAGAGATAAGGATGACCCCAAGTAGCTTTAGGATTCTATCACCCTCATATTTTATTTGTGGCTCGATGGCTCCTTTGGTCTCGTTGCTCATTCTGCAGTTGCCAAATCGGCCTCCTCCCTGGATGAGTTTTCGAGACTCATTGAGTCAAGACCACTCACAGAATTGCCAGATTATGATGGAGACCTGAGAGCTCTGGCCTCTAGGACAATAGATGAAAAGGATTACCCAAGACAGGGGGTACCTGATGGGGTAGCACCACCCTTAGCCCCAAGATTATTGACAGGTACTGTCAACTTTGCATAATCTAGTGGGGTACATGCTTGTTGGTCACGGAATTTATTTCTCACGTGGGAAAAATAGGATTGCTACACATTTTGTAAAAATGTGGCGCTTCTTATGCTCTTTACGAAAAGAAGCATTCCCCTGATACAGAGGGTAATTCCGTGGGTGCGCATCGTATCACAGGAGATAAAAGTAATTCGAACTCGGATTCGGGTTATACCAGTGGCAGGTCCGAGAGCGAATAAAAGTCATATCAAGATGAGAGTGAAGACTTAGGAGTCATAATTATCTAGATCGAGTCCATATAATTTTCTACTTTATTGAGTCTAGCGAATTTGATAAGAGATGAATTAGTGATTATAATTTGAATATTTTGATTATGAAATAGAAGTTAAATTTGAGTAAATACTTGTGCAATTACATTTTATGTATGATTGTCTTGCGCTCTGATCATGCTTACTTGCGAGAGACTTACCATGCCGGTTGTTCGCGTTCTCCCCGAGCGAGTCTTCCGCTGTAAATAAAGGCTCGGGGCGCGACAATAGTGACCTAGTTTAGCTGTCAGTAGTCTATGCACAGCCTAAGACTACTATCCTTCTTCTTTACGAACAACACAGGTGCACCCTAAGGAGGAAAGCTAGGGCGGATATAGCCCTTAGCAAGTAGCTCCTGCAACTGGGCCCTTAGCTCCCTCAACTCCGTCAGTGCCATACGATAAGGCGCCTTGAACATAGGTGTCATGCCAGGCACAAGCTCAATAACGAAATCAATCTCTCGCTACGGGGGTAACCCTGGTAGATCATCGGGAAAAATGTTGGGCAACTCACACACCACAGCGATGTTCTCCACCCCCCGCTATTGCTGATCAACTACTACTACCGAAGTAAGGAACCCCTGACATCTCACGTTAAGCAACCTACGGGCCTTAATGGACGAAATCAGGAAATAGGAAGAGGACCGAATACCTTGGAAATAACACGCAAGTTGCTGGAGACGATGGAAATAAACCCTCTTCGAGCAACAATCCACCGTCGCATCGTTTACCTCGAGCCAATCCATCCCCAAAATCACGTCAAAATCCTTTAACTGCAAGGCATACAGTCTAACTGGCAGATTCTGCCCTCCTATCCACACCGGTACCATCTCAAGATAAAAAGGGCTGAGTAAGAAATCACCGGTGAGAAACTCATTCCTTGAACTCTTCCCTTCCCTGGATTCTTCTTCAGATGAATCAAGTGTTTCGGGTTTCCGACAAAGTCGTGTAGGTGTTTTAAATAAAATCTGATGAGACCATTAGCAAAATATTTTCTAGATTCTCACAACTCACTAATAATCTGAATGCCCTAGGCAAAGATTACACTGATAGTGAGCTTGATAGGAAAATAGTCAGGTCCCTTCCCCCTTCTTGGCATACCAAGGCAACTGTGATCAAAGACTCCAGGGACTTGTCCACCTTGACAATGGATGAATTGATTGGTTTGCTAATGACTTATGAAGTCAATTTTAGGAAGAACGTAGAGGAGCAAAGAAAAGGTAAGTCAGTGGCTCTCAAAGTGTCAGATGCAGAGAGCAGTGAAGAGTATGAAAATTTTTCAGATCTAGATGATGCTCAACAAGCTCTGCTGACCCGACAGTTCCAAAGGTTCTTGAGAACCAGAGGTAAAACCTTCAGGAAAAGAAGGCCACACCAAACTGGTAAGAGCCCAAATTATAAATCTGATAAGAATAAAAACTCTGACAAAATCACTTGTTTCCATTGCAAAAAGGCAGGTCATATGAAAAGAGACTGTCCCGAGCTCATGAGGAAGAATGTTAAAGGGCAGAAAAAGAAGCCTCAAGCCATGGTCTGCACATGGAGTGATGAAGAGGAAGACACTGAAGATAGGTCTTCAGAGGAAGAGGAACAAGGGATATGTCTCATGGCCGACAGTGATAACGAGGTAAGCAATCCCTTTGAGAAGTATTCAATTGATGACTGGACAGATGCTTACGCTAATTTGTTAGATAAATTCAACTGTTAAACCAAAGATTACAAGGTAGTGAAAAGAAAACTGAATAGTGTCATTCATGATAAAGCTTCTGTGGAAAAAGAGAATGAAAGTCTTAAGAAACAAATTGGCAGGAGCATCCGGAGCATCATGAACAGCGGGGACAACAGGAGGCGGCGCAGAACCACTTTCTTCCTGCGGCACATCTTTTAACTAGCTATAAAGAGGGCTTCATTGCGAAAAGAGGGACAGATCTATTCACCCCTCCCCTCTAGATCTGCCATCTACTACTCAACAAAAAAAGGTCGAGAAACTTAAGGGCAAAGGGGAGGAGTCTAGCAGGAAGATGGATCAGCAAGGAAAGAAAGAAGAGAGGTTCAGTATCACTGGATCTTACTAGTTCCGTGACAGCAAGAAGAGGTCACAGAATGGGAATGGGAGTGGCAATTACAAAAATAATAAGGCAAAGGAGGAAGACAAGCAAGTCATGGTGGATTGCTTATTCTGCGAGAAATTCGGCCATTCGGCCGAGGAGTGCTGAAAGCGTCTCGATGCTTGCTTAAGATGTGATAGTCGGGAGCATCACATGCCAGACTGTCCCCACATGAAAGAACAACCCTCAAAGAATGATGACGGACAAAGGCGGCAGGCCTGTCTAAATACTTTTATGGAGGAGGAAGATACCAAAGAAGGTGAAGTAATCGAAGGTACCATCCAAATTTATTTACATCCTGTATTTGTGTTATTTGATACTGATGCTTCTCATTCCTTTATTTCTAACACTTTTGCTAAAATCTTGTCAATTTCACCTATTTTGTTACCTTCGAATTTATCTATAATTACACCCTTAGGTTCTGGAACAGAACTTAAAACATATTTTCTCGATAGTGAGATTATCATGGAAGGCTACAATCTCCCTGCAAACCTCGTATGCCTCGATATGGAAGGCTATGATGCCATATTAGGAGTAGATTGATTTTGTGATCATTATGCTGACATTAATTATCGCAATAGACGGATTTCCTTTCATAAACTAGAACTTCCAAAGTTTTCTTTCCTTGGTATTAAGTATAGGAAGCATCATGCCTTTATTTCTTCTCTTCACACATGTAAACTTATTTCACAAGGGTGTGAAGCTTTTCTTGCTTCCGTAGCCATTACTGAGTCCAAGAAAATCCTTATAGAAGAAATCTCCATTGTAAAAGAATTTCTGGATCTACTCGGCGACGGCGGCGTAGATTTAGTTGAAAATTAAAATTTTTGCCATTTTATCCCCTTGGACTCTCGAGTCCAATTCGATCTCTAGAAGTCTCTTTGGATGCTATTTATAGAGGGCTTCATCGACCTAAAGACCCTATTTGATGATCCAACGGGCGGCGCATGGTATCATGGGCAAACTTGGGAGAATTTAGGCGTTTAGTGGTGGCATGTTCTAGGGTTCCGGTGAGCGCGTACCCCCTTTCTTCTTTAGTTAAGGTAGGTTTCTCTCAGGCCCAATCTAATTAAGTAATATTAATGTGTAGATCTCATCTTTAGCTTTCTTTTGGAACTATTTTGCCCAATTTTGGCCGTCTATATTGTGTGTATTCCTGATTTTAAGAGGAGCAAGTGATTAGGGTTCTTACTTTCGTCATTTCTGTTTGATTTATATAGATTAATCAAACCTCAATCTTTATATTAACCATATTATGATGTGTGTTTTTAAGTTACCTATCTTTTAATAGTAAATAGCCCAATATTTATGTCATATCCATGTTTTAATCGTGCTTCCATTGGACCAGTGTCATGTTCCTCATGATTTGGGGCTCGGGTTAGCAAAAATGGACCTTCCAGGGACCGCTAGGCAGGAAGCGGTCACATGATAGACCATTTGCCATGGTCAGGTGGCCCCGTGACAGACCGCTTTTGGGCGGTGTGGTTTGAATTGAAAAGGGGTTTTCTTGAATGCATAGCGGCCTTTCTCTTGACCGCTTATGGTCTTCAGGCGGTCTGTACATGACCGTTTTCCACCCCTGTTTCAGTAACAAGTATTGATTCGGCATGTTTTTTTTGTCATGTTAAACAGCCTGTTGGTCCGGTTAATTACATGGTGTAAACGCACTAAAACTAGGGTTTATGAAACATATGAATTAAGTATAACTCTTTTCCTTATAAATTGCTCTATTCATGACCATCTTTCACACATTTAGAAGTATTTAAAAAGGAAGTAGATTAATCCCCTAGTAATAGATGTCAGCCTTCTATTAAGAATAGTTGAAATGATTTTGTAGAAAAAATTACAAAGGCTAATGGGTCTAAAATCAGAAATATCCAGGGCATTATTCTTCTTGGGGATTGGAGCAATAAGAGTAGCTGTGGCAATTCTGGGAAGAGGTTGCTGTTTGCTGAAAAATTCCTTTACTGCACTGACCACCACACTGGAGATAATTGGCCAAGTTTTTTGATAGAAAACTCCTGTGAACCCATCTGGCCCTGGTGCACTATCAATCGGCATATTGAGGACAACTTCATAAATTTCTGAATCAAAGGGGACAGCACAAAGGTGAACATTATCTGCTGAGGTTAAAATTCTAGGAATACAAGCTAAAATGCTATTGTCAACATAGTGATCCTACGTATGAAAAGCTTTCTGAAAATGTGAAACAACAATGCTTTTCATTTCTTCATGATCAGAGGTGATATTTCCAGCTGAGTTTTTGAAATGAGCAATGTGGTTTTTCCTTCTATTAGCCAGGGTTGTCGTGTGAAAGATATTGTTATTTCTATCCCCTTCCAATAGCCAACGAATCCTAGACTTTTGCCTCCAAAAGCATTCCTGCTGAATATATCTGGCAGAAAGAAGAGACTTTGGGAAGTTGACGTACTTCTCGTTCAATTATTTTGATTGGTTTTTGCTCATACGTCAAATCCTTCTGAATCTCCAAGTTGTCGTAAGTTATGACATGGAATGGATCGGGGACGTACCTTTTGACCATTGAAACGTGAAATACATCATGAACTCCAGCTAATTGAGGGAGCAAAGCTATTCGATATGTGACTTCACTAACCCTTTTGAAAATTTCAAAGGGGCTAATGAATCTCGGAGTGAGCTTGCCTTTGATGCCAAATCTTTGATATCTCGACCCGGAGAAACCTTAAGGAATACGTAGTCTCCTACTTGGAATTTCAGGTCGCGCCTTCTGTTATCAGCATATGATTTTTGCCTGTCTTGAGCCATCTGGATTCTCTCCCGGGATTATGATATTATTAACATTTGAATTATGTATATGAATTGGATATATGAATACGAGTTCACCCCCATTTGATTAGGCTGCCAACTGAGCGTCACACTCATCCCCTTGTTACACACATTTTTCAGGAGATGCAGTGAAGGGGGTCAAGGAGGAGGCTACGGTCGAGGAGTAGTTCTAGTCCTCCCTTCACCAAGGTAAGTTATAGATGTTTATCTCTCATATTATGAATAGTTGTGGAATGGTGATCATGTATGCACTCATATGTATTTGGACAATGGACATGTATTTTTGGATCATGAATGGTTGAGATGTTATTTACATTTCATGTAATTATGATTTCTCTCTCTCATGCGAATACATGCATATATATATATTTGTGCTTCCGCGATACATACGACGTAATGCTTCGGAGTCCGATCGAAAAAGAAAAAAAATACCCAAAAAGTGGGAATCAGATCTCGGGGCATTACAGAAACTCTCCACTATCGCAGGAAGGCATTACCCCACGACTCACGCCTTTCCCTGTTAAGGGATGGACCTCCACTGTCAGGACAACCAGTATAAATATACCTCCGATTAGACACAGGGGGAGAGAGACAGAAGCATATAGACATAGAGGAGGGAGATACCAGAGGGAGTTGATTTCCGAGCACTCGCCAAGTGCAATGAGCACATCCCAAGATTCACCTCCGGCTCTCAGGCTTGACCCCTCCACTCTCACGCTCTCTCATCTACTTTATTTCCTACTACTCTTCACCTCGCCATGATCCTTATTTAAGCATCGAAAGGTTATCTGCTGGGATAACACCTAGGGCTCCTTCTGACGCATTCTTTCTAGTATTTGTATGCTTCCACGGGTGGCCAGACATTCTTCCCGAATCAAACAAATCTTAAAAGTGTGATACGAGATTCAGGAGACTATTTTTCCACCTCTAAAAATATCATCATCAAATAGGACTCATTTAAAGTTAAGAGAATATCATCATAAAATATGAAACTACTTTCATATGACACGGTGGCGCGTCCTGACTTTTGGTGACCGGATCGTCGCCTTCGCCGCTTGCGTTAGGTACCATATTATGAGAGAGACCAAGAAGAAAGTTCCATTCCCAAATATTCATCTGTTAAGTGATTAAGGATCACTTAAATACTTTGTTGAAAATGTGTTAGTGTGGCATGAATTGTGGCCTATTTGCTGTTATGAGGGAAAAAAGAGAAAAAAAAGTGCAGGGCTCATTCTGTTTGGTTTTGGGATATGTGAGTTCTATCTCCCCTGTTTTAGGGTGCTGGTGGTCGAAGTGTTCTTGTATGGGTTCTTGTCTTGTATTATGCTTTAGTCTATGTTTCATTTCAATCAATCTTTGTGTTTTTTCTCCATAAGACGTGGGCAGGGAGAGTATTATTCACAATTAGATTGTCTATTGGAGTTCTATTTGTGTTAGGCCTTTAGGATGGCCTTTTTTATGGAAAAGTGGGTAGTACCACTATTGTATTAGATGAAAAGAAAGAGGAATTTACAAGTGTAAATAGTCAGCTCCCAAAAGAATCCCTGTACAAAAAGTCCATGCCAAGATGGTAAGGCCCCATCTATCCTCCAACAAAAGGAATAGTGAGGAGTTGTGAGACTCCACTTTACAAAGATGCTTATCTCACTTATACACTTTCTCACAAACAAAGGAAATGATTCTCTTCTTCACTCTTGCTTCCCCTCTAAAAATTCTTCCGTTCATTTCGTCCCACAAAGCCGATAAAGTAGCGTGAAGGATGAGCTACTAGATGATTTTGTTCCTTTTTAGGACCCACCTCTTGTGCCATGTGAGAATTAGTTGCTGCACACTCTCAACATGGCTCAAGGGGTATTGAATCTTGACATTGATCCTAGTCCATACCTCCTTAGAAAATGAGCAGCCTGTAAAGAGGTGATTGAGGTCCTCCTCCACCTCTCCACATAAACACCACAACGTGACTATGTCCTGTAAGAAGGGTGTAATCCTATCACATGTGGGTAGCCGGCCGGAATGCGTCCCATCCCGTCTCCCCGTCAAGCAGGCGACGGCCGATCTCCGCCAGCAGAATGTAGGGGATCAATTGCATGATCGAGATGAAGGCCTGCATCACGCCCGCGACGCGCAGCTTCCACCGGATCGATCCGAGCAGTTCCTTGCCGCGTTCGGAACGCCAGCGGCCGGACGGCCGGACGGCGGAACCCTTCGCGGCGACGGGCGCGGGCGCCTTTTCGCCGACCGCCTCCTCCAGTTCCCGTGTTTCACGCTCCTTCGCCAGCCGCATGGCCTTGCCGCGCATCCAGTAGGCGCGATGCTGGATATCGGAAAGCGGAAAGCCATGCACGGTGTTGAGGATCGCGCGAACCTCCTTCACGGTCTTCGACTCCCCCGCCAGCCACGCGAGCCAGTTCGACCAGTCGCGTTGCGGGACGGCTTCGCCCAGCCGGCTTGGGACATGTTTCGCGACCCAGGTAACGGTCGCGCCCGGATGTTCGCTGATCGGGATCGTCTCGTCGCCGTCGCTGATGATCTCCAGGATCACGACCACCCG
Organism: Amorphophallus titanum; assembly: GCA_024336825.1. Classification (NCBI taxonomy): domain Eukaryota; kingdom Viridiplantae; phylum Streptophyta; class Magnoliopsida; order Alismatales; family Araceae; genus Amorphophallus; species Amorphophallus titanum. Next base: position 301,310 of record JANBPO010009113.1, read on the forward strand.
CGCGTCGCGCGGCAGCACGTCGAGTATCGCGTTGATCGCCGGGACGGCCGAAGGATCGCCCAGAAGAAGATAGCCCTCCGGCTCCGGGTCCGGCACGTCGAACTTCGTAAAGGACATATAGGACGCGGTGATCGTGTCGCCCGGCTTCGCGTTCGCCGCCCAGTGGCCCGCGGGTCCGGCCGGCTGATGCAGGACAAAGTCGAACGATACTTCGCCGGACTTCGGATCGGGATCTATCAGGGTATAGCCGCGCTGGTGCAGCTTGTCGGGATCGTCTAGACCGCGCGCCCACATGCGGATGAAGCTGGCGGTCGGCGTCTCGCGGCCGTCGATGATCGTCGGCGCATGGAAGCGGATGCGCCGGAAGCTTGGCGTGACGTCGCGAACCGAAACCACGGTCATGGTGTGTTCGGTCGCGCCGAACGCCTTGGTCAGCTTGTAGTTGAAGCCGCGCGCCATCTTCGCAC